>ML803531.1:84351-132012 GCA_009831015.1 Picea engelmannii
AGTCAATAGCACCTGTCTACATCAAATAGTAACACATCATGTCATCTATCAATCGCATCATAATCAAGTAAAAATGGTCTAACATCACAAAAGTCCAGATCACTTGCGAGCAAGTGTCCTCAAATAATAAGTGTTCTTAGTGCGCCAGATCGGGATGTTACATCATTCATATATTGATCTTTTGAACTTGGTCACTAGAATTCATTTATTAGTGCCTTCTTTATATCTACGATGGTTTTAGGTGCTCCTTATGGATTTTTCATCGCTAGGATCATAAACCAGTCCAGTGCGTGGTTTTTGAATGTAATTGTGAACTGAGACAATTTTGTGTTTTCATTCGTGATCTATTTAACTTCCAAAATATTTTCTGATGCAGGAGCATCGTAAGTGATCCATCAAAGCAAGTGCAAGGGTGAGAACAACTAGAAATGCACCAGCGCACATTTTGAGGATGTTTCAAATTTGAAAGAGAAAGGATTAATGAAAAAATCTGGAAGGATGTATTTGCATTTATGTTTTGGGGGATTGTAATATAGATTATGAGCATTTCTCTCATCTATTGGATAAGGAGGCATTTATTGTAATTTATGTTTAGTAGGTGGATTTTAATTCTGATAAGATAGCTTAGAGAAGAGAGAGGGAAAAACTCAAGAAGACTCTCTCATTTGTAATCCTTAGATAGTATTGTAATTTGATGTAGAAGATTATGAGAGAAGAGAGGAATAGAAGATTAGAGATTGTATGAAGAATAGTTGTTGCTATTGAACCATGTACAAAAGATATGGATTAATATAATAATTATTTGATCCAATTTACATGGTGTGTAATGAATATTGTTTGTATCTTTTGAATGGTATGTTACAATTTTCTTATATTCATCTGTCATTCATTTGTTTCAATTCTATGTGTATGCTTTTGATTTCATGGTGAATATATGAAGTCTATGAGAGTAGAAGTATAAGTTTCAATTTCTTCTCTCCCTGATAATTCCTGCAAGGAGTGCAGTGAAAGGTCCGCATAGAGTGCGTGACAGAGTTCTAATTTTTATCTTAGAAATCACAGGGCGGTAACATTAGCTTATATCAATAGAGGTGTGGCTAAGGCACAGAGCCATGCAAGGAGTGCTCAGGCCGAGGAAGGAATTGAAATTATTCAATCCCACAAAGTGGTTGGAGAATATCTATTGTGAGGAGTGCACATAGTTAACATCATGGATAATTGGAGGTTATTACAGAGTCGTACTAAGTGTGCGCGCAGGGATTCTTTGAATCTGGAAGCCATCAAATAAATCTAAGCTCAGGAGGATTAGAACCTTCGAATAGCTCAAAGGGAGGCAGAGATTAGAGTCACATGAATTCTAATTTCATACGGGTTGATGTTTGGGAGAATTTTCAAAAGGTTCATCGAAGCTCGAGTGAACAGTGGAGAAATTCCAAGGGAGAGTGCCAAAACTATGAGAGTCATCTGATCGTAATAATCCGCGAGGAGGTTAGGAGGAGGTTCATTTGGTGTGCAATACTCACAGAAGATTTGAGTCGTTGATCTAGTTGGATCAAGGCCATCCATTGAGTTCGGGAGTTCGGGATTCGCGGTATTGGGGAGAAAGGTCGAGCCTTGTACTTCAAAACCTTAATATGTGAAATTAGGGTTAGATATGAGTCGTTGATTAATGTGCTCTATGAACCATTGATCAGGGCATGCACGGTTCGGGAAATTTTCCACCAGAGGAAAGGCACACACATCGTTTTTGAATCCCCTAAAAAGAGAACACCGACAAGCAGCTAGGGTCGTCGATTTGTGGCAGATCTAGACCATTGGATCTGGGTCACCCACTTTCAGGAGTAAGGGTATTTAAATACAAGGGGAAGCATTGTTCGTAGATTTCCTAAATTGTGAATTCTCGAGAGAAATTTAAAGGTTGGGACCCAGTCCTCAATAGAGGGTCACCTCAACCTCATTGAAGGGGGGGCTTATCCTTTGCTAGGCTCTAATTGGGTTTCGGGGTTTCAAAGGTGGAGGTGGTGAGTCACTTCACCTCAACATCCCTGAAACTGCAAAGTGCGAAGTGCCGATAGAGTTGGGCATGCGTTCATATCGCGCGGTTGTATTGGGGGAGGACCTGTGCCTAGCACCTCTTCGCGTAGGCAGGGTTCTGTTGAAGTCCCGTGGGTTATTTGTTGCAAAGGTTCCATCCGAGACCTGAGGGCCACTTCATCTCAAGGAGAATAGGAGATCCATGACTGGGAGGTGATTCGGAACCTTAGGGTAAGGGGTCTGCGTCAGGTGGTATCAGAGCCTACAATATTTGTTTCTGTAGGTGAGAGGAGACAGAAGGAAAGGTGTGATTTGAATTTTGCGAGGAACATATTTGAACAATGTCACCCAGAAGATGTCATGATAGACTAATGCCTGATCCAACTGTGGAGAGGGAGATGAGAGAACTCCATGCTTGACTAGATGCTATGGAGACAACCCAAAAATGGACAGCTAACATTGGAGATTTCAGTGAATCCGAGAACGAAAACAAAGCAAGGCCCGACGAAGAAGAAGTTGAAGTTGAGGATGTTGTGGAAGAATGTTTATTTAGAGATGTTGCAAGAATAGGTGCCAAGGCAAAGATGGGCATTTCAATGTATGAAGGCAACTTAGACATTGAAGAGCTACTAGATTGGTTTAGAGCCCTAGATAAATAATTTGACTATGAGGATTTCAAGGAAGATAATAAAGTGAAACATTTTGTCACTAGACTTAAAGGGCATGGAGCACTATGGTGGAATGAACTGCAGGATGATAGATGTTGCAAGGGAAAGTAAAAAATCAAAATATGAGATAGAATGGTTCCAAAGATGAAAGCCAAATTTATACCCAGAGATTACCAGATCAATATGTTTCAAAGAATGCGAAATTTGAGATAGAAGGGGGTGATAGTGAAGGAATACACTGAGGAGTTCTACAGGATAAACATTAGAGCAGGTCATCGATAAAGTGATGATGAGAAGGTTTCTAAATACATGAAAGGTCTGAGATATGACATTTAGGATGAGATGAGTATGGTGATAATTAGAAATGTGGAAGATGCTTATCAAATTTCTCTGAAGGATGAAGAAAAGTTGACCCGAAATCAAGGAAAAATAGGCAGAGGTAGAAGCCATAACAGAGGCAAAGAAATTGCCTAGGACAGAGTATAGAAGCCGAAGGAAGAAGAAAAGAAACCTCACACTCACCCTGAAAGAGGAGGAAGTTCACAGGGAAGGCAATATGCCGATAGGAACACTTTTTTGCGAGCAAGAGGAAGAGGAAGAGGCAGAGGAGGTGAGGTAAAGTGCTTTTTCTGTGAAAAAATCAGACACGGGTATTTTGAATGCCCCGATAGAAAAAGAGACGGAGGAGAAGATCACATTTTAGAAGCACAAGGGAGAAATGTTGAGGTAGAAGATGCATAAGGTGGAAGGTCACTAATGATGAGGAAAATTCTCTTAAAGCTAGAGAAAGAGATAGAAAATCCAGTCTAGAGGAACAATTTATTTAGGACTACTTGCAAGACCAAGGACAGGGGGTATTCAAGGTAATAATGGACAGTGGAAGCAAAGATAATTTAGTATCCACAACAATGGTGGATAAGTTGGAATTGGAGTCTGTTGCACATCTGGGCCCATAAAAAGTCTCGTGGTTACAAAAGGGACATCAGGTAACTATCACTAAACAATGTTTAGTTGAATTTAAGATAGGGGGATATAAGGATGAAATTTTATGTGATGTTATTCCCATGGATGTTTGTCATATTTTTTGGGGGAGACCATGGAAATATGAAAAGAATGTTTTTCATGATGGGAGGAAGAGCACTTACACCTTGGAGAAGAATGGTAGGATGCATATGTTGCTACCAATTAAAGAAAAGGAGGTAAAAATAGAGACGAGAAATACTATACTTCTCATGAGTGGAAAGGAGCTTCTTGATGAAGTCAAGAAAGATGAAGAAATGTAGTTTGTTGTGGTTAGAAAACCTAGAGTCATATTGAATAGTACTTCGATGGATGACCTACCTGAGGAAATTCAGGAACTGCTAGAGAATTTCGTTGATATAGTGGTGGATGAATTACCTTGTTCATTGTCATCCATCAGGAGCATAAGTCATCACATTGACCTTATACCGAGATAAAGTTTACCAAACAAAGAAGCGTACAGATTGATGCCACGGGAGAATGAAGAGGTCAAGAAGAAATTTCAGGATTTGATGGATAAAGCGTTGATTAGAGAAAGCTTGAGTCCATACGTTGTACCTACAATGTTAAATCTGAAGAAACATGGTGGTTGGAGAATGTGTACAAACTCGAGAGCTATAAATAAGATTACCATCAGGTACAGATTTCCTTTACCCAGGATGGATGACTTAATGGATGCTTGAGTGGAGCAAAGCTTTTTTCAAAAATTGATTTGAAAAGTGGATATCACCAGATTAGAATGAGGGAAGGTAATGAATGGAAGACAACATTCAAAACAAATGAAGGAATGTATGAGTGGCTTGTCATGCCATTTGGTTTGATGAATGTGCCCAATACTTTTATGAGATTGATGAACGAATTCTTGAAATATTTTATTGGTAAGTTTGTAATCATGTGCCTTGATGATATACTAATATTCAGTAAAACTGAAGGAGAACATCTGAAGCATTTAGCTGTAGTAATGAGGAGGTTATGGCAAGAGAAATTGTTGATAAATCTAAAAAAAAATCGTCTTTCATGAAGACAAAACTCATTTACTTAGATTTTGTGATCTCTGTGAATGAGTTAAAGATGGATCCATAAAAGGTAATAGTAATCAAAGATTGGCCATTTCCAAGGAGTATTTTTCAAGTCAAAATCTTCCATGGATTGGCTATTTTTTATAGGAAGTTCATCAGGAATTTCAGTGGGATATGTGCACCAATGATGGACACTGTCAAGAAAAGACACAAATATTTTCATTGGATAGAAGAAGCAAAGAAAAGTTTCAAGTTGCTAAAAGATAAGATAACTGAACAACCAGTTCTAATTCTGCCAAATTTCAGCAAAACATTTCAGGTAAGGTGCGAAACAAGTGGATTTGCAATTGGAGCAGTCTTAAGTCAAGACAACAAGTCAATTGCATAATTCAGTGAGAACTTGAAAGAGACCAAGATGAAATATTCCACGTATGATAAAAAGTTCTATGCATTCATACAAGTGTTGAAGAAGTGGAGGCATTACTTGGTTCCAAAGGAGTTTGTCTTGTATAGTGATAACCATGCTTTACAATTCATAACTTGACAGGAGAAATTGAACCAGAAGCATGCAAAATGGGTTGAATATATGTAGAATTTTTCTTTTGTTATAAAGCATATTTATGGAACTACTAACAAGGTTGTTGATGCATTGAGCAGGAAATGTTTGATTCTGCAAGAGTTCATAGTGAAAACTTTAGGTTTTGACAACCTCAAGGAGATGTACAGAGATGATGCAGATTTTAAAGAAGCCTATGAAGCATGTGAGAATCCAGTTCTTAGAGGAAGAAGCCAATGGACTAAATACTTGATTCAAGATGGACTGTTGTTCAGGGGAAACCAGTTGTGTATACCGAAATTCTCTATGAAAGAGAACCTCTTGAAGGAAAAACATAGTGGGGGATTGGCTGGACATTTCGGCCATGATAAGACTTTTGCACAACTAAATGGCTCATACTATTGGCCAGGGATGAAGAATAATGTCAAGAAATTCGTGAACAAATGTAGAATTTGTCAGCATGCAAAGGGGAAAAGACAGAATGCAGGGTTGTATCAACCGTTTCCAGTACCAGAGAGGCCATGGGATGCGATAAGCATGGATTTCTTGTTGGAACTGCCAAGGACACAAAGGGGTTGTGACTCCATATTTTTGGTATTTGATAGATTTTCAAAGATGGCACGTTTCATACCATGTCAGAAAACCAGTGATGCAACTCACATTGCAAATTTGTTTTTCAAATAAGTTGTTAGACTTCACGGCTTACCCAAGAGTATCGTTTCAAATCGAGATACCAAATTTGTTGGTCACTTCTTGAGGACCCTATGGAATAAATTGGGGATGAATTTATCTTTTATCTCAACATATCATCCTCATATGGATGGACAAAATGAGGTAGTGAATAGGAGTTTGGGGGAATTATTAAGGAGTTTGGTAGATGAACACCATAGCCAGTGGGATCAGGTTCTGCCACAGGCAGAATTTGCATATAATGATTCACCCAATAGGAGTACAGGACAGAGCCCATTTCATATAGTATATGGAATGCATCCAAGAGGATTCTCTGGGTTGAAAGACTTAGAGTAGAATGAATTTTGGAGTGCTAGCGCTGAATATTTTGCAGCAAGAATGCATGAGCTACATAGTAAGATCAGAGAGCGGTTGTGAAACTCTAGCCAGGAATATAAGCGCAGAACAGATCAGAATAGAAGATAACTTCAATTTGAAGTAGGTGATTTGGTTTTGGCGCATCTCAGAAAAGAAATATTCCCAAAAGGAACCTACAATAAGATGAAAATGAAGAAAATTAGACCATGTAAGATTTTGTGAAAGTTTGAGGCAAATGCTTATGAAATTGAATTACCAGATGGGGTAGGAATATCGCCCATATTCAATATAGAAGATCTATATCCTTACAGAGCAGATGGAACAGAGAGATCAAAGGATCATAAGGAAGTCCAATGGTTTAAACAAATGCCTGTAGCTGAAAATCCACAAATGGAAAATATTATTGATCAGATAATTGGTAAAAAGACTCGGAGAAAAACATGTTTTGAATACTGGGTGAAATGGAAGGGACATTCGATTGAAGATGCCAGTTGGGAAAGTGAAGTGAACATCCATAAACATGGAAAGAAGGTGCAGGAGCTCATGGAAATGAGTCCATGAATTGTTTTAGCATGGGAGTATGATGTAGGAGAATCGTAAGTGAGCCAGCAAAGCAAGCACAAGGGTGAGAATAGCTGGAAATGCACCAGCGCACATTTTGAGGACGTTTCAAATTTGAAAGAGAAAGCATTAATGAAAAAAATTGGAAAGATGTATTTGCATTTATGTTTTGGGGGATTGTAATACAGATTATGAGCATTTCTCTCATCTGTCAAATAAGGAGGAAATTATTGTAATTTATGTTTAGTAGGTGGCTTTTAATTCTAATAAGATAGCTTAGAGAAGAGAGAGGGGAAAACTCAAGAAGACTCTCTCATTTGTAATCCTTAGTCAGTATTGTAATTTAATGTAGAAGATTAGGAGAGCAGAGAGGAATAGAATATTAGAGATTGTATGAAGAATAGTTGTTTCTATTAAACCATGTACAGAATCTCTGGATTAATATAACAATGATTTGATCCAATTTACATGGCATGTGATGAATACTGTTTGTATATTTTGAATGGTATGTTGCATTTTTCTTATATTTCTATGTCATGCATTTGTTTCAATGCTATGTGTATGCTTGTGATTTCATGGTGAATATATGAAGTCTGTGAAAGTAGAAGTATAAGTTTCAATTGTTTCTCTCCCTGAGAATTCCTGTAAGGAGTGAAATGAAAGGTCTGCATAGAGTCTGTGACAGAGTTTTGAGTTTTATCTCAGAAAGCTCAGGGGGGTAACATTGGCTTATATCAGTAGAGGTGTGGATGAGGCACAGATCCATGCAAGGAGTGCACAGGTTGAGGAAGGAATTGAAATACTTCAATCCCACAGAGTGGTTGGAGAATTTATGTTGCGAGGAGCACACAAAGTTAACATCATGGATAACTGGAGGTTATTCCAGAGTTGTGCTAACTGTGCGCGCAGGGATTCTTTGAATCTAGAAGCCAACAAATAAATCTAAGCTCAGCAGGGTTAGAACCTTTGAATAGCTCGAAGGGAGGCGAAGATTAGAGTCGCCTGAACTCTAAGTTCAGACGGGTTGACATCTAGGAGAATTTTCAAAATGTGCATTGAAGCTCAAGTGAATGGTGGAGAAATTCCAAGGGAGAGTGTCGAAACTACGAGAGTCATCCGATTGTAATAAGCCATGAGGAGGTTAGGTAGAGGTTCATCCAGTGTGTAATACTTGTAGGAGATCTGAGTCATTGATTCAGTGGGATCAAGGTTTTCTATTGAGTTCGAGAGTTCAGGATTCGCGGTATTGGGGAGAAATATAGAGCCTTGTCCTTAAAAACCCTAATATGTGAAATCAGGGTTAGATCTGAGCCGTTGATTAACGTGCTTTGTGAACCGTTGATCAGGGCAAGTACGGATTGGGAAATTTGGTACCAGAGGAAAGGCACACACATAATTTTCAAATCCTTGAAAAGGAGAACGTCGACAAGTAGCCAGGGCCGTCGGTTTGTGGAAGATTTGGACTGTTGGATCTAGGTCACTGGATTTTAGGATTTGGGGTATTGAAAGGAAAGGGGAACCAATATTCGCAGATTTCCTGAATTGCGAATTCCCAGGAGAAATTTAAAGGTTGGAACCCAGTCCTCAGTGGAGAGTCACATCAACCTTGATGAAGGGGGGGGATAGCCTTTTATAGGCCCTAATCGGGTTTCAAGGTTTCAAAGGTGGAGGTGTTGAGTCGCTTCACCTCAACATCTCTGAAACTGTGAAGTGCGAAGTGTCTATAGAGTTGGGCCCATGGTCATATCGTGCGGTTGTATTGGGGGAGGACCTATTCCTAGCACCTCTTTGTGGAGGCGGGGTTATGTTGAAGACCCGTGGGTTATTTGTTGCAAGGGTTCTAGCAGGGACCTGAGGGTCACTTTGGCTTAAGGAGAACAGGAGATTCGTGACCGAGAGTTCAGCCAAACCCCTTGGGGTAGGGGGTCTATGTCATTTTCACAAATAAATATATGTTTCTCTAGGTCCTCTGACCCTTCTCCATGAAATTCTTGTAACCAAATGGTTGGATTTGTTCTTGTACT
Source organism: Picea engelmannii (assembly GCA_009831015.1). Lineage (NCBI taxonomy): Eukaryota > Viridiplantae > Streptophyta > Pinopsida > Pinales > Pinaceae > Picea > Picea engelmannii. The sequence continues at coordinate 93,281 of ML803531.1, forward strand.
TCCATTTGAATTTCCACTGGTCCATTGACCTATTGGACTCCTTTTGCTACTAATTATTGGTTGTTTAAAATAATATTTCTTTCTTGATGTTTTAGTCACACATGGGGTTGTGGGTTCCACACTAATTCAGATCTGGACTGGAGTTCCTTCTTTTGCGCTGGACTCTTGACCTCTCATTTTTATGTCATATGTGGCGTGCAATATTTTCCCAATCTTCTCTATAGCATGAATATCCTCTACCTATTCTTCATCACTTTCCAATAATTTTCTCTTGGTTATTTCCCTCTTTTTCCTATTAATACTATATTGGTAGGGTCTTCCACTACGTTTTGTTCCCATTTTGTCCATTATTTCCTTGATTTGTTCTTCATTCATCATAGTGAGGACTGTCATTTACTTCTACTTACCTCTATCTAGATCTATCTCCATGTCTCATATCATTCTTAGTGTTTCCCCCTGTCTCCCCATACGCACAGAGTTATTTAGCTATCATGATCCATTGTCATCACACCTATATTATTTAGAAAATTCTTGATTGACATATAGAGTGAATTAATATACCTTCCTCTTGGAACCTTCAAAAAAAATTTCTCTCCAACAATGTATTATTGTGCAGTATCAACTGCAAACTCAGTAATGAATCCTGTAATGATGTTTTTTAGCCAAAAATCGACTGCGCACATGAATTTGTTGTTGAGTTTTTGTATATTCACAATATTTTTAGTAGTCCATTCTACTAGTCTTATACGATTAGTTGGGTGAGTGTCTTTTAATCTCAGTATCCACTCCTACAACAAATGTGGAAATTCATAGAAAAATGTCTCATGAAGATCAGTGAATACATACCTCTCCAAATATTTACGCGATGTATACTTAGGGTTTCTATTGTCTTTCTATGAAAATTCAAGCTCTTTTGTTGTCATCCATCGTTCAATATTCTATTTAGTTGGGTTGCATGGTATGAAAATCCCCTTTTAATAATCCATTCTCTTCATTGTTCTTCTCAACAAGGTCCTTCCAATATGTTCTTCTGGATTCCAACCAGAAACAGAACCATTTGTTGGAAATTTTTGGGTTGAACCAGGTTCTATTTTAGGTTTCCAACAAAACCCTGCAAACCATTGGCCCTTCTAAATACCACAAGGAAACACTGCACACAAAGTGCACAATGCAGTTTCACCCAAGATGGTTGATGGGTGACTACATGACCCATATGTCTTTCGTCTTGAAAGGGAGACTTTTGTAGGAATTATAGAAATACTTTCTACCTCAAAATGAAGAAAACTTATTATTCTATTACATCAACATGTCATTATTTCTTATATATAACACTCAATAATCAGTTGCATTCATTTATGGTTTATTCTGCAGTATATATCCTGGTTACTCTATTGTGTGCTACATTTTACTATTGACATATTAATCCATTCATAATAACTAAAATTTTTCAAGAAATAACATAAGCATTCCACAAAGAGACACAAACTTTACCATGGTTCACCCCCCCTAGGATATGTCCACAAAGATTTGGTTGTCTTGGCTCTTTTATTATTATGCATCAAGGTTACGGTGTTGCACACATTAAATTTCCTTCTCCCACCTGGAAGTTATATGGAATAACCATCATAGGCTACATACTTCCACTCAAAGGCTGACAAGATCAATCCAAAACCCATGACTTATGACCTTACCCTCAATTACTATGCTTGATATACCATATTTTTTCTATTCACAATATTCTCTCTCTCTCTCTCCTTGTCCTCTCTGCTATCTCACAACCATATATTTATATTACAAAAAGGGGTTAATTACCCATTACAAAAAGGGGTTAATTACCCATTACAAAATTTACCAAAAACCTAACCCACTAACCCTAGGTAGATTAGATTTTTCCACTTTCTAACTCCATGATCGTGGCTAGTGAAAAATCCAACCGTTTCCCTCATTGATCCCCATCTTTCTTCCTTTATTTGAATTTCCTGGTTTCCTGGGGCTACTTTTCCATGTTTTTCGACACACACTCCTTATTTGGTCCATTACCTAAATTCCTACATTAATTACCGCACCTTTCCATAATATTCTATTTTCATCCCTATCTTTATCAACATTTCCTCAAATTTTGTTCCAAAATATCATGCGCCAACAAACATCTTTGTGAATGGGAATCTGTAGAAGAATCCATAAGGTAAAGGTTCAGGCCATGGGTATATATCTTTCAATACATGTGTTCTTACAAGAGGGATTGGGTAGCAAAGAAACAACAGGGTGTGCGAAGAATATATCTGAAAACCCAGGTGCTTTGTTTATAAGAAATTCATCCCTTTGGTTCCTCCAACTCCTATCAAGAGGACCAACAAGCCAGATAGGTTGAAGGTTGAAACCTATATCGAACTAGGCATTCGGCAGGTTCCCCTAGGTATGGCTTTGATTATTGCATATCCTCCATGTAAAATACCAAGAATATGGATATGTGTGAAGAAGTGTCACGACCCACCAATAGTCAACACGAAATATTAAGAACTGCCAAACTAATACAGGGGTGTGTAGGACTCATTTGTGATCCCCCAAAAGAAAAATAATTTGTGCATGTGCAGGGTATTCAGCATCACATTAAATTATTAGGTGACGTAGAAACTTAGGTATAATAAAGGAGGATGCAATGGGAATTTATGTCAATAGATTTAGTTCGGTTTAGGAAAAATCAAGTCATTAATGCACTCGTAAGGGGAGAGATTTTCTCGATTTGGAATGTATCGAAATATAATTACATTGATCACTGGAAAGGATGTCACAAAGGATGCATAAAAATATCCTCTCCCATCGAGGGAAATTCGATGGAAATAATTAAATAGGTTTATGGCCAACTATCAACAAGGACCGAGAAGTAACTCTAAACTAGGTGGGATGACACCTTTGCGACATGAAGCATTGATATAAAACTACCTCTGGGTGAACAAAATGTTTTTTCTAACTAAACCCCTGGGTGAATCTCATATGGAGCCCATTTATCTTCCCTTACTCGGATTTCAGAGTTTCTTTTATTTGTATTGAACCACTAGAAAGAGAACAGGGGCCCCACCAATGCACAAAATATTTTTTCTTATGCACCAGGCAAGTTGTCATGTGTTGTTGAGTCCCGGATTGGTTTTTATCTTTGTAAGCACAACTTAGGATACCAAAGTAATAAACAACCATAATGGATTCCTCAATATAACCCCATGCATGGAAGAAGTCCAAGGCGATGAAATAGTGGCTATTTCCAAACTTAGTGATGCCAGTTGGAGTAAATTTTAAGGGGCCAAAATTGCGTAAAATTCCATTGCTCAAATGTACATACCATAATTTTCATGACCTAAACCAGTTCCCAGAACTCCAATTTGACAATTATGCATAGGTCACCTAGGAGAAGAGAAGTTTGGCTTCCCTACTCTTGTAAGACCGCCAAGCCACAATGACAACCATCACGAGCAATACAAAGGAGATCATTGTCGCTTGGGTGGAGTAGCAAGCTATTTCTAATTTGTAAAATGACATGACTGACAAGGCCCAAATTTTTTATACTCAGCTAGAAGTAGTTCAACTCGCATCCACCCCCATTCTCAAGAAAATGGATCATATTGACCTTCAAGATCCCCAAATCACAACATCTAATATTGATGAGGTGGCTTTTCTCACTCAACAACTACACACCACCCTAGATGACACTGACAGTCAATTCCATGATTTCCTTTAGGAAATCTTGAAGACAATTTCTTCCATGGAATTAGTCACAATATGATCAAGGCCAATGACTCAAGAACGAGCCAATAAATAGTGTTTTTGGCTTGTTGGCACACAAAGTTTTAGGGTAAATATTTTCCTTGTAAACAAGAATGGCCAGTTTACAAAATCTAGTTTTGTGTGCACATCAATAGCTATGTGAAATATGAAAATAGGAACATGTGCCAATAAGAATTATACAATACATTCCAAATCAAGAAGAATATATTTTGGAATTTTCCTGAATGATTAAATAATAAAACATGAGAGATCATGGAGTAGTTAAGTGATGAGTTTGAAATTTTGTTTGGACTACCACAACTCCAAATAGTCTACGTGGGATGCATGCGAGTGGAAGAAGCATGTGAAACTAGCAATAAGGAGAGCGAGTGGAGAAAAGGAAAAAGTTTCAGAGAACCAGAGTAGAGAAGGAAAGAAAAAGGAGCAACGAAGAAATAGAAGAGAGTTTAGAGAGTTTGAGATCTATAGCAAAGGAGAAATCAATATGTCTTGTGTTGTCACTCAGTAATTTCTAGAGGTTGTAGAAGAAAGGACAGAAATAACCACAAAGCCACTTTGGAAGCTGGGATCTAGCCCTGCCAGATTTAGAGATGGATCTCTCTGTAATATTTAGACTTGTTTGGATTAGAATATTAGGCTATTTATGATAGTTCAGGATTTGTTTGTTTGTTTGAAATATTTGACTGATTAAATGCTTAAATTACCATTGGGCTATGGGGTTTGTCTCTTAAAATAAGGATCTGTTTCAACTTTTATAAGGTTTCTTCATAGGGAAAGGTAGTTAAATTGTTTTTATCTAGTAGATTTATATGAAGTGAATGGGAAGAAATGAGACGTATTCCATCAAGTAAAAGAGAAATTAAGAATTATTTTACTTAATTTCAGTTGAAAACATAAAAATCATTCAAATCTAGAAACAAAGTATATTGAAATAAATTATGTTCTTTAACCTTATTTTGAATAATTAGGATTGGAAAAACATAAAAATGATAACAAAGAATGAAAAACATAAACAAATATAGATGCACATCACCAACAGTTTGACACGAGAATATTGTGAAAGAGCCTTTTTTTATCACTCATCAATCTTCTTGAAAATTACAAGATCTCTTTCAACGTTGAATACTTCCAAATGAGAAGTATTTATACATTATTTACAAAATATCTTGTCATAAATGATCAAGATATATTCTTGGAATATGTAAACTAAATGTATCTCTAATTACAACAATGTAGGAATCTTTAGATCTGCTCGGATTTCTGGTGTTGATTTGATGGAAGGTGTTGATGATTTGTCCCTTTGACTTCTTCTTAGATGTTGGTCCTTGTTGGCTGAAAAACATAACTCATATTTACTCAAGTGACTCACACAACTTGTCCCACCTATTTTTACTTGGGATTGACATTTTGAGTAATTTCCTATAAATTGTTGGAGAATAACCCTAACTTACATTAGTTTATACCTAGTTTAGACTCCTAGATCTTGGTTAATACATTCATTTACACTTTATTTCACCTAATTTGGCCACATAGAGAAGAAGGGCACCTCATCCCTAGATTTTAGGGAAAACTGCTAATTTTAGATCAAGACTCAACTCTCAGTTCTTAATTTTCTTGATTTATTCATGATTTATTCCAAATCCCCCATGCAAAAACTCATCCATTATTGGGGAATGCGCACCTCCTCTTTGAGTGAGAGATTTATTCCTTAATTAATGATTTTTGCCGTTACTATTATTAGTAACTACTATTTCAGGTCAGTTAAGTGAGTTGGAGATGCTTCTCTTGTCACTTAAGTGAGATTAAGTGAGATAATGTGCATAACTTGACTCTTGTGGACATTAATGAGTGTGGTCTCACTATGTGGTCTTCCTTAGCTTATGACACATATTTTAGCTATTTCTAGCTTTTTTTTACTAGAATTTCTATGTTGGAAATTCTATATATTCACCTCCTCTCTTCTTTTTGAGGATGGTTGCTCATGTATATTCATTTTTTATTAATATAATTCTCTGATTTATGGAGCAAAAAYTTTCTCTCATCTCTTGAATATCARAAAATTGTTTGTGTTCAATTTAACTAGAATTCTAGATCTATCGGGGTTTCTGCAGGAATTCTACATAAATTTCATCCACCTTTGTGTATTTAGAAAAAGAGGATTTGGTGATGAAAATATGTTTGATCTCATGATGAATGTTCAAATCAAACTACAATGTTTCCATAAATATTTTCCCAGTGATCCTTCCTTGTATTACTGCAAATTTTGAATTGTCTTTTTCCATTGTCTTTAATTTATGGTAATAATCAAGCAAGGTGATTAACTTGTCATTAATCACTAATAAACCAGGTAGTTGTTTCTTGTTTAGAACCTAAAACTTTTTGAAGAACCTATGCACACCTATGTCCATAACCTAACATTTTTCTTCCAATTGAAACAAGAGACCTTTCTTGGTTAGAACCTTTTTTACTTCCAAGATAGTCTCAGTTTTGTATTCTATCTCTAGCTCCTCTAACTCCTGTTTGTTTTTAGAATTTAGAAATCTGATAAGATCAGTGGCTTCTATTGGCTTCTCTCCCAATTCTTTCCTAATAATTTCAATGGCTCCTCTAGATTTCTGAATTAACTCATGTTGTTCAAAGATGATCTGTATAGAAAGCCAAATCTTTGTCATGGATTTATTGATTTCTATCCATATATTTTCCTTAGCTTGGTCTAAGGTATTATCCATGGTTGTTTATTTCCCTAACTATTGTAATCGTTGGCTTATCCTTTGAGATTTATGTATTTCTTCTTTATGACAAGTCTCAATCCTTTATTTCTCTTCCTATAACGACTTTACCTCTTTCTGTAACTTTTTGATTTATACTCCTTGTATGTACATGTCCTCCATAGATTTCACCAATTTATCAGAGGCATCTGAAGTTTTTGTTGGGGTTTATGTTGATGTAGAAACCTCTACAGTTCTTATCCCTTTCAGGGTCACTGCATCTAGTGGAATTATGGCCAACTATGCATTTTTCTCTTTTTCCTTGATCAACTTGTCCATCTCTGCTTACATCTCCCTAATCAATGCATTTTTCTCCATAATCAATTTGAGCATTTCTTCTTTTTGGATCTCTATCTCAACCACTTCTTTAGTCTGTGAATCCTCTATTTCTGGAAGTTTTAGTTGTTTCCTGAGTGATGCTATATCAACATTCTTCTTCTTTATCAATTCTTTTGTTGCTTTGATATTAGTTGGGTCATATCCAATATTGAGAACTAATTATTCTAATCATTTTATCTTATTATCCTTATCCAAAGAAGAGATCTTTTCAATATTTAATAGAGACTGGATATTAGTTAGTGATACCTGTAATTTGGAAATTGTCATTGAGGTGTTTGTCAGGGTTGAAAAAATCATCTCCCATGTATGTCTATGCATATCCATTTGATCAATAGGATGGACATCCTTTGTATCAAATTCAAACGAAGTTTTCTTCTAATCAATTGTTGTCTTTGGATAGGGGACATGTGCCAGCAAGAATTCCATTTACATTATTCCCTTCTATGTATCAAAGGCTAACAAAAGTATGTGATGAGAAGTAGAAGTATCTTTCCAAAATTCAGTATAAGTATTGTTGTTGAGAAGTTCATTCCTTTGCTTAATTTCCTTATAATTATCAAAAATATTTTACTCCTTTTCTCCATGAATTGATTCAGGTGTTAGAGTTGTGTTTGGATTCCTTTGTGAAGTTGATGATGATGGAGATCATGAAAACAAATTGGTTGCTGTGTTGAAGAGTGTGCTCCTTCCAATATTATTGTAGACTGTATTTCTCCTTCTTTAAGACAACCTATTGTAGGAATGGTTTTAGTCTTCTTCCTATATACTTGAAAATCATCTATTGAGACCTTTGTGACTGAAGGAGAGTCTTCATCCCTTGGTATTTTATCTTTTTTTTTCTTAGTTGTGATGGTCTGTGAAGTTGTCAAAGACATATGTTGTTCTTTTGCTTCTTGCAAGGTGTTTTCTTTCCATTCAACCTAGCTCATGTGTTTTTTAATATCTGGACTTTGTGTGTGCAAATAGGGAGTGATATTTTGTTTGGTCATCAGCTCAGAAATAATTCCAAATGGTTCATATCACCAAGTGAATCTTAGACGAAACTTCATTTGTTTTAAGAGGATGTTTTCTTCCTCACCTGCTAGTCTGTTGTTGCAAATGAATGGTCATATCTGAGTTTTGATTCTGAACGGAGATTTCTTCTTGGCTTCTACAAAATGGATTTGATATGAATTTATCATATGCCTTATGTACTCCAATGAAAAAATCCTCATACACCCTTATTTATGTATAATTCTGGTATACATACCAATCACCTATCTTGGCCTGATCAGTTAGATGTAAAACCTTCTGAATTTCTTCACTAACCTAAGGTTTTGTATTGCTTCTTAGTAAAAAAGTAGTTGTATAGATGAACTAGTCAATGAAATCTTTGAAACTTTACTCTGATGAGTTCTTTCTCACCAATGAATTCCAAAAGATGACTGACTATGGGATTCCTTATTCATTTAGCTTCTGGAGTGTGAAAGGAAACATGTTTGCTTGATAGAATATGAACATATAAAACAAAATTGAAGAATATTTGAGCATTCCTTCAGTTTGAAATTCATAAATTTCTCATGAATGTTGTCAATCGAGAATTGACTAAAATTGAACTTCATAGAAACCTTTTCTTCTGTAGAGAAAACAGACAAAAAACCTAAAATAGTTTCATCTACCCATTCAACGGAATAATATCCTAACATAAATGAGAGCATGGATATGATATGATTATCCTTTTATGGGAAAATAGAAGAGGGGTATGGTGGATTTTTCTTAGGCATTTGGGCATCTTCAGGGAGGAAAATCTCAAAATTTTGGGCTCTCTAGGGAAAGGTCAATTTCTGGTATAATTCATTCAGGGCTTCGACAGAGAAAGGGGTGGTGGATTGAGCTTGAGGGATCTATAACATTTGGTTAATGGTATCAGTAGTAATTGTGAACAAAATTTCACCAGTGTGAGATGAAATGGATCTTTGGCTTGGGAGATAATTAGCTTGGCATTTGAAGACGAATTCAGGGAAAGGGTAAGTTTGGGGAAACATGTAGAGGGGTAAATTGGATTCCCAGAGTCAAATTTCATCACTCTAGTCGAGGAAAATATCCTTCAGCCAGCAGTGTAATTCAAAAAAATTGAATTCTCACTTCGACTGTGCAACTTTATAGTCTTTGTCTGCCAGGGGAATGTGGTCAAGGTCAATTGGAGGGGGAACCATTGGGTTTTCATAGGTGTTGACAGACTTGCCTTTGGGAGCCATAATTGAAAAATTGGCAATAAAATAGGTTGGAAATGTTATAATTACCGGGAAAATAGCTCATCGGTTGATGGTAAGTGATGGAGGTGATAGTCTGTCAGCAATCTTTCTCGGGCTTCACAAGTTTCGAGTCAGCAAACAATGTAACGGGGGGGTGACAAGGGTTTTTTATATGCACAGGGATATTCGTTACGGTGCGGGACCATTATGGGACATATAAAGGTCATAGGGGAGAAATTAATTGGCTAACGAATAGGAGGTGTGGGGACAGGTGTCTTGTAGGGAGAGGGGAAGTAGCAGCGGGAAAGGTGAGTGGTATCGAGATTTAGTTAGGCAGATTTCAGAGGGGGGGGTTGGTGGTATGTGGTTATCAGAGGGGCGGTATGAAAAACTAAGGGAATTCCACGTTATGTGGGACCAGAGCGGGGAAAACCACTTTTTGGACCCCACCCCCCCCCCCCTTTGTCGATTAAGGTAGGTAGGTGTCGTCGGGAAGATCTGCATGGAAATTGTGTGCTACAAGACAAAATGTCTTATCAACTTTGTAACATTAGTTAAAACACCTGCGCCATAAAGAAAAATATTTTCTTTTTGAAATATTTTCATTCTTATTTATTTTTCCTATACTGATATAACTTATTTTCATTAACTTAGGGTGCATTTTAATGTGCAGACCCTGTTTAATTTTCTTTGAAGGGAAAATTTATCTAACCTTTAATCTATCCAATGCATCTAACTAATTAATCCAACTTAAACAATTGGATTAATTTATTCCTCTACCTAACTATTTTAGCCAAGATTAAACAGTTTGGCTAAATATTATTCTCTAACCTAACAACATAAATTGAAAATTGTTTGATCATGATTAAACTATATGATTCAAACTTATTTTTATTTTCATGGGGTTTTCTTGTTTTTCTCTTTTTCCTATTTTTATTTTATTTTATTTTTTCCTTTTTTCTTTTCTTTTCTTTTATACCCTCTTTTCATTTTCATTATTTTTTATCTTTTTTTTTCTTTTTATTTTGGAAATCATTTTCATATTGTAATATTATTTATAATATAAAATTAGCGAAGGAAGAAAATTCAATGACCATTTTATACTATGAACTATAGGACTCTAACAACTTGTTTTTACATCAGTCATGTTGTGCGTCTAAGTAGTAGTTTTGTATGTGGCTAGAACAATTTTTTAAGGAATCTGTAATAGAGTTAGTTTAGTATTATGTGTAGAGTTGGATAGAGAGTGCATGGAGCCTTGTAATGCATCACTAATAGAATTTATGAGAGAACATAACATTATTCCTGATGAATTTTGAGTCTTTTGATATATGTATATCACTATTTGAATGAAAATAATATAAAATTGTTGTTGTCCCTGTCATTAACTGTGTTGATTATGAGTTCAATGGATGAATGTGTTAATTTTGTATGTTGTTAATATCATAACATATTGTAATGAAATGTGTGAATATCAGGGTGATTGGCTTCCTAGTGTATTTTAGCGCTTCATATCTGACATAAGACCAGATGGCCTCTGTGATTCTCATGGCATCTCAGGTGATACCTTATTTAGTCGTATACTAAGGATTGATATGATGATGCCTTAGGATTTTTTTTTTCAACTATGGGTGAACCCTACTTCATCAATCCCATAGTATTAGGAAGGATGCATGCAAGCGATCCAAAACTTTAATCATATTCAGAATTTCATTAAAAAGTTTAAGTCTCTTCTTCTTCAATTAAAGGGATTCATTGTTGGTAAATCTAAACAGGAGAAGAATATGATTCTTTCCATTTTGTCAAAAATTGGTACAAATTGTGTAGCTTTTGTCTCGACATTCCATATAGTGAGGATCACATTAGGACCTAATTGGAATATTACATCATTGGATCAATTTATTGAGTACCTAAGACATAAAAAATATAAGCTCATCCATATGGGAACAATCAAGGGCCCCAAGGTGCATGCACTTGTTGTGCATGACAGAAGCAACAAATCCAATGTGAAGGTGAAGGAGAAAGGAAAGGGAAAGAAGGATCATAATAAAAGGAAGGAAGGAAATTCCAAACTATTTGATGACTCCTCCATCTCCAAATATGTAAAGGGAAAGAAAGGGAAGTCAAAGTGCACTTACTTCAATCACAACAACCATATGGAATAATCATTCATGAAGAAGACAATAGGCATCATGGCATAAGCACTTCAGCATAACAATATGGGGACTACATTCTAAAGAATAACAAGAATAATTTGGGATATCAAGCAATAGAAAAACGAGGTAATTCCCATGATATAATACCATGTGAATTTTTGGTGAAACATGCACTGAGAACCTGACTAGTAGAAATTCACACAAAGCTTGCAAAAGAAGCAGAGAGAGAAGTAAGAATGAGAGAAATAATGAATGAATTGTATTAACACTACATGAATGGTAGTATGAATAATACATATAATATATAGCTCAATGTTTAAGTGAATGCGCCATAGTTGGTTGCATGGCTAAGGGAATTGACCATAATAGTGATCTACAAGGACCTAGACACTCACTGACAAAAACCATAGTTATCTACTAGATTTTCCTATTAATTATCCATGCAAAAATAAATTAACTAAGTCACATGCGTGGAGGTAAGATAAATTCATGCATTCTTAACATATGTGTCCTCATGGCCACCTGCAAGTGATATGTTCTTTCCTAGTGAGAAAACGGAGGTGAACTTGCATAGTTGTGAGGTCTCCTTAGAGTGAAGGACACAATTTCTTAGAACTTGCCTTTATTTTCTTATTCATTTGGAATCATTTTAATTTTAAGGTGATCCAGGTGGATATCGGTGGCCACCCACCTTTTCCACCTCACACAAAACAATTTTCTGGCAATTTTGACAATTTACTATTTTTAGCAGTTTTAACTTCCGGGGCCATTTTGAGGGCCTAAATGAAGGTTTTCTAGGATATAGATTCTCAATGATATCCAAAGACATGATTGATACCTCAAAATTAATATCCTCGATGATACCTTTCCAACGGGCTATCATGCTCCTAAAACGAAGATCGTATGCAAAAGTTATGACCCCGTGAAGTTGATGTACTAACTTACCCAAACAGGGCCCACATGAATTTTGTCGCTTCATATCCTAGGGTTAGATTTTTGGATGTCTAGGGTTTTTGACATTCCTTTTTATTGTAAAAATGTCTTTAAAGTCTCATTGTAATCATCTTCTTGCGAATGAGCGCAACCGTCACATCTCTTCTCAGAGATAAGTTGCCACAATTCTAGAAAGTCTTTCACTCTGTATTTTTACAGTCTCTGTACATTTATTTCATTCATAGAAATAGTGTATTACTGAATATATCTGTTTATGGTTTCATCTCTGATACATTTCTGTTATATTATTGGATATCCACGATATCTCTATGCATTTGTTTATTATATCTTCGCTCACATTTCATGCCAAAAATAATTTGGATTAGTGGTATCAGAGCAGCCTGCTCTTGATCTTTTTTTTTTCAGTGCATGTCCCCGATGAGGTTCGAGTATATAAATTTGGGTCTTGAGGTTTTCTCTCTTGAATAAAATCACTCTCGCATGCCTAAGAAACCCTCCATGGCAGAAGAAAAGAAAAACGACGGAGCAAATGATCCTATCAATTTGTTGCTTGAGCAAGATCTCATGCAACAAAGGGATGAAATGATGGAGAATTTTTCCCACATCCTTCAACGCCTGTTGATAGAAACATGCGCATCTTCATCAAACAACCACTTTGGAAGCACCTCTCCTTTCAAGGTACAGGTTAATTTTGATATTCCCATATTTGAATGTTAGATAGATGCAAATGCCCTAGACAAATTGTTAAATCTATTAGAAGGTTATTTCTTTGTTCATAATTTTTCTAACAGGGAAAATATCACCTTCGCACTCCTTAAATCTCTCCCCCATGTCAAACATTGGTGGGAAACTTACTGGGATAAAATTTCTACAAAGGAGTCTCAAATATATGGGGTCGAGCCCACTTGGTATTTTTTTGTGGATGTGGTAAAGGAATAGTATTACCCTATTGGAAATTATGAGGACCAGTACATGATATGGAACACACTGCGGAAAGAGAGGGGCCAAGAAGTTCCATAGTTCACCAATACCTTCCATACCTTGCACACCAAGCTGGGTATCAAAGACTCTGAATGACATTTGGTTCTGAAATACCGTGGGGCTCTACACAGATACATCCAAACTAAAATGGATTTTCTAGACATGTCATCACTCGATGTTGCTTATCGATATGTTGTTAAAATCGAGCAGAAATTTAAGCACTAGAACAAATGGGAGTTTGGGTCTACAAATCTGCAACAACCAAAGTATGATAAAGAAGGCCCTAATAAAAAGTCTATCGAAAACCAATCCAAGCCACACGAAAAGAAGGGTCATGGGAAGACAAAGAAGGACACCATAAAATGGTGCGATTTCCACAAAATTCCCTGGCATAACACCGAGGAATGTTTTTCAAAACAGTCATTGGTGGCCGAGATCAAATACACAGAGTTGAACCCTCATTCAGAATCTGATTTTGAAAATACTTGTAAAATACAAATCATCGATGTAGACCCCATTGCTGTTGTCGTGACCGCAAAAAATCAACTAGATGAACCAACATATTCTGAAGAGGGGGAGTACCTTTTTCATTCACATATGTGGGTGAAGGGGATCCCGCTGCATTCTATTGTTGATAGCAGAAGTCAGAAGAATCTCATCTCAGCAGAGGTCTTCAAATAGTTGGGATTATCGACAACACCACACCTGCAACCATACAACATTGGGTGGCTTCGCCAAGGATGATATCTCTATGTTAGCCAACAATGTCAATTGTCATGTGACATCCAACTCTTAAAGGATGAGGTATTATGTGATGTTTCCCCACTATATGTATGTGATGTTCTCTTGGGCCAACCATATATGTGGAAGCGCCATGTTTTTTATGAGTCTCAATCATGTAGTGTCATTTTTACTTTGGGGGGTCATCTCTACATAATAACAGAGGTAGTTCCAAATACTGTCCCACCTAAACAGTGCCACAAGGTAGTATCTCATACTACAAAATACATTTTCTTCACAATCTGTTCAAAAGGTGAATAGGAGGATACTGCAACCACTATAGTATCAGCCCAAGCACCTTTTATCCAACATAAGCAGGTCAAAAATACTGCAAAAAATTGAACATATTCCATATGTACACAAACATCTCATGTATCCCGATCGGTTGAATAGATTTAATCCCGCCAACAACAGGTTTATGATAGCCTTCCACAAACCAAGCAACGCGACGTCTCCAGTAAGGCAAGAAACTCACCAAGATTCAGATTCAGCAAACGCTTCCCCCTCTCTCCCAAGAAATCAATGCAATTGAGACCATTTCTTCCTAAGGATGGAGGATTGATCCAGGTGGATACCGGTGGCCACCCACCTTTTCCAACTCGCTCAAAATAGTTTTATGGTAATTTTGGAAATTTACTATTTCAATATTGAGCTTCTCAATGATATTTTAAGGCATGATTGAGCCCCCAAAATGAATCTCCTCGACGATACCTTTCCAATGGTCTATCATGCGCCTAAAACGGAGATCATATGAAAAAGTTATGACCTCGGGAAGTTGATGTATTGATTTACCCAAACAATGCCCACATGACTTTTGTCCCTTCATCTCCTAGGGTTAGGTTTTTGGATTTCTAGGGTTTTCGACATTCCTTTTTATTGTAAAAAGGCCTTCAGAGTCTCATTGTAATCATCTTCTTGCAAATGAGCACAGTCGTCACAACTCTTCTCAGAGATAAGTCGCCACCATTCTAGCGAGTCACATCTTGTCCATGAGGATGCATATATTGAGCATGCATGCATTTATCTCACCTCCACACATATGACTCGGTTAGTTGATGCTTTCATGAACAATTAACTAGGACAAGGTAGCAGATAAGGTGGAAAACAACTCCAGTTTCTATCAATGAGTGTCTAAATCTCTCTAGATCATTATTATAACACATTCAGTTATCCATGCAACCAACTATGACATATTCACTTATCCATTGATCTATATATTAGATGTATTATTCATCCTACTATTCATGTAGTGTTACCAAAATTCATTCATTCTTTATCTCATTCGTTCGTATCTCTCTATGTTTCTTTTGCAATCTTTGTGTGAATTTATACTAGTCAGGTTCTCTGTGTAGGTTTCACCAAAATGTTTTCTCAAATATAAATTCAGAAATATCTACAACTCAAATTATAGTTTGTTGGATTACTAAGATGGGGTGAATGAGTAATAGAGAAATGTAATCCTTTTTAACCATAAAATGCAACTGTTATATCAATGTAGCATTATCATCCAATAGTTGTAGAGTAAATAAACAATGAACAAATGAGAAATCATACACATACACAATACACGTGTTTTTACATGGAAACCCAAAGAGGGAGAAAACTACATAATTTTTTTTTTTTATATGTCTTTAAGAATTACATTCATTGGAAGCACCAACTTCCTTTGTTCTCTAGGTGCAACTGGAAGGAGGCTCCAACACCCTAGCTTCTCAAGCTACAACCCGAGTAAAGCTCCAAATTCCCAATTCTCTAGATACAACTAGAAGGAGTCTACAACCACCTATGTTCTCCAACTACAATCGGAAGGTGGCTACAACCACCTGTCCTTGCCTAGTCCAACCGCCCTAACGTAGAATTAGAATTATGGAACCACTATCAAATTATCACTGTGAGATATACTATTGTAAACATGTACCAACCGACCTTCAACAAACAACCTGTAACAACTTGTACCAAACAACCTATCACAACAACCTATCTCATCAATCTTATCAACCAAATCAGATCTACTCACCAATATCAATCACCAAGACAACTCTCAACCATATGCACAATATCACCAAGATTTGCATCAGCCAAGCATAACACAAAAACTCATAATCATCACCAAGATCAATATGTGCTTCTAATAATATACCGAGACAAGTATGCTACATCATCCCTAAACCATGTGTCAACAATACTACTAACAAGTGTCTCCAACCATGTACCAAGTATGTACCAATCATGCATCAACTACTCATCAACTATGACTCATCAAGATGTACCAACATCACCAACTATACACCTCATGTATGTACCAACTCATCAACTACTTGTTTCAACCATGTACCCAACATGTACCTCAACCATATACCAAATATGTATACCAATATAACCGTCAAAAAGTTCTCTAGCAACCAAATACCATAAAACATTACATCAAACCATGTGCCACAACCTCATTGTTATACAACATCTATCTGTAGCATACCTCAACCAAAAATCTCTCATCAGTTTTATCATCCAAATATGATTTCTAACTCCGTAAAAAACCTGGTGTATATGATCACATACCTGCAAACCTTCATTAACTTTAACAACAAGAGAATATCATTTTCATCAAACTTTACTTTAGTCTCACATGACTAATTTTGTATTAGTCGACAACCCTAACTTGTAATAATCATAACTGTGTACCTAAAATGAATAAAGATCTAAAAATGGTACACAATATTCTTCAGTGTCTTTTATGAAATTCATCGATATTTGACTACTTGGAACATCTCAGAAAAGGATTTATAGAAAAAATTACATACCTTGTTGAATTCTGACTTATTTTAGAGAGAAAACTTGTAGAGCATGCCCCGCACAGAATATTTGTTTTATGGATCTTAAAATGGTACACATAATACTAAATACTGTAATATAACCAATACATTTGTTCTTACTGAAATTGGATCTGTTATGAATAAGTTATTCTGGTTTTACCTGAAACACTTGTTTTAGACTAGTTTCAACACTAGCCACAAACCCTATTTTCCACAGAGTGTAACTCCAAAAATACAACGACCCACAAGCTCAATTTTTTATCATATCTACTTGGATATGTTTCCTCAACGACCTCCCAATTTCACGGTCTGAATCATTATAGAAAAAAGGTATTGCGAAAATGGTGAGGTGACCTGTAAATAACATACCTTAGAAAGCATCATCAAAAGAATTTATCCTTCCTTGAATTTTCTCTACTTCACCTTCCCTTTGAAACTCATCTTAGATATTTGTTGGTTACCTCAGTCACTTATAGATATTCAATATTCTAAAGTTTTATTAAAAATGGGACACCCTTGCCTCTTATTTATACTTTCATGTAGCTTACTCAAGGGGTTACCTTCTAACCATCTTAACCCGCTTTCCTTATTTTAGGGTTAACCTACTTCTAACCACTTGTCCACTTAGTAATTTATCCATTAACTTTATTATTTAAATACTTTCTTTTTGATCCACTTTAACTTATAGTACACTCATCACTTCACTTTATTATTTAAATTACCTTCTAACCATCTTAACCCAGTTTCCTTATTTTAGGGCTAACCCACTTCTAGGCACTTGTCCACTTAGTAATTTCTCCATTAACTTTATTATTTAAATAATTTCTTCTTTGCAACCACTTTGACTACTTTGACCTTTTGGGGCTTCTAGATGACTCGTGAGGGTTCTCCAACTTCACATGGCCATAGCTCTCTAACCATGAGGAGTTATGTGATGTTCTACATACCAATGGAAATAGAATGGCATGTACTATCCATATAGAATAGTATTGCCTACAAATATATCAAAACTCTTAACATTATCCATAAAAAAAACTTGGTTCAATTACCCAAACCTTTGTGTTAACATAATTTTCTATCGGAATTTCTTCAAGGGTTGAAATCAATGACAACCAACCCAATTAATAAAACATCTCCCCCTTTGTCATTAGTGGCAACACTCTACTGCAATATTGAATTCATATCACTCATGTTCCCCCTATGACCATCGCTCCCCCTGGAACCATACCTTTGTTCTCTTTCTCCAAGCATTTACCTTTGCATATGATAAATTTTCCCCTCTTTGTCATCAATGACAAAGGTATATTTCCATCTAGGGATTCTCCCCCTAACTGAACTGCCCTTGGGGATACTCCCCCTGACTGAACTATTTCTGAAACTGATCCCCCAACCTGAACTGTCCTCTTTATGGTGCTTCCTTGTGTAAATCTAAGACATATAAGATAAGAATTCAAAATCATTCATTTTGGAGTAGAAATTACTTCAAGTCTCTAGCGAAGATACTCAAAGGATTCCCTTGGAAGAACTTTTGTAACGATGTCTGCCAATTTTTTTTTTGTGCCAACATATTCAACTATGATGTTCTTCTCTACAACTTGTTCTCATAGAAAGTGATCCTTTATTGGAATGTGCTTCGTATTGGAGTGCATCACTGGGTTCTTTGAGATATTTATGGCACTTGTATTATCACAATATATTGGAATGGGATCATCATACTCAACCTGTATATATGTCAAAGTTTGTTTCATCCATAGAGCCTGAGTACAACATCCTTCTGCTGCAATATAATCTGCTTCGTATGTAGATAAATATATTGATGATTGTTTCTTCCTGAGCCAATATACTAAACACTCACCCAAGTAGAATGTTTCTTCACTGGTGTTTCATCGGTCCTCAATGAAACCTTCTCAATATGCATCTATGTAGGAAAAAAGTGATAGATCCTTTCCTTTTGGATACCATAATCCAAACTCTTATGTTCCTTTGAGATATTTGAAAATCCTCTTCACTGCTAATACATGTGATTCCTTTGGTGATTGTTGAAATCGTGCCACCTGTCCAAATACATGCATTACATTTGGTCTAGATGTTGTCACATATAGTAAGATACTAATCATTTACATGTATTGTCTTTGGTTTGTAGACTTTGAATCATCATATTTTCTCAACTTGCAATTGGTTTGCATAGGAGTGGTAACTGGTTTGAAATCTTCCATTCCGAACCTCTTTAGAATTTCTCTGATATACTTAGTTTGAGAAATAAAAATTCCTCGTTTTCTTTGACATATCTAAAGACCCAGAAAACATGATAGTTCTCCAAGTAATGACATTTCAAATTCATTTTCCATATCCTTCACAAATTTATAGCTTAACATTGATGTAGAGGTTGTTGTCTACACTTCCTTTTCTTGGACCCTTCTTCATCTTTTGTGTCTTCTTCGTAAAGATGTTCCACTAACTCTGCTGAAAAAATGTCCATATGCTAACCCATTTATCACTATACTATCATGAAGTCTTTACTACTACAATTGGTTGTACTTCAACTAACTGACTGCTCTAGATTTGTCTACTCAAAATTTGCACGATGCTCAAAGGATGGTTCTTTGGTTTGTCAGAGATACCGCATAGAATCCCCCTATCTAATATTCATATTACTTGGGATTCTCTAAGCCAGATGGCTCAAAACAATTCCTCCTCTAATGTCTGTCCATCATCATCTTCATTGGTAAAATCATCATTTCTCTGAGCTCTTACTTCTTTCTTTCTGTATGTGGATTCATATTTCACTACAATGCCTGAAAGTACAATCTCTTGAACATGTTCCTTATTTACATGTCATTCTTTTCTTTCAGTGATTTTCTAAACCTTTCTATGTCTGACATATTTATTTTTCTCTGTATAATTTTCTTCATCTTGTTTTGTTGCCAATATTGCGATCTCTGGGACCTGGTCTTTGTTCACCTGTTCCTCGTGTTTTCTTATCCATACTTTCTTATATCCGATATCAATTCTCTCTTTCATGGAAGTATCGATCATGATTCTACAATCACTAGGTGTCCATATTTATGAAATTTGTAACATTCAATGTTACATGGGGCCACATAGGCATTTTTTGCCAAAATTAGTACAATAAAAAAATGACCATAAAACAAATTTTCATACCTGGGAGTGAGTGATCTTCTTTGTGGTGTAGTCCTTCTGAATTTATTCCTTGACTGATCATGATCATGATTGAAGCTTCTTTGTGGCTTGAACATTGATTGCCTTCTTGAATATGTATCTTCAATAGTTTTCTTATATTCTGGTTGACCATGATTCCTTCCTTTGAGTACTTTTGCATAACTCTTTCTATTTTCTTCATTCTTATTTTCTAGCAACCTAGAGTGCTTATCTTCATTCTCTATAATTGACGTGGATTTTTTTGTCTCTTCAACATTCTTTTTGAGATTGACGATTTTACTTCTCAATGTGACAACTTCTTCTTCAAGTTTCTCAACCTCTTCTTCTTTCTTCATTATCTGAGACTTAATGACTTCTTTTGTTCTTTTCACTTCTTCATGCTAAATTTTTTAATGTGATTATTTCTTCTTCAATTCCTTTCTCTTCTTGACCAAACTCTGCCTCAAGTTGGTTTAGATCATTAATTCTTTCCTTAATATGATATGTCATTATCTTCTCTCTCACTTTTACTTCTTCCTTTTTTGCTTCTATGTTGGCTTCCAAATACTGCTTTTGATATTCAATATTTTCTTTGATCTTTCTAGCTTCTTCTAGTTGATTTCTTAAGTTCTCGATGACCTGTTGGGATTCTTCAAAAATGTGAACACTTTCCATTTGATTCATTAATTCTTTCTTGATTGAATTGTTTTCTTCTCTTAGTTCATCTAAAGCACTAATCAATTATGCTTCGTAATTCTCTTCATTTTCAATTAGTTTTTATGTCTCATTTCCTTCATGGCATTCTATTTCAATATGTCCTCATTTTTCACAATTAAAGAAAAAAAACATACCTCTGATGCTTATGTACTCTTCATATTCTGAATTGGTTTGACATGGTGAACATAATTCTTTTTGATCTGTATCTGCATCTTCTTTGGAATTTTATGAATCTGCAATGGGTGAAGAATATATTTCATGTACATTATCCCAAAGTTCTTTTGAAAATTTACTAACCTTTTCCACTACCGGATTAGGTAATCCTTCTGAGATGAAATCCATTTCTATTTTGTTATTCTTCTTCAATTCCTTCTTGGTTGCAGTATTTTCCCTTTTTGAACTATCATATCCTATAATGTTTGATAGACAAATATAATACCCTTGTGCTTGTAAAAGTAATTTCATCCTTCCACTCCACATATCATAATTTAAACCATTCTAACCATTGAAGAGTGGTACTCCATTCTTAGAATAATCCATAATCTCCTTCCAGTGGTTAAATTGTTTCCTGAAGGAACCTGGCTCTGATTCCAATTGTTGGATTATTGAGAGGGGGGGTGAATCAGTAATAAAAAAATGTAATCATTTTTAACCATAAAATTCAAGTGTTATATCAATGTAGCATTATCATGCAATATTTGAAGACTAAATAAACAATGAACAAATGAGAAATCATACACATACACAGTACCCCAATGTTTTTACATGGAAACCCAAAGAGGGAGAAAACCACATAATGTTTTTTCTTATGTCTTTAAGAATTACATTCATTGGAAGCACCAACTTCATTTTTTTTTCAGCTGCAACTAGAAGGAGGATCCATCCCCCTAGTTTCTCAAGCTATAACCTAAGGGAAGCTTCAACTCCCCAATTCTCTGGCTACAACCAGAAGGAGGCTACAAACCCATATGTTCTTTGATTACAACCGGAAGGTGGATAAAACCACATGTCCTTGCCCTATCCAACCTCCCTGACATAGAAGTAGAATGATGGAACCACTGCCACATTATCACTATAAGATATACTATTGTAAACGTGTACCAATCAACTTGCAGCAAACAAGCTGTAACAGCCTGTACCAAACAACCTATCACAACAACGTTTCTCATCAATCTTATCAACCAAATCATATCTACTCACCAATATCAATCACCAAGACAACTCTCAACCATATGCACAATATCACCAAGATGTGCATCAACAAAGCATGACACAACAACTCATAATAATCACCAAGATCAATATGTTCTTCTAATAATATACCAATACAAGTATGCTACATCATCCATAAACCATGTGTCAACAATACTACTAACAAGTGCCTCAAGCCATGTACCAAGTAAGTACCAATCATGCATCAACTACTCATCAATATGTACCAACATCATCAACTATACACCTCATGTATGTGTCAAATAATAAACTACTTGGCTCAACCATCTACCCAACATGTACCTCAACCATATACCAAATACATATACCAATATAACCATCAAAAAGTTCTCTAGCAACCAAATACAATAAACCATTACATCAAACCATGTGCCACAACCTCACTATTATACAACCTCTATCTGTAACATACCTCAACCAAAAATCCCTCATCAATTTTATCATCCAAATCTGATTTGTAACTCTATAATAGCCCTGGTGTATAAGATCACATACCTACAAACCTTCCTTAACTTTAACAACAAGAGACTAGCATTTTCATCAAACTTTACTTTAGTCTCACATGACTAATTTTGGATTATTCAACAACCCTAACTTGCAATAATCATAACTATGTACCTATAATGAATAAAGATCTATAAATGGTACAAAATATGCTTCAGTGTATTTTATGCAATTCCTCCATATTTCACTACTTGGAACCTCTAAGAAAAGGAGTTATAGCAAAAATGGCATACATTGTTGAATTCTTACTTATTCTAGAGAGAGAACTTGTAGACGTGCCCCGCAGGGAATATTTTGTGTATGGATCTAAAAATGGTACACAAAATAATACATATTGTACTCTAACCAATACATTTAGTCTTACTAAAATTGGATCTGTTATGAAGACGTTGTGACATTTTTACCCGAAACACCTGTTTTAAACTAGTTTCAGGACTATCCACAAACCCTATTTTTCACAAGATGAACTTTTTATCACAACTACTTGGATATGTTTCCTCAATGGCCTCCCAATTTCATGGTCTGAATCATTCTAGAAACAAAGTTATTGTGAAAATTGTGAGATGACCTGTAAATAACATACTTTAGAAAGCATCATCAAAATAATGTATCCTCCCTTGAATTTCGGCCTTCTTTATTTCACCTTCCCTCTGAAATTCGACCTAGATATCATTTGGTTAACCTAGTCACTTGTATATATTCAATATTATCAAGTGTTATTAAAAATGAGAGACTCGTGCCTCTTATTTATACTTTCATGTAGCTTCCTCAAGGGGTTACCTTCTAACCATCTTAACCCACTTTCCTTATTTTAGGGATAACCTACTTCTAACCACTTGTCCACTTAGTAATTTCTCCATTAAATTTATTATTTAAATAATTTATTTTGTATCCACTTTGACTTATAGTACACTTATCACCTCACTTTATTATTTAAATTACCTTCTAACCATCTTAACCCACTTTCCCTATTTTAGGGCTAAATCACTTCTAACCACTTATCCACGTAGTGATTTCTCCATTAACTTTATTATTTAAATAACTTCTTCTGTATCCACTTTGACTTATAGTACACTCATCACTTCAGTTTATTATTTAAATAATTTCTTCTTTGCAACCACTTTGACTACTTTGACATTTTGGGGCTTCTAGATGACTCATGAGGGTTCTCCAACTTCACATGGCCATAACTCTCTAACCGTGAGGAGTTATATGACATTCCACGTACCATTGGAAATGGCATGACATGTACTATCCATATAGAGTATTCTTTCATACAAATATATCAAAACTCATACCATTATCCATCAAACAAACTTGGGTCCATTACCCAAACCTTTGTGCTACCGAAATTTTCTACCAAAATTTCTTCAAGGGTTGACATCAATGAAAACCAACCCAATTAATCAACATAGTTAGCCCTTATTTTGACCAGTATTTAATTTTGTATTTTTTTCCTTTAGAGGAAACTATTGTGGCAGTATTAACCCAAAAGAAGGGTTCAAGGGAAGAACATCCAATTTCTTTCATGAGTAAAGGATTGGAAGAATATTAATTGAAATGTTCTCCTATGAAAAATCAAGCATTTTCTTTGGTCAAAGTTGTTTATTATTTTAGAAATCATATCCCCGCTTCCATGTACCATATCCACCAATCAAGATGACGTTAATTCATCATCTTAGAGAAGTAAGATGGGATAATTCGTTGGCCAAATTGCAATAATTTGACACAAAAATAAAGCCATTAAAAGATGTAAAAGGTCAAGGATTGTTCAAACTAATTTGTGGAGTTTAATTAGTAAAAAATGATCCTTCCAATATGAACAAGAATCTTTCTATCCAAGACTAAATGATTCTAATATATGAATGGTATACGTACATTATTTTTCTATCTAAAATATGGGCAGTTTCATGCTGTGATGTCAACAAAAGAAAAAATAGAATTAAAAATGAAATGAAATGATTATGTATTTATTTGTAAATTATTATTTAGAATACATTTTTATGTCATGTTACTCAGATGTCTCAACTATTCAAAGTCTGTTGAAGTTTTGAACGAAATGCATGAAGGTGTTTGTGGTGAACAATTTGTTCCAATGGTAACATCACATAGAATCATTATAACAAGTTTTTATTGGCCTACTTTATTCATAGATATACATGATTTATTAAGGATATGTTCATCATGCCAAAAAAAATTTGGTCAAATGAAAATATTTACCATGCCTTTGAAAACTATTGTGGTTTATAGTCCTTTTACACAATGGGGGGTGGATATCATTGGTCCCATAAATCCAAAGTTCAGTAAATTTCATGCATATATATTAATATAAATTGGTTACTTTGCAAAATGGACATAATAAATAGAATTAAAGGAATCCAACTCATAACACCTTATCCAATTTTTACAAGAGAATTTTTGTCAATATTTGGTGTTTCAAGAAACTTCATTACTGAAAATGTTCCATATCCACTGGTTGTAAATTTACAACTTTTTGTGGAATTTTTTGCATAATAATGGGACAATCATCAAATTACTATACATAAGGTAATGGATTGACCAAATCAACTAATAAATATTCGATACAAATCCTCACGAAAAAAATAGTTTTCAAGGAATTATCCATAGCCTCCGTAATTCAAGACAAGGAAGAGACTACAGCTATGAAAAAACAGTTTTATCAGTTGATGCAATTGGAGGAGTAAAGAGAACAAGAAATCTTTAATATCTAGAAAAATAAAGGGGTAATGAATAAATATTTTGACCAAAGTACTACAATCAAATATTATCGAAAAGTCCAATGTTTCTTATTATGGATCAAGGATAAAGAGAAACCATTGATTCACTCCAATTTTGATGCTTTGCATATTGGTCCTTATCAGGTTGAGAAGATATGTGGTTTACATTCATGTTTGTTAAAATGCATGGATGGTGAAAAGGAATGTATGGCATTTGAAATTCTTTTTCCTTTGATCATCCTAGTTCTTTTGAATGACCAATGTTCGTTAATTTTTCCTAATCAAGCTCTAGATGTGAAATGCAACCTTGTAGAATTCGAAATTGATTAACAAATAAAACCAGTGTTAGATTATCAAGATATGGAAATTTAGGGTTCTTTCACTATTTAACTTGTAAGTGTTTGTATTGCAAGAAATTTGGAAAATGAATCTTCTCTAGATTTAAAAATATATATGTGGACAATTATTTTTCCTTAAATTACAACTAATTAAATTCTTAAATGTTTATTGAATTGAAAGGGAGATGAAGAATTATTCAAACATTTTTTATCTACCAAGATCACTTGAAAGTGAGAGGTAGAGAGCATATTGGATGAGACGTTTTTCTTCTAGTCCAAGATAAAGGTGATTAATGATTAAAAGGATCTAATTAAAAGTTCAAGTGCTTAAGTAACCATCCATGTGGAAAGGAAAAAATAAACTTATTTTTACCTCCCTTCCAATCTAGGTCGACTAGCTACTATACAAGAATGAATTTGAAGGTGGACAGTTTAGGCTTAAAAAGTACAAAAAAAAAATCCTACCATCTAACTATAAACCGAAACTAAAAAATTTATGGAAAACTGTAACTTAAGTGATTTGCATGGGTTTTCACATAGAAAATCATGTGGTTCTAGTAACTGTGTAATGAGATAGTAACAGAACTTGTGTAAGTTTTCAAGAAACCATCACAAAAATTTATGTGTGGAATAAAGAAGAATTGTGCTCAGGTAATTTCTTTTTTTTGATATGTGGATAGGCCGATTAGAGGACTTACAAGAAAATTCAAGTTAGAAAAGAGGCTCCAACAACCTATGAAGGATGAATTGTGGGTTAGAAAACCTAATGGAGTTTCCAATTTATTTGAGATTTTTGGCCACTTTGGTGAGCCAAAAGACCCTTTCTAGAGGAAGGATTCAAGGAATATACAAATTTATTGTTAGAATATTATTCCATTAACATAAAATCCATTGCAAAACATAAACAAGAGGAAAATAAGAAAATGGAAACCATGAAATTTGCACCAAGAAGTAAAAGAGATTCAAAAATAATATTTATACCAATGGAAAGAGATTTGTAGTTGCATTGTAGAGAATGGATTGACCTTGTGGGCTCTTCCACTCTCGTTTTGGAAGGGTTTATTTTTATCTAATTGAAATATCTCTTTCTCTAACACAATGAATAAGTGTGCTTGGGATATTTAATGGAAGATGCCAAATATAATCTTGTAGCTATGGTTGCATAAGATAATAGCTCAAGATAGAGAATCTCAAGAATTATCCAAGAAACATAATATTCCATTGTCTTATTTCAAATGCACACCCATGGTTACATTTTATATCCAAGCTTCATGCTTTTTAAAAACTGGTTTCAAGTGGGAAAGGTCCCCATATGAATTCTGGTCTCCCATGTTGAGTAGACATGAAAAAACCACATGAATTTTCCTTCAATGTGGATGGAGCTAGAGGATCCCAATACACCATCTCCAAAGTACGCATCATGGGATTTGTTTCATTTATTGCATCAAAGGTGGTTGATATTTAATGTCAGGAATATTAGCACATACATTGATGGGACACATTCACAAAAATCAAAAGGTTAAATCATGCATATGAATGAAAATCCACTTTGCATAATTTTAAATGCTTTGCTGAAATGGTGTATTATTTCCATGTGGTAGAATTCTACTATAATGTGTTTATGAGGATCCCAGTGATCACATGCATATCACTGTGAGCAATGTTTAGGCAATTAACAAATGTAAAAGAATCAATTCCTAAATTTTACTATTTTAATATCAATTCCGTTCCTCACAAAATAAGGCAAAGGATAATGTCTTAGTTATTTCCACTTCTTCTCTTGTTCCATTAGATGATTTTCTCACTGATAATTTTTTATTGAAATGTTTTTCAAGCCTTCAATTTCAAATAGCATTGCAAACTAGAGAGTTTTCAATGAGATTGACATATCATAGAATTTTTAAATAACGAGGGAACATTTCAAGAGAAAATCATCGATGAAGAAAAGAACACAAAAGCATTGGAATATTGTATTTATAGGTCGCTTAAATTGAGGAATGATAAGATGTCAAAGAATGTGACCTTACATTTGAGAATTTTCACAATTTACAAGACTGATTCAACAAAGTTACTAATGTTAAAAGGAGAAACTATTCATTACATCATGTGGTTATTAATATTGGGATTGAAAAGGACCCAAAGAATATTAATCTTGGTTCGTGTTGCATTGTTACTGTGAGGCAAACATACATAACATTGTTCGAAATCAATATTGTGATGTTTAAGGTTAGACATATGGGGATTTAAATTTTTATGATATTAACATCATCGAAAATGTGATTCCATTAAATTTTGTCACAAAGTTTCAACAAAATATTTACAAAATACATTGTATTCTTCAACCACTGATCAAGAAGTAGTTGAAAAAATTATTGGATGTGAAAATTATATATCGTGTTTTCCATTCTTCTTGGATTGTGATTTTGTTTTAAGACTCTATGTTGACCTTGGAAACTTGATAGGAGCATTTAAAAATGATAACTATAATGTGCCTCCCATGTAGCATATTTTACAATTGGTAACTAGTTTTGAGATGTTGTCACACTTATATGGTTTCTATAGGTACAATATAGTTCTAGTTGTGGATCAATATAGATTGAATATTTCCTTCAAATCCAAATGGGAACATATGCTTACAATAAAATGACATTTGGGTTAATGATTGCAGGTGATACCTTTTAGTGTGAAATGGTAATTGCATTTAGAGGACTTATTAACCATAGCATAGTCACTGGGAGGAAAACATACATAACATTGCTTGAAATCAATATTGTGAACCTTAAGGTTGTACATATGGGGATTTAAAGGTTTTGGATACTAATTTCATCAAACATGTGATTCCCTTAAAGTATGGAACAAAGTTTCAAAAAATTATTTACAAAATACATCGTATGCTTCAACCATTGATTGAGAAGTAGTTGAACAAATTATTGGATGTGAAAAATATATTTCTTAGTTGACATTCTTCCTGGATTGCAATTTTTTTCTAGAGAGAAAGAAGAGTTGTAGATAAGACTATGTTGACTTTAGAAACTTGATCAGGGCATTGAAAATTGATAACTATCATGTGCCTCCCATGGAGAAAATTATACAATTGGTAACTAGTTTTGAGATGTTGTCACTTTTATATGGTTTCTCTGGATACAACATATTTCTAGTTTTATATGAGTATATATTGGATATTTCCTTCAAATCCAAATGGGGAACATATTCTTATAACAGAATGTCATTTGGGTTAATGATTGTAGGTGGTACCTTCTACCGTGCAATGGTAATTTCATTTATAGGACTTATTAATCATAGCATATTCATATACATATATAAAAATATCGTATTATTTTGTGAAATGATATGATTATTTGAAACATCTGAATCAAATAATTAACAAATGCAAGAAATACAGGATCAAACATTAAATCCCAAAAGGTGTGTCTTCACTATCACCAAAGGGAAGTTTCTATGACACAATATATCTAATGAAGGTATACTAGTAGACCCCAAACAACTTAAATATATAGAATAAGTTTCATCACCACATAACAAGAATACTATGCGGTGATTCTTTGAGAACATCAACTTTTTAAGGAAATTCATCTTTGATTTTTCATAAAACACCAAGACTTTACAAATGATGATTAAGAAGGATGCAATCATCTAATGGTCTGCGGTTGAAAGAGAATACTTGAAAAAAATCAAGGTATTTATTTATGTTTCCCAAACCTTAATCAGTCCATATTATGAGAAGGATGTTCACATTTATACTTTCATGTTAGATCATTCCCTAGCCATCATGCACACACAAAAATATGTAAAAGGATGTGATTTTTAAATTTCATTCAGGAGCACTAAGTTACAAAGGTTTGAACTAAATTATGCATCTATTGAAAAAAAAGCATATGTTGTAATTAAATTCATGAAATATTGCAACCATTACATTTTTAAGAGTTATATAAAAGTCATTATTTTTCATATAGTCGTGAGATAATTATTCATTCAAAAAAAATTCCATGAAAGGAATGTAGATTGGATGATTACTATCCATGAATATGACTTAGATACCAAACCGACTACCATAGTTAGAGAACAATGGATATGCAAATTACTAATTCATTCTGGCTTGCGCTCACCCTAAGTATTGAGACTTTAAAATATCCAAAAACTTTAAAATCATCTTTATGATTAATCTCAGTGGGCATTAATCACCACCACCATCATCATCCCACTAGAAGTTCAACATCATTGTCACCACTAGATAATTTTCAATCAGGATTGACATATCATAGAATTTTTAACTAATGAGGGCACATTTCAAGATACAATCACCAATGAAGAAAAACACACAAAAGCATTGGAAGATTACATTGATGGGTTGCTTAACTTGAGGAATAATAAGATGTCAAAGAGTGTGGTTTTATTTGAGAAGTTTCACAATTTACAAGACCGATCCAAGAAATTTACCAAATTTAAAATGAGAAACTCTTAATTACAACATGTGGTTATCAATATTGGGATTGAAAAAGACCCAAAGACTATTAATCTCAGTTCGTGTTGCATTGTTACTATGAAGCAAACATGCATAACATTGTTTGAAATATATAATGTGATGTTTAAGGTTGGACATATGGGATTTAAAGGTTTATGATACTAACATAATCCAACATTTGATGCTCTTAAAGTTCGATACGAAGTTTCGACAAAAGGTTTACAAAATATATCATATGCTTCAACCATTGATCGAGAAGTAGTTGACAAAATTATTGGATGTGAAAATTAGAATTTTTTCTTTTCCATTCTTATTGGATTGTAAATTTGTGCCACAAATAAAGAAGAGTTGTAGATAAGACTCTATGTTGACTTTGGGAATTTGATCAGGGAATTGAAAATTAATAACTATCATGTGCCTCCCATGGAGTAGATTTTACAATTGGTAACTAGTTTTGAGTTGTTGTCACTCTTATATTGTTTCTTTGAATAAAATGTAATTCAAGTTTTGGATCAATATAGATTGAAGATTGACTTCAAATCCAAATGGGGAACATATGATTACAATAGAATGTCATTTGGGTTAATAATTTCATGTGTTGCCTTCTAGTGTGCAATGGTAATTGGATGTAGAGGACTTATTAACCATAACATAGTCATATACATAAATTCCATTATTGTATTTTCTATGAAATGATTTCCTCATTTGAAACATTTGAATCAATTAATTGACAAATGCAAGAAATAAAATATCTAGTATTGAATCCCAATAAGTTTGTCTTCATTGTCACTTAAGGGAAGTAGCTAGGACTATTGTCTCTAAGGAAGGTATACTGGTAGACCCCAAACAAATGAAATATATAGAATAAATTTCCTCACCACATCAAAATAATTTTATGGAGTGATTATTTGGGAAAATAAACTTTGTAAGGAAATTAATATTTGATTTTTCATAAATCACCAACCCCTTACAAATGATGATTAAGAAGCATGTAGTCATCTAATGGTGTGAGGTTATAAGCGTGTATTTCAAAATGATCACGGTAGATATTTATGTTTTCCCAACCTTAATTAGTCCATATTATGAGAATGATTTTTACATTTATACTTTCATGTTAGGTCACTCCCCATCCATCGTGCACACACAAAAAGATGAAAAAGGATGTGATTCTCCAATTTCATTCATGTGCGCTACGTTACAAAGGGTTGAACTAAATTATGAAACTATTGAGAAACAAACATATGTTGTAATTAAATCCATGAAATAGTGCAACCCTCACATTTTGAAGAGTTATATAAAGTAAAAAAAAAAACTCAATAAAAGGTGTGTTGATTCGATCACTACTATCAATTATACAAGAAATCCATAAAAGGAGTGTCAATTGAATGAATACTATCCATGAATATGACTTAGATATAAAACCCACTACCATATTTAGAGAACAAGGGATATGCAAATTACTAAGTTGTTGAGGCTTGGGCTCACCGTAAGTATTGAGACTTGAAAATATCCAAAAAATTTAAAACGGGCCTTATAATCGATCTTAGAGGATGTTATTCACCACCACCACCACCATCATCTTAGTGGATATTCATCATCGTCGTCATCATTGTCATCTTCATCGTCATCATCATCATCATAATAATCATCATTATCATCATCATCTCAGTGGATGTTCATCACGATCATCATCATTGATGATGATGATGAAGATGACGACATGATGTAGACCCCTTTTGACCCTTGAGCCGAAGTCCTCTCTCAGGATCGTTCAATCGCTCTTCCAAGCTGAATTAGATCTTTTGATTCCCTGCTGGAATCTCAATTTCCCGATCCACAGGTCCTTCTTCTTTCCTCATGGTCTTCTATATACGACCATGAGATTCGTGTTTCAAGACTCATAGAGTTATGATGTCGAGAACCTCTGTCCCCTTGATCTCCCGAACATAGAAATGTCGAAATGTCGAAAAGGATTCAATCAACAATCAACCCCTGGGCCATGTCTTGGTCCCTGCGACTCTACTCCATATGACCACAGTCTTATTCCCTTCGGGACTTATCAATGCAAGATCCCGACCTCTTGTCAAGAAAACTCCTGAATTCTCGATTTTCAATTTGCCGAAATGGCCTTTGTCGCATTAGCCCCTCCTGGCTACGCCCTTATCCATGTGACCACTCCTCATAAGACCTTCGTCCTATTTCGGGGTTTCCCGGTGTGTAACTCCCAATCCCTTGTCCTCTTGACTCTTGAAATACCGATACCCGGAATGCCGAAATGGCAATGTTTTGGCCTCCTCCTTCCTCTTTGCAATTTCACGTTTCCAAACACTAAAATGTCTGGACACTTTGTCCGCTTGACTTCCGAATTGTCGATACCTGGAATGTAAAAATGTTATTCTCCCCAGGTCTCCTCCTTTCACAATTTCGGGCTTTCAAACACCGAAATGCCAAATCCTTTCCTTCAGAACTCCCAAAGTTTCAAACCCTAAAATGTCGAAATTGACACCTTCAGAAAATCCTTTTGGACTTTTGCATTTCATATTTTCCTTATGTAAGGTCCTTTCCCTCCTGAGCTTGATCGACGGCTCTAAGCCCCTCCTGATCCAACAGCGCAGATCCTTTCGAGTTTTTTTTTCCTAGGTCAAGAGTTTCCAACTCTCACCTCTCGCACTCCCGGTAACCGAAATACTGAGATTCCCTTTCCTTTTAGGATTTTCCCCAAAAGCCTGGATTGTTGCCTCATGTCCTCCTAAGATGGATGGTCCAGATTATTTCAAGACTTCGTCAATGACGAATTGGAAAGGCTCCTTCCTCTTCTGTTTCCTAATGTCTGAATCCCCGAAGTGGGTGATCTCGCGACACATGTCCTCCCTCAGATGGACGGTTGCGATCTTTTCGCTATTTCGAGACTTTCTTCGTGGAGTGTCCTGACCTTCGTCAACAAGACCTCTAGAATCCCGAACTCTGAAATCCCAATAGCTCAACTATTTTGGGACTTCTCCTCTGCTCTATGCTTAAGGATTAACCCATGCGCAACTTCATGTCTATCCAACGACTGTCAGCTATTTTGAGTGAAATCCAATGGCTCAAAATCTCTTATGTCCTGTGTGCTCCTCCACTGCTCCCTGGATGTGGAAACTTCAACGGTCTAGATCTCTTTAGCTGATCCGATGGCAGTTGTGCTCCTCCTGAGATTACGCACCTTTCTTCCTGACTTGGAAGAATTCTCCAAGTGCAAAAGGCCTCAACCTTTGCTCCTCTACTCTGCAAACTCTTTACCTTGAGTCTCACCTGCATACATGAAAACACTCTCCCTCTTGAGCTTTCCTATTACTTAGAGTCGTAAGGAACTCAGTTCTTTTACCCTTTCTCCTTCATATGGAGAATATGATGCCATCCTGGCACTCCTTAGCTCAAGCAACCTCTTGCTAAGTCTGCAGGGTGTTCATCAACCCTATGAAGATCCTTTTCCTTGGACTCTTCTTCAAATCTAGAACTCAAATAGTTCTTCCTGTGCTCTCTGGCACCTACTCAATGCCCTCCTGGCAGAGTGTCTAGAATCCTCAGTGATTCTGATTTCTGTTGAACTCACAACAGAGTTCTTCCTCAGCACTTTGTGCCTGTTCTCAATGCCCTCCTCGCAGAGCCTTACAAAAATCCTCATAGATTCTATCTCCTTACTGTGTCTTCCTCTACACAGTATTTCCTCCAAGGTGTTCAACAACCTTGAGGTTTTCCTCTGAGCTAATGATTTCAGCTACTGTGCCCTCCTGGCATGCCTTTGTTTGAACCCGCAGAATTCAGAAATGTACTCTCTGTGCACGGCTATCAGAACCCGCAACGTTCTGTCACACCCTCCTGGTGTGAAGCCTCAAAGACCTCTAACCCTGAAATCAAACAACCCCTGCAAATGAATTTATAACATACATCTACAACATACAAAATAACACACATAGACATTCATTCAACAAAGAAATACTTGCAGGAAAAACTGCTTCTGTTTGTATAAATAAAAATGCCTCTTTACAAAGGTGTTCTGAGCACGAACTTCAACAGAGTCTCAGCTCCTCAACTCTCTCTGCATACTACTTCTATGCCTTCTCTGCTACCTTTTCTACCAACTCTCCTCTACAAAAGGGAGTCAAAGATATTTTACATGAGGGGGATCTTTGAGCTCTTCCCTCCAATCTACCTACCCTATTCAATTACATTGAATGGGTTGTCTAGTCTAGAATCGGATCTAGATTTCAGCCTTACAAACATTCAAGTCTCCCTACAGTTATTCTTGTGCAAAGCACGGCTTTACGTCACAACAACCTTACATTCATTTAATTACATTCAAGTTCAAATTTGAAATGAGGGTTGCACCTCTCTTCATTAAATGTGTGCACTGATGTGGGCTAGCTGTCTAGCTTATTGACGTGGAGAGACGCTCCTGCATCATACTCCTTAACTGCAAAATTCATGAGATCCTACTCCTGAGCTTCCCATCTCAGCTATTGAAATCCTTCTGGATCCAAAACAAATTTCTGGAGTTGTTCATCTGCTCCATCTCTCTGTTGTTGTGGCTTCTGTTGTGTTGCTGCTTTTCTAACCAGCTTTTCCTTGCTGGCAGTCTCTGCTGACTCTGCCATCAGCCTCCTGATATTCTCGATCACTTCATCCAACTTCTCTAGTGGATGGCTCTGTTCATGCAGCCTCCTCTGCTGCAAAATTTTTCTGCAGATGGATAGATCACAATGATTTCCCATGCCATCCTCTTCATCTGTTCCCAACCTCATCTGTTGGATGTGCATACCTTGCACTATCACCCTTCTCTCCCGGGATTCAATCTGTTTACATAGATAAAAAAAACTCACGTTGTCTGCTTCTTCTTCTTTTGTTTCTGCAATCTCCAACGTTGCAGTCTTTTCTGCTTCCTAGCTAAAAATATTGATCCACTCCTCAGAATTCTCATATTCCTTTGTTTGGGTAGCTTCTAACACCTTCTCCAATTCTTCTTTGACAATCACAACTGGTTTTCTTTCTACTGTTGTCTCTCTTCCATCAGCAACACAAATCTTCCCCTCAACTGGGCTATGTGGCAGGAATATCTGAATTCCTCTAATCATTAGAAGATTCCTCTGATCTTCCTTCTCTGTCAGTTGCATCTGCTGATCCAAATCCATCTTTGAGATCATCTGCTCTATCATCTCCTCAGGTTGATCTAAACTTACCTCTGAGTTCATGAGACTCTCAAACAGTCCCATTTTTGTTCCCATGCCCGCCTGGAAAATTGGAAAATTTATGTTGCCCTCCCCATGAGATCCCGCAGTGATCTCGATTCATTGCCCTCCTAGCAACGTGAAATTCCCCGGCTGCCCTCATGATAGTCTGTGAGATCCCGCAGCGACCTCAACTCTTTTCCCTCCTGGAAATTGGGAATTTCCTGACTGTCTTCTTGACAATCCTTGAGATCTTCAGCTAATACCAATTCATCCTCACTACCGAGGTTTCTCCCAGTCTCTGGTTCACATACCTGAACCATCTCCTCAGGTCCGTTGAGGTTTTCAGCATGCCTCAACCATCCTCTTAACAACCTACGTTGTCTTCTAGCCATCAACTCCTTGACTAGCCGTTTTTCCTTTGGCTTCCTCATGCGCCATTCGTATACCCATATCGACTTGGCATTCTATTACATCCCAAATTCAAGTTCATCCATCCTTTCCCTCATCTCGGTAAGTTATTTATCCCATTCAGCTCTTCTTATCAGCTCTGGGTCCTTCCTTCCAGCACTGATATAGCCTTTAGTAGCCATCTTTTTGTTCTTGTCTACCCTCCTGGAAAACCTGTTGTTACTCTGCAATTGTCATCTACAGAGTCTTCATCACTCTACTTTCTTCTCCTCGCTTCACCTGAAATATACAGATGAAATCCCACTTTGATACCACAACTGATGTGTATCAGAGTACTCATTTTCTCTAGCTTACTTTTCCTAAGATATATAGACAAAATGAATCTCTGATACCACAAATGATGTAGACCCCTTATGACCCTCGAGCTGAAGTCCGCTCTCAGGATCGTTCAATCACTCTTCCGAGATGAATTAGCTATTTTGATTCCCTACTGGAATCTCAATTTCCTGATCCACAGGACCTTCTTCTTGCCTCACGGTCTTCTGTATACAACCATGAGATTCGGGTTTCAAGACTCACAGAGTTCTGATGTTGAGAACCTCTATCCCCTTAGTCTCCCGAACATCAAAATGTCGAAATGCTGAAAAGGATTTAATCAACAATTAGCCCCTGGGCCATGTCTTGGTCCCTGTGACTCTACTCCATATGACCACGGTCCTATTCCCTTAGGGACTTATCAATGCGAGAGCCCGACCTCTTGTCAACAGAACTCCCAAATTCCCAATTTTCTATTTGCCGAAATGGCCTTTGTCGCATTAGCCCCTCCTGGCTATGCCCTGATCCATGTGACCACTCCTCATAATACCTCTGTCCTATTTTGGGGTTTCCCAGTGTGTAACTCTCGGTCCCTTTTCCTCTTGACTCCTGAAATACTGATACCCGGAATGTCGAAATGGAAATGTTCTGGTCTCCTCCTTCCTCTTTGCAATTTTGGGTTTCCAAACACCGAAAAGTTTGGACCCTTTGTCCGCTTGACTTTTGAATTGTCGATACCCGGAATGTTGAAATGCTATTCTCCTCGGGTCTCCTCCTTTCGCAATTTCGGGCTTTCAAACACCGAAATGTCGAATCCTTTCCTTTGGAACTCCCAAAGTTCCGAACCCCAAAATGTCAAAATTGACACCTTCAGAAAATCCTTTTGGAATTTCATGTTTCGAGTTTTCCTTATGTAAGTTACTTTCCCTCCTGAGCTTAATTGATGGCTCTAATCCCCTCCTGATCCAACGACTCATATCCTTTCGAATTTTTTTTCCCAGGTCAAGAGTTTTGAACTCTCACCTCTCACACTCCTGGTAGTCGAAATACCGAGATGCCCTTTCCTTTCGGGATTTTCCCCGAAAGCCTGGATTGTTGCCTCATGTCCTCCTAAGATGGACAGTCCAGATTGTTTCAGGACTTCGTCAATGACAAATTCGAAAGGCTCCTTCCTCTTCTATTTCTCGATGTTTGAATCCTAGAAGTGGGTGATCCCGCAACACATGTCCTCCCTTAGATGAACGACTGCGATCTTTTTGCTATTTCGGGACTTTCGTCGTGGAGTGTCCCGAGCTTCGTCAACAAGACCTCCGGAATCCCGAAGTTCAAAATCTCGATAGCTCAACTATTTCGGGACTTCTCCTCTGCTCTATGATTAAGGATTAACCCATGCGCAACTTCATGCCGAACCAATGGTTGTCGGTTATTTTGAGCGAAATCCAACGGCTCAGAATCTCTTATGTCCTGCGCGCTCCTCCAGTACTCCTTGGACGTGGAAAATTCAACAGTCCAAATCTCTTCAACTGATCCGACAGCAATTGTGATCCTCCTGAGTTTACGGGCCTTTCTTCCTGACTTGGAAGAATTCTCCAAGTGCAAAAGGCCTCAACCTTTGCTTCTCTCCTCTGCGAACTCTTTACCTTGATTCTCACCTGCGTACATGGAAACTCTCTCCCTCCTTAGCTTTCCTATTACTCAGAATCGTAAGGAACTCGGTCCTTTTACCCTTTCTCCTTCAGATGGAGAATTTGATGCCCTCCTGACACTCCTTAGCTCAAGCAACCTCTTGCTGAGTCTGCAAGGTGTTCAACAACACTATGAAGATCCTTCTCCTTGGACTCTTCTTCAAATCTAGAACTCAAAGACTTCTTCATGTGCTCTCTAGCACCTACTCAATTCCCTCCTAGCAGAGTGTCTAGAATCCTTAGTGATTCTGACTTCTGTTGAAATCACAGTGGAGTTCTTCCTCAGCACTCTGTGCCTGTGCTCAATGCCCTCCTGGCAAAGCCTTACAGAACTCCTCAGAGATTTTGTCTCCTTACTGTGTCTTCCTCCACACAGTCTTGCCTCCAAGGTTTTCAACAACCTTGAGGTCTTCCTATGAGATAATGATTTCAGCTACTATTCCCTCCTGGCATGCCTTTGTCTGAACCCGCAAATTCATAAATGCACTCTTTGTGCATGACTATCAGAACCTGCAGTGTTCTGTCACATCCTCCTGATGTGAAACCTCAAAGACCTCTAACCCTGAAATCAAACAACCCCTGCAAATGCATTCCTAACATACATCTATAGCATAAAAAAGAACACACATAGACATTCATTCAACACAGAAATACTTGCAGGAAAAACTGATTATGTTTGTATAAATAAAAATTCCTCTTTACAAAGGTGTTTTGAGCACAAACTTCAACAGAGTCTCGGCTCCTTCTCAACTCTCTCTGCATACTACTTCTATGCCTTCTCTGCTACTTTTTCTACCAACTCTCCTCTACAAAAGGGATTCAAAGATATTTTACATGAGGGGGCTCTTCGATCTCTTCCCTCCAATCTACCTACCTTATTCAATTACATTGAATGGGCTATCTAGTCTAGAATCAGATCTACATTTCAGCCTTACAAACATTCAAGGCTCCCTACATCTATGCCTGTGCAAAGCGCGGATTTACGGCTCAACAACCTTACATTCATTTTATTACATTCATGTTCAAATTTGAAATGAGGGTTGCACCTCTCTTCATTAAATGCGTGCACTGACGTGGGCTGGTTGGCTAGCTGATTGACATGAAGAGATGCTCCTGCATCACGACAACAAGCCTTATGAT
>ML803531.1:142165-162236 GCA_009831015.1 Picea engelmannii
TATTAACATATACAATATGTTAAGATTGGATTGAGGCTCAATAATATCAACAATAAAATTTGATCCAATAATATTAACAATATAATAGAATTTGACCCAGAACCTGTAACATCATAACCTAACATGATAAGTAAAATAACTTAACATTATAACTATTGTAAAATAACTTAAGATTAAAATGTTTAAGTTACAATTTAGAGGTGGTGCTTGGAAAGTCTCACATCCATAGAAAGTGGTATTTGCGTGCGCTTACAATTTTACAACTTTGCTGGCGGACTGCAAGTCGGTACGTTATATTTCTATATACATAGACCTACCGAGGTGGTGTGTTTGGCAGCATAGGCTGAGCAAGATGCACCATTTCCATATCCACCAAAATTCCTAGCTTCACAGACGCCGGGCTTGCGACGACGGAAGTAACACACAGAAAACAACACAGGAGCAAACTCTCTTTAAATATTTCCGATCGGGTCTCTTCAATAAAATTGTTAAAAAACGACGAGAATGCCTTCCGAGAGATTCGCCTTCAGAATCTACTGGCAGTAGCCCCGGCGTTCTAATACGTGCTCGAAGAATCTTCAGGGACGACTTCCAGCAATGGCGTCCATCCAGCACTACGTTAAAATATTTGAAAAGGACGAGAATGGGAACAGAGTTCCGATAGATTCGCCTTCAGAATCGACTGGCAGTAACCCTGGCGTTCTAATAAGTGCTCGAAGATTCTTCAGGGATGTCTTCCAGCGCTGGCGTCCATCCAGCACGACGTTTGCGGGCAGCCGGTTTCCCGACCTTAACGCCACGATTACATGAACATCCGTCTCTTTGCACTTTTTCCAGTACAAATGAAAGCAAGGCATCCTTTCTTGTATCCCCATCCGCAAGCATTTCCGACAGTTTGTTTACCGAAATTATTACCTTCACACGGCAGCAAGCCGGGCGCCCTCCACTTAATCCAGTCTGCAAGGGTACGGTGCGCGGTTTCTTCTCTTCTTTATCTCCGCGTATCTGCTTCTTCTGAGAATGAGGCCAAGAATCTGTACAATCTTGGTCCTTCAGCTTGCTGCCAATTATTTTCTTAATCGCTACTTCTGGCCGCATACCGCTACCAACACAATTACCCATATTT
The DNA here is from genome assembly GCA_009831015.1 of Picea engelmannii. Classification (NCBI taxonomy): domain Eukaryota; kingdom Viridiplantae; phylum Streptophyta; class Pinopsida; order Pinales; family Pinaceae; genus Picea; species Picea engelmannii. The sequence goes on from ML803531.1 coordinate 143,292, forward strand.
GTTATGTTATGCAGGCGGTCTCTGGTACTGCCGCAGAGCAGGGCTGTATATCATGACAGAATAAGGGTCGGCCACAGAGTTTTATACAGTTTATTGAGTAAGCAATGAATTAATTAGAAAACGATGGAGCACGCCGCCGCACTTAATGGAATATGCGCGCGCACTCTCTAATAAAAAAAACGACTACGCAGCAACCCTAATGGTGTCTCACGTCACTCAATTGTGGCATGTTAAGCTCCTCCTCAGACGTCGCCCCCGGGAAAGGCTAAGGGCAGGGGCGGGTATTGACATTGTGCCCCGATCTTACTGTAATTCAACAGTAGAACACAAGTGACCAGATGCGATTGGCCTTCACTAAAAAAAATGGAGGGAATTTATGCTTCTCACGGCAGGAGCAAATGTCAACCCTCCGAATCTGAGATCATAAGAATGCATAACACGTTTAAACTATAATCAATTAGCAACAGCATGATGCCCATTACAAAGACAATATACTAAAATAACACACACAGATAGATATATAGATATATATATTCAAAACAGCATCACCCATGGGAAATTTGTAGCCACCGCCCATATGTCTATGCTGAGTCAGCATACACCAGATTAAGATCTATTCAGAGAACAAAACGACCTTCCAGAAGAACAGCTTCATTTGAAAGGATTTTCTAAATGTTAGTTGATCCATCTCCCCAGCGAAAAAATTATTAACTTCATAAAATTTCGATGACAACCGGAAGTATGTCACTTACATTATTTTGTTAAGTTATTGATAAAAATATGTAAGGTATTAAGATGAAAGTAGAGAGCCAATATGGAGGCGGCTAAGGTTTTGGCTTTAGTTCAAAAATATAGACGCTAGGGTACAAGCTTTGACTTTCTACTTGGAGGCAATCTTGGGAACAAGCTTTGACTTTAAAAAGGCAATGTATGGTAGCGCACTGTAGTTTAGAGTACTTTTGTTCGTTTGTTAATGGAGCTGTTAGTGTGGGAGGGGAGGCACCTTAGGGTTTTCTCTTACTCGTGGGGAATTGATATTGGAAGTATAATTATGTAGAATGTTCTAGCAATGATGGATGAAACGACGTCTGGTATTGGACGTATAATTATGGAGAATGTTCCAGAAACGATGGATGAAAACGACGTCTCTCAAGTTAGAGGTAAGATGCTACAAATATCTCATATTCTAAACCTTGGAGGTACAAAATCATGGAGGAGGTAGGCTTTTGGGTCTTTTACATGAGTTATATTAATAATGAGAAAGTCATGGGCTTTGATGGTTGCGTTGTGAAAGGTGATATTATAGGTCAAAGGGATCTATAGGTTGGGGTGGAGTTGGTGGGTTATTATGGGGGTAGTAAGGGTTATTCTATCTACATTACAATCCATGAACATTGTTGAATTTTCACATATTTTTTCGAGAGTGGTGGATTACATATCGTTTCGAGAGTGGTGGACTCGCGATCAAAGGAAACTATTAAGAAAGGTGGCGAAGGTTAAGACTGTATAGAACAATTTATTCTTGATGTTGGTGTTAAGGTCACTGAGAAGGGAGGTACCCAATGTGTCAAGGAAAGCTTGATTGAGAGAAAGAGAGGAAAACAAGGTGTGTTAAAGTGAGACTAGAAGGGATGAAGCCTATATTGGGGAATGATGTTCTGATGGAAAATGTGCAACTCTATCAAGAAACAACTTTGGTTGGAAAATTCCATAGTAGACTAATTTCAAAAAAATCCATGAAAATGTACGATAACAAGGTGTGCAAGTAGCAATTGGGTATGCACCTATTTTCATTTTATTTCTAGAGGTTTGATTAGCTTTGTCTTTTAGTCAACAAAGGAAAAAGAAATTACTCTAACGGGAATATTACTTAAGATGTCACTTAAGATCGACCAAGAAAGAAGGAATAACAATTGAGGAAGAGGGGGTGGATGGTAGTGTTGGCATGGATTAGAGTGGAAACAAGGGAAGCTCACTAGGAATTCATGTCTTTCTCATGTAATGGAGAAAGATTATAAAGAGGTGGTATATTGTGAACAAATGAGTATTTAAGGGGGGCTTAAAGCATGCAAAGCCCACTTTAAAGCAATGCACACTTGAAGAGGTTGGTTGCAACTAATAATCTAGACATATTGTTGATTCAAGAATTGATACATGAGGCCACAAAGGAAAAATGTCAACTATTATCTACTCTTATAGGGTGGAGTTTTTAGAAAAATATATATTATTGTCTACCCTCCCTTGGTGGAGTTTTCCAGTTGTAATACCCCGGTTTTGAGTCCCCTGTTTAATAATGTAATTGTGTATTTGATGAGAGGCCATAGTGCTCAAACCATTGAAAGGGGTTGACGTGCCTAGGAAATGTAATGCTTTGAACATTTTAATAATAATATAAGTACATCGTTGGCTATGGAACGGACAAAAACATGAGTTATAGGGGGTTGTGATTCAATGAGAGAGAAGGGAACTAAGGGACTAAGCCTTTCTATTTTGATTAATTAATTATCACCCATGGTTGTGATAGGGGGTAATGAGGGGAAGCATGAGTCTCTCGCGGAGACTATGCTAGCCTTGGGGTGCTTTGATACAAAATCCATGTTCTTGATTGTCTTGGGGGTTAATCACTCATTCATTTTTATTTTCCTCATTCATTCTTGCTCTTGTCCTATGCATGGGAAATGAATCAAGGGAAGAGTAGAGCTATTGTTTATTGGATGTAAGTAACTAGTGTATATCATGCAATGAATCGATGACTCAGTGCATGGATGCATCAACATTTCGATAAACCTTGTCACAACTATGAGTCCTCGAGAGTTCCAACATTGAGATTCTTGACTAGATGCATTGGAGCCCTAAAAGGAGGTGGAGAACCTGAGGGACTGCATGGCAATGAAGTGGGTTTTGTCTCTTGGGTTATGTAGAATGGGAGAAGAGATACGGTGAACTTTGGATTGTTGTGTGATGAGAAACCTTTGAGAGCTTTAGTACTGACTGTTGTCCTGTAACCCCTCCTTGTGGATACATATCCCTGGCTCGAGGGTGACCTATTGTTGAGACCTAGAATATTAGTGTCTAAGGTTGGGTGGAATGTCCTTGGTTTGCAATCAATTGGTGATTGGTTTTGTAAAAGATAAGTTCTCTTTCTCATGGTGTTTCTCTACTTATACATAATTATTTCCGCTATGTATTGATTATTATCTCTGAGATATGCATTGCTAATGTGTCTTCTTGTTGGTTATTGCTAAGCATTGCAAATATTTAATTATTTTATAGTTTAACATGAATATTGATAACTTCATGTGGTATTTCATACTTCTTTATTTAGTTGTTGGTATCATTTTTTTTGAATTGACTCAAAAACTGCATTCTTGGGTTTGTTAGTGACGGGTGTGTCACACTTTGGTATCAAATCATATTGAAGTTTCTTCTAGTGGTAGGCGTGCCCGACCTATGGTGGTGGCTAGGCAGGTTACATATTGGTATCTGAGCTATTGGTTTACAATATCGGGCCTTTGAAGGGGTCTGCTACATCAAAGGACAAAAGTTTTGGAAGTGAAATGAAATTAATGGCTTGGGAAGCACCAAATGGGGAAATTTTGTGGTTTAAACTTTGTTTTTCAACCATGGGGACTAGATCCAAGTTGATCCTCCACACCCCTAACCTCCAAGCAATATCTTCATTTGTGATCTAAATGGTAGAGTTGACAGTTTGACAGGTAAGAAACTAGTGCACAAGAGCCATTGATCAGGACTTTGCATGGATCTAGGAGTCCTTGATCAATGGTTGACGTTAAATCTTTATCCAACATGCATATGAGGAGGGTCAAATGAACTATTTATAAGCAAAAGGGGAACCATGTATTACTTATTCCTAAAGAACGAAAGAGTCACATAACCATACAAATACCACACATGATGTAATCTTTTTCCCCAGTGGGATGGTGGTTATATCAAATTGTGAGTCAATATTGAGGAAGTAGGGACATTGAGCTCGGAGGGTTAGTGATGTTGATATTTACAGTAATACTGAGAGAGGGGTTGAATCAATGTTGTATCAATCTTCTTCAATTTTCATTTCCTTAAAGATTTAATTGTATTTTGAAGTTCTTAATTAATCATCAATGCATGCAGAAATCAAAACAACACAGAAAACATAGTACACCAGAAATTTTGCATGGAAACCCAATGCGGGAGAAAACCATTGAACATCTTTCTTTATGTTCTTCTACAAGAACCAACGTACAATTTATAATCTTTCAGCTCGATACGCACCCACCTAATGCAAATAATGAGGACACCGATCCTATCAGGAACCAGCCTGTTATAAATGATGAGGACAACAATCCTCTCAGGAACCAACCTGTTACAAATGATGAGGACACCAATCCTGTCAGGAAACAGCCTGTACAGTGAGGACACCAGTCCTCTCCCCTACACCACACTGCCTCTCTATATTCAAAAAAATTCTTACGCAATTAAATCTTTCTCAAATTTACATGAGCTTTTTCCTCTCTTTACATCAACAATTACTCAATCAACGCACATCTCTATTTATCATGTCTTTTCCTGAGTTTGGCTAACTGTATGTGAATACATAACAATTGTATTGTGTACATATTTTGACCAGATCAAAGTCTAGTTAGTTATATGTGGACAAAATTTTGTCTAAATTAAGTATGTGGATACGTAACAGTTATATTGTGGACATATCTTGACCACTTCAAAGTCCAGTTAGTTATATGTGGACACACTTTTGTCTAAATTAAGAATATGTCTTGTTCAACTACGAGTGGACATTATTTGACTAAATCAAACTAACCAAATCTTTCATCTCATCAAAATTGACGTAGCCATTTACATTCTAGTTTACAGAGCGCCCAATGCATAGATAGAATAGGAGCGCAAAATTAAAGTCACAAGTCTTCAACTTGTCACACTTGTCATGCAGTGTTCTCTCCTAGTCGCCTCACCAGACTGTGAGTGTGCCTTGGCGACTTGCTTACTTGACTGTTGAACTTCCACATGTTTTGTTGCAGTCTACTGCATCATTCCTCACACTAAATTAAGGCACTATGTAAATATTCTTCTATGCCATTGAAAAGCGATCGACTTTGTGTCATCACACTCCACTGCATCATTCGTTGCACTATCTCAAGGTAGCCTACATTCATCATCACTCTATCGTACCATCATCTGTCGCTCCACTTCGCAATAAAGGATAGGGAAATCTATTGCAATCTACTCCATTGCATTTTTCTCCGTCATACTTCACTTCTAAATTGCGTCGTAGGTCATCCCTTATCTTCTTCTACATCATTGATCCTTTCATCCTTCGATCCTTCTGTGCATTGTTTTTTTCATCCTTTCACGACTTCCTCTGTTTGTGTGTCATACTTTGTGCCATACTGTTTGTTATTGCGCACACTTTTGTTTCCATTATTGTATGTTATTGCACTATAACTGACCATGTCTAGGACCACTTTGACATCAATGACAACATATGTGCAACAAAATCCCCATTTGTCATTGATGGCAACCAAAAGATCCCGACTACCAAATCAATGGAATTTATGCTAAGTTGTTCCCCCTTTCAATTTGCGCAACTGCCAAATCAATGGCCTTTATGCTAAGTTTGTACCCCTTCAAATGTGTATCAACATCCGGGTTAGATTTTTTTGTTTGTTACTCTCCCCCTTTGACATCAATGACAAAGAGAGACTTTGTAGATTCTCCCCCTGGGAAGAAGGACCTCCGGTATCTTGTGTGAAAACATGCTCCTATACTCTGTACACACCTCCAAAAATAGAACCAAAGAACCACACAGAACTCTGTACGTGCACAAAACCACCCTAAAAAAGAATACCACCGAGAACTATTGAAAACTTCTACTATGTGCATCTCCACAAAATAAAATTTATTTTTATGATTAAGGTAAATATTAACAACAATATGACTTGCCCCTGATACATCATCAAATGGGGCACCTGTAGAAGTAGTACAATGTGTTTATTAATGAAGTAAGGAAGACGAGATCAAACCCAACCTCTGTTTAAGAGACTCAAATGATTCTCTTGGTGATGGATTAGTAAAAGTATCTGCAATCTTTTCATTATAAGGAACATACTCTAATTTAACCATCTGATGCTAGATCTATTCTCTGAGAACCTGATATTTGATTGGGATATGCTTAGTATTAGAGTGTTGAACAAGGTTTTTAGAGATATTGATAGAACTGGTATTGTCCCACATGATGGTGACATGTTGATCACAAGGAACTTGAATATCCTTGAGAATTTTTTTTATCCACAATACTTGAGTACATCGGGATGTTACATCTATATATTCGACTTCATATGTAGAAAGGTAAATGGAAGTTTGTTTCTTGTTGATCCAAGACATTAAACAACTACCAAGCAAGAATGCACCTCCAATAGTTATTTTTATATCATCAATACTCCCTGCCCAGTCTTCATTTGTATAAGATCTGAGAATTAGGTATGTGTCTTTTGGATACCACAACCCATAATCAACAATGGCTTGCAAGTATCTAAATATTCTTTTAATCACAAGGACACGAGTTTCCTTAAGATTGGATTGAAACCCTCCTACCAAACCGACTGCTTGTGTGATGTCAGGCCTTGAATATGTGAGATAGAGTAAATTGCCTATCATAGATTTGTACATGGTTTGATTTATTTCTAGAGCATCTTCATCTTTGTTGAGTTTGCAAATGGTAGTCATAGGAGTGATTACTGGTGTGCAATTTTCCATGCCAAATTTCTTCAAGCTTTCCTTGAGATATTTACTTTGAGAAATGAAAATTCCTCTTTCTGATTGATGAATCTATAGACCAAGAAACAAAGAGAGTCTCCCCAACATAGACATGTAAACATCTTGTTTCATTGCAACTGCAAACTTATTACTCATTAATTCAATGTTACTTCCAAAAATAATATCATCAACATATACTACCATAATTAACAGTTAATTACCTTTAGCCTTGATGTATAATTTGCTATCAGCCACTCTATTTTGAAATCCTTCCTGGTGAAAATAGTTTTCCAATCGGTAGTAACAAGCGCTTGGAGCCTATTTTATCCAATACCAGTCTTTCTTTAATCAAAAGACATAATCATTTTTGTTATTTAGTTGAAAACCCTTTTATTGCTCCCCATAAACTTCTTCCTCTAGGTCACCATTTAAAAAGAATGATTTGACATCCATCTGTTAAACTTTGAATTTTATGTAGCATGAAAAAGCCAAAACCATCATGATAGCTTCAATTCTTGCAACATGGGAAAACTTTTCTTCAAAGTCTACTCCTTCTAGTTGAACCCTTTGCATACCAGTCTGTCCTTGTTTCTAACTATTTGTCCATGTTCATTCAACTTGTTTCTGTATACCCATTTAGTTCCAATCACCTTCTTGTTATTGGGTCTTGGAACGAGATCCCAAGTCTTATTTTCTCTATTTGGTGTAGTTATTTATTCATGTCTTTGACCCAGTGGTCATCCTAACTTGCTTGCATAAACTTTTTGGGTTCACTCATGGACAACATTGAAAAATTTGTAGAGCTAAATGTATCTATAAGTTTTCTTCTAGTTTGTACACCCACTTCCTTGTTTTGAAGAATTTGACTTTATTGATGATATTTTTGAACATACCTTGATGGAGTCTTTGGCTATGGTGTTTCCATTCTCTCATATTCCTCTAAATACTCTTGTTCCCGATACCCAATCATTTCGTCATATTTTGGTTCATTCATGATTGGTTCACCATATGAATCATCATGGTGTTGGTGTCTTACTGGATGAAGTGGTCCTTCATCTACTTTCACATCTATTCTCTCAACTATATTGTGGAGTCTTTTTTTGTAGCACTTGTACCCTTTTCTTTTGGAGGGGTATCTTAACATGATATCTTCATTGGCTCTAGAATCAAAATTACCCAAGTTGTCTTTATTTCTTTTAATGTAGAATTTGCTTCCAAATATATTGAAATGATTTATTGATGTTGATCTACCATGCCATAGCTCATAAGGGGTTTTATTGTTGTTTAATTTTATGTGAGATTTATTGAGAATGTTGATAGCAATTTGAAAAACCTCTCCCCAAAAGGTATTAGGTACTTTTGATTCATCAAGCACGGCCCTCGCCATTTCTTGAAATGTTTTATTCATCCTTTCTACAACTCCATTCTGTTGAGGGGTTCTTGCAATAGAAAATTGTCTCTTGATCCCATGTTTTTCATGATAATTGTTGAATTCGTCATATGTGAATTCTCCTCCTCTGTATGACCTTAGACATTTCATTTTTAAGTCCATTTTATTTTCTACCTACACTCTGAATATTTTATTTTTTTCAAAAGCCTCGAATTTATGCTTCAACAATCCAACCCAAGTCATCTTGGTATAGTCATCAATATGCAATATACAATATTTTTCACCTTGTGGTGATTGTGTACTAGTAGGGCCACATAGATGTGTATGGATTAACTCAAGAAGCCGAGTGGTGGATTTTTCTCTTTCCTTGAATTGAACTCTTGATTGCTTTCCAAACTGACATGACTTGTAGACAATATTCTCAGGTTTGAAAATTTTCGTCATATCTCATACAACATATTTTCTTCCTAGATTTACAAGTTGATTAAGAATAAGATGACCTAGTCATTTGTGCCAAAGATATCTCTCATGAGTTTTACTAATGCAATAGTTTTCTTTTCTTTCTTCTAGGACATACACATTCCTTGAAGTTGTGACTGCCTTTACAACAATCTTCCCTATATTCATGTCCATTACTTTACATCCTTTTGAATGAAAGAGAATAGTGTGTCCTTGGTCACACATTTGACTTACACTCAACAAGTTATGTTTTAGACCATCTACATACAACACCTTGTTTTCTTTGGTATTTCTCTTCTTATCTTCATCTAGTATAACAGTTCCCTTTCCTCTAATTATGGTTGGAGCATTCTTTCCAAACATAAAATTGTCACTTTTTTCTTTAGTTAGGAATTCAAACTTACTTTTGTCTCTGTCATGCGCTTGGAGCATCCACTGTCAATATACCATTATTTTTATTGATTTTTGGCATACAGAGCTAGTCCACATGATTCTTTGTTTTTATTTTTCTTCCTCCAAACCTTGGTAAATTTTCTTGTTTATCTTGATTAAAGCTAGGAAACATATTTCTTTTTCATTCACTTTCCTTGTGTCCAAAATTATTGCATGTGTGGTACTCGAGTTCTTTCAGTAAAGGGGAGAAGGGATTATTGAAATAATTTTGAACCATAGCAACCTGAGGTTTATTGAATCTCATTCCTACATTTCTATTATATCTAAAAGTCCTGGAACTCATAGCCTTATGTCCAAAATTACCAAAAGAGAAAAAATGTCCATAGAAAAAAATTGGATGCCTTGGAATGAAGAACTTACTTGAATGGATTGGTCTTTGTCTGCCAACTTGATACGATTTTGGCGTCTGTTGATTCCTTGCTTCATATTTTTTTGCATGGTTGGGATGATCCAGTTCTTATTGCTTCTTCTTTTCATTTTCTGACTTGTTAGGTTGGTTTTTGTTTCCGTTGAGAGCATTGACATAGTTTGTGGGATTCTTAGTAGTTGACATGTTGATGCTTGACTCACCTTTGACAACGTTCGAACTTTCCTTGTATCCCAGTCTTGTCTTGTCATCTGGTGATCTCTGATTGTTGAGAACGTTATCTAGAATTTTGGATCCTCTTACAAATTTGATATTCATTTGAGTCTTGGAATTCTCTAGATATTTTCTTTAGGATACTATTTCTGCTTCTATTTTTTCATAGATATTGTCCTTTTATTTTATCTAATTCATCAATATTTATTCCTTTTTTTTTGCCTCCTCTAACTAGATTTTTAAGATTATATATTTTATAATCATGTTGTCTTTTTCTTTATGAATCCATAACTTCTCTTTTATTAATATATTATTTTTCTTGAGCTGAGAGATTTCCTCTAGAGAAATAATGAGTTCTCCTTCCATGTCGATTACAACTTCACACACTTTTGTGTCTATTTTTTCTTGACTATCTTTTTTTCTCTAAAGCCATAAAAAAAAATTCATCTTGAGTTGTATCTGGCTCATATTATTCTTCTTCATTGTCTGAAGAGTTGTTGTTATCCTCCCTTGAAAAAAAAATTCCTTTTAAAAGACTTTTTCTTTTTAAACTCCCTAGGTTTATCCTTGTATTTTCTTCCTTTTCCATTGGTTTTGTTTTCTTTGAAAGGACATTTGGATGTTAAATGACCAAATTTACCACAATGAAATAATTTGAATCATAGAATACCTTTATACGTTTTGGAGCCCCTTTTTAGTTTCCTTACAAAGTTAGCTTCTTATTCATCGCATAAGTGTTCATATGAATAATAATTTTAAGACATCGATGCCTTGAATATTGCATCCTTAAGATATGATTGTTCTTTCCTGGTCGTCATCTCATAAGCAGTCAATATTCCATGGAGCCCATCCATAGTCAGTTTATATAGTTCATGCATTTCTGCTATAGAAGAAATATTCACATCAAGTCTTGAGGGAAGAGATCACAATACCTTCTAAACCACAATAGTTTCTCCAATCTTCTCACCTAGTCCCTTCATAGTGTTCACAGTGTCATCTACTATAACAAAGAAAACTGCAATATTTTCATCTTCACTCATCCTTAGGATTTCAAATTGCATTTTATGAGCTTGAATTTTGGCCAACTTTATGTTCTCGTCTCCTTCATAATTGTTTACCAGTTTGTCCCATATTTACTTTGCGGATTCCAAATGCATTACTTTCATAAAAAAAAAATTATGCAATCGCACCTTGGATAACATTCATAAATCTTGCATTAATGTAGTAATTTTTCTCACCATATCCATCAGTTGGAAGAGTTGTCAAGATTTTATAACCATCTACCACGAGCTTGCATACTTCCATACCAAGAGACATCAAGTAGGTATTCATTTTGATTTTCCAAAAAGAAAAATTTATTCCATTGAATAGAGGAGGTTTGGTTGAATAAGAAGAGGATTCTCGACTTGCCATACTTTTTGTGTGATATTCCTTCCAATTGTTCGGATGTAACTGAAGGAACCTATATCTGATACCAATTGTTGAGATTTACAGTAATACTGGGGAGGGGGAGGTGGTGAATCAGTATTGTATCAATCTTCTTCAATTTTATTTTCCTTAAAGCTTTAATATTATTTTTAAGTGCTTACTTAATCATCAATGCATGCAGAAATAAAAACAACACAGAAAACAAAGTACACTAGAAATTTTACATGGAAACCCAATGCAGGGGAAAACCACTGAACATATTTATTTATGTTATTCTACAAGCACCAACTTAAAATTTATAATCTTTCATCTTTACATACACCCACCTGTTGCAAATAATGAGGAAAACAATCTTCTCAGGCACCAACCTGTTACAAATGATGAGGAAACCAATCCTCTCATGCACCAACCTATAGAGTGAGGACACCAATCCTCTCCCCTATGCCACCCTACTTCCCTATATTCAAAAAAATTCTTACACAATTAAATATTTATCAAATTTACATGATATTTTTCCTCTCTATGCATAAACACTTAGTCTATCAACACACATCTCTATTTATAATGTATTTTCCTAAGTTCGACTAACTATATGTGAATGCATAACGGTTGTATTATGGACATATTTTGGCGAGTTCAAAGTCCAGTTAGTTATATGTGGACAAAATTTTGTATAAATTAAGTATGTGGATGCATAAAAGTTATATTGTGGACATATATTGACCACTTCAAAGTCTTGTTAGTTATATGTGGATATACTTCTGTCTAAATTAAGAATATTTATTGTTCAATTACGGGTGGACATTCTTTGACTAAATAAAATGGACCAAATATTACATCTCATCAAAATTGACGCAATCATTTACATTATGGTTTACAAATTGCCCAATACACAAATAGAATAGGAGTAAAAAATGCAAGTCAAAAGTCTTCAACTTGTTTCAATTTCCCTGTAGTGTGCTTTCCTAGTCACCCCACCAGACTGTCAGCATACCCTAGTGACTTTCTTACTTGACTATTGAACTTCCACGTGTTTCATCATAGTCTATTGCATCATTCATCACACTAGCTCAAGGTACTATGCATATTTTCTTCTACGGCATTGACAAGCGACCAAATTCGTTTCATCACACTCCACTATGTCATTCGTTGCACTAGATCAAGGAACCCTATAGGCATTGCACATCCATCATCACACTATAGTGAATGAATCTGTCACTCCACTTCATAATCAAGGACCAATAAATCTATCACAATCTACTCTCTTGCATTGTTCTTTGTTGTATTTCACTTCTAAAAGATGTTGTAGGTCATCCCTGGTATTCTTCTTTGGCATTGATCCTTTCATCCTTTGATCCTTCTATGCATTATTGTTTTCATACTTTCACGACTTCCTCTATATGTGCATCATACTTTGTGCCATACTGTCTGCTATTTTGCACACTTTTTTTTCATTATTTTCTATTATTGCGTTATAACTGACCATGTCCATGACCACTTTGACATTAGTGACAAGATATGTGCAACAAGTGGGCCCATACTGGACCCCTGAAAGTTTCCAAGCTCACTATTAACATTTTGATATCCTGATGGGCCAGTGGGATCATACCAAACCCTTGAATTTTTACAAGCTTGGTATTGACATCCAAATATCCTAGTGGTCTGGTGGCCATGTCATCTTCCACATCTAGCACATGTGGAAGGGTCCATGTGGATGGCGTGTCAAACCGGAAAATGTTAGTAGGAAGAAAAGGGTGACATGTGATCAATTCCACATCATCTCCTTTGTCAAATCCATGCCAGTAACACATCAATTCCATGTGTAGCATTGTGGTTAGCCTATGTGTCACAAGGACAAGGTACCATGTGTCTAGATGTTATCTCAACCCCCACCTCAACACCTTAAGTCTCAATCGTCAGATATGGAGGCCGAGAGATCTAGGTTGTCGATATTCACATGTAAAGCTCGAGGGGGAAGTCTGTGCTAGGTGTTCCCGATGGTCTGATGGACCCCTATAGGACCCATGGAACTTAAGGGTTTCCCAAGCCTTGTTCCTTAGTTGACATCCTGGTGGGTCAGTGGGCCCATACCAGACCCTTGAAAGTTTCCAAGCTAGTTTTAGTATTGACATATTGATACCACGATGCCTTTGTAGGTTGGTGGCCACATCAGCTGCCATGTCAATGCCATCCCAGTATATGTGTCATTTTCCACATCATCCAACACACATGAAAGGAATCCACATGGAGTCCATGTCATTTTGAAGGACCTTTGCAAAGGGGGAAAATGCCAAAAATTTCAGAAGTGCATAAATTTTTTCTCCAATCCCATAATTCAGAAAACAAATAGTCATTAGAAATATCTCAGAGAAAGGAATCCAGTTATGCACTCATAAAAATTTTATGAGTAGTAGATATTATAGTCAATTGGGAATAAGATGACTAGTGACCTTAAGAAAATATATATATATATTAACATCTATTTTTCCATAAATTATGTTGCATTCACACTTTCTTGTAGAATTAAGGGTATAAACATATCAACTCAAGCTAAGAATGCAGATTCGAGAAATGGAGGAAGGAGAGGAAGCCTTAATTCATGAGAGAGGAGCCAAAGGTTAAAATATCATTGTTGGAAATGCAGACACAAAATCTAATGGTCAAAATAAAAAAGTGGAACCAGAAACATTAATATAGACCATGAGAATTTTGAGAATAGAATTGCAAAGTTACAAAGAAGATAATGAGAAGACGATCAAAGAAAAAAACTAGATAATTTCCCAAATCATGCAAATCCTAAATCAATTTCCAATATAAGAAAGGAATGGATCAAGTTCAAGACATCAGGAAGAAGGAATACATCATGAAAGAAGATATAACTACATAAGAGCCAATCATTCAAAAAGGGTCAGTGGAACTCATAGACATCACTCACCTCCTTACTCAGATAGGAAGTCGTATGCATCTGAGGATTCAAGGAGTAGTCCAAAAGTGTATCTAATCATACATCAAAGAAGAATACATGAGTGGGATGGTTTACAAGGAGAACTGAGGAATCTTAAGCCACCATCTTTTGATGGAGAAAGAGAAAGGGAAGATGATGTTGAAACCCAGTTTCTTGGAATCAGGAATTATTTTTAGTTGAAAGAATATTCCTCTAATATAGAAGCCATAATCGCCACTTACCATTTGCATGGAAAATATTTCATGTGGTGGGATCAATTGAATAAATTTGAACACATCAATGAGAACAAGATGACTTGGAAGTAGCTCAATAGGTATTTTTAGAAAGAGTATCTTTTGGAGCAATACTATGACAAGAAGATGTAAGAGTTCTTTGAACTCGGGATGGGGAGCATGACCATGGGAGAATATGAAATAAATTTCTTAGGATTGTTGAATTATGTGTGATTTATCAAGGATGATAAGGTAAATATACAAACATTTTTTAGTGTACTTCCATCATTTTATAAATAAAAGATTCAATATGATAGCCTAGAAATTTGACAGAAACCATTAGAAAGGATAAGTACCTATATGAGAAAGGAAAGGGAGGAGAATATTTGCAAAAGTATTAAAAGGATAAGAAGAAGGATAATTATGATCATATAAGTAAGGTATTTGAACCTCCTTTCAACCGAAATAGTACAAATACAAATCAATAAGATTAGTCTACTAAGCAAGAAGCCAAGAAAGAAGATTCCTTGGGAAAAATGGGAAGACCACCAAACAAATTTTGGGAATGGAAGGAAGTCCACATGTAAAAGGATTTCCCTCACAAAGGAGATAAAATGAAGACCATTCACAACATCCAAGAAGGAACTGTAGTAGAAGACATGGGTAAAAGTATTCCAAGAATATATGTAGCCTTATAATATCGACAAGTAGAATACCAATCCCATATGATTGAAGTGGAAGTTAAGATCATTAATCATTATGTTGTTATTTTAACTGATTCAGGAGAAATCCATTGTTACATTGATCCTAAAGTAGTGTACATATTACATTTGGAGAAAAGTAAGCTCAAAAAATCAAGTTTGGTTCATCTAGCCACTGGAACCAAAATAAGGACCAATGAGACAGTCAGAGGTTGTCCAATAAATCTGAATGGAGTGAATGTAGTTGTTGATATGAATCTCATAAAATTAGGATCTTATGATATCCTAACCAAAATGGATTGGCTAGACAAGCATCATGATTCCCTAGATTGTCATGACAAGACATTTACATGCCTTGATGAAGAAGGAAAGTAGAGCATTGTGAAAGGAACTCCAAGATCCATTTCTATAAGGGATATTCCATCCTTACAATTGAAGAGATGTTTTAGGAATGGTTTTCAATTGTATGAAGCTCATCTAGAATAACCAGAAAATTCAATTGTATGCGGCTCACATAGAAGAACTAGAAAACACAAAAGGACCAAGCCTTGAAAATATTTTAGTTTTGAAATAATTTGAAGATGTATTCCAAGAAATACCTATATTCCCACCAAAGAGTGAGATAAATTTATCTATTTGTTTAGTGATAGGATCTTCCCTAGTATCAAATACAAAATGAGTACACCGGAATTTAAGGAATAACAAATGCAGCTGGAAGAATTGTTGAAGAAAGGGTACATATGCCCAAGTGTTTCACCTTGGGGAGCATTAGTACTCTTTGTGAAAAAGAAGGATGTAACATTGAGTTTGTGTATTGACTTTAGACGGTTGAATAAAGCCACGGTGAAGAACAAATACCCTCTACCTAGAATTGATGATCTCTTTGATCAGCTAAATGGAACAATCATACTTTCAAAGATAGACTTGAGATCCAGATACCATCACGTAAGAATCAAGAAATAAGACATCAGTAAGACATCCTTTAGAACCAAGTAAGGACATTATGAATTTGTAGTGGTGTCATTTATACTAACCAATGCACCAACTATCTTTATGTGCTTAATGAATGGAATATTTAGAAATTATTTGGATAAGTTTTTCATTGTATAATGTATTCTTGGGTGGCATACTTATCTATTCTATGTTCGAGGAAGATCATGAACCTCACTTGAGGTTGGTGCTGCAAGTACTGAGGGGACATAAGTTTTTTATGTATGCCAAGATAATAAAGTGTTATTTTTACCAAGAATAGATCCATTATTTAGGGAACATTATTTCATAACAAGGAATAATAGTATATCGAAAGAAAATTGAGGCCATTATAGGATGGCCAGCACTAAAGAATGTTTCATAAGTTAAATATTTTATAGGATTATCCAGATACTAGGAGATTTATAGAAGGATTATCTAAGATTTGTCATCTCATCACTTCTTTGCAAAATAAGGGAACTAAGTTTTCATGGAAAACAAAGCGTGAAGAAAATGTTAACTTGTTGAAAGAATTACTTACTAATGCACCTATTTTAAATATTGTTGACCCAAATGAGAATTTTGTGGTTTGGACATATGCATGCAAAGAAGGACTTGGTGGATTCGTCACTTAAGATGGACATGTAATTATTTATGAGTCCACAAAGATTATAGAACATGAAGGGAACTATGACACGCATGAGATGGAGCTTGTTTCCATAGTTCATTCCTTGAAGAGGTGGAGGCATCATTTAATGTGGAAGAAATTTGAATTAAGGACATACCATAGTGGTCTAAAATATCCCTTTGAGAAACCAAATTTGAATTCCAAACAAACAAGGTGGCTGGAATTTTCAAGTGAGTATGATTTTGACATCAAACATATCAAAGGAAAGTAGGACAAAGTTGTTGATGCACTCAACAAAAGGGTACATCTCATGCATGCTACAACCATTAGTATGCACAAGTCATATTTAAAGAGAAAAAATTCGGATGTTGTTATTGCATACAAGCATTACCTATAGGTAAAAGAAGGTTTAAAACAAGAGAATGTAAAACAAAAATTCAAAGGGTATGAGTTTAAGGAGGATGGATTCCTTATGCATAAGAACATAGTTTATGTTCCTAGTTCCGGAGAACTTAGGAATTTTGTATTAAAAGAAACGCACAATGTCCCATACACTGGACATCCTAGTTACCAAAAGATAATTGCAAAAACAAGAAGCCAATTATTTTGGCCATGAATGAAGAAATATATTTTTGATTACATTTCCAGATGTTTTGAATGTTGGAGAGTAAAATACAGGCATAGACACCCAACAGGTTTTCTACATCCATTTACAATTCCAAAGAAGAAATGAGAAGTGGTAACCATCAATTTTATCACTATGTTTCCCAGTACAAAAGGAAACATGGTTTAATGATGGTAGTTGTTGATAAATTGACAAAATCTACTCATTTAGCCCCTGTAAAAATTACTCATATAGTAGCCAATATTGTAGAAATTTACATGAGGTATATAGTTATGTTGTATGCAATACCTAAGGAAATTGTCTCAAATAGAGATACAAAGTTTACTTCAAAATTTTGGAGGATATTATTTAAAGTGTTTGGTACAAATCCAAATTTTAGCACAACATACCATCCACTATCAGATGGGAAAATAGAGAGGCTCAAAAAAGTTGTTGAAGACATGTTGAGAATGTATGTGATGAATAAGCCATCTAAGTGGGAAGATTATTTAGATTTGGTTTATTTTTCCTACAATAATGGGTATCAAGATTTATTGAAGATGAGCCCATTTGAATCTTTGTATGGTAGAAAATGAAATACTCCAATGAGTTGGGACAACCCAACAAACAAAGTGGTACTTGGGCTAGAATTTCTCAAGGATATGGAAGACCAGATGGTTAAAATTAGGCAAAAATTGATAGAAACAAAATATAGACAGAAGAGTTATGCAGATAAGAACAAGACAACTAGAGAGTTTAAATTAGGAGAGCATGCGCTTTTGAAAGTGAATCCCAAGAAGAGATCATTAAACTTCGGTAGTTGTACAAAGCTAACAACCAAATTCTATGGTCCATTTGAGATATTGGACATAATAGGGACAATTGCATACATGCTTGCACTGTCTGGTTCCATGAATTTTCATAATTTATTTCATTTCCCCTTGATGAAAAAGTATGTGCATGATCCTAACCATGTTAGTGATTAGCATTTGATTCAGGTGGAGCCAAAGGGAGACTTTTAGGTACAACCAGTGTGCATACTAGACAAAAACATCAAAATGATATGGGATCAAGTCATAGATTTGGTAAAAGTTAAATGGAACTACTGCAGTCCTGAAGATGCCACCTGGGAGAATGAATATGTCATGTGGGTAGAGTACTGATCCGTAGGATCTTTCTAATGACTATGGTTGAGTTTTAATTTTGCATGTGTTAATTATCCAATTGAGAAGCTTAATGAAAGAATGATGAAAGAAGAGGAATTATGATGGCCATATACACATATGCAGATCTTAAATGAAGTAATAAACAGCAAAACCATAACACGAATATTGATAACGAAGTTCGGCACAACGTTGCCTACGTCTCTGGGCCTTTGTCTCTGTGGGGGAGGCTTCTTTATTTATGTTAAAAATATAAAAAGTACATCACATCAGTGCCAATCGGATACAATACTGATCTGGTCATGTTCTCCCAGATCTCTAGAACCCAGCAAAGAAAACAGCACGCAAAACGGATGTCCGGAGCTCCTAGAAATGGCCCGCAAGCGTCTGCTCCTCAATAGCTTCCCTGCATAAAAATGGATTTGGCTTGGCTTCCCTTCAGAATAACTCTTCTCTGACTGTGCTTTATGGCCTCAAACAGGCCTAGTTTTTATAGATCTGAAGTTGGTTATCCATCCCCAACTTCCTCCCAAAATTTGGGCTCCAAAAATGCCCAATATCTCCCAAAAATGGAGAAAATCCATTAATAACAGGCATTAAAAATCAAATAAAATCAAATACA
>ML803531.1:163741-202208 GCA_009831015.1 Picea engelmannii
ATTGTTTGAAGTGTTTTATTTGCTTTAACATGATGAGCATGAACCACATAATCTTGACCTACTTTAGTGAATTGATATTGATTCTTTGTCCTGTAGAAGATTGCCTTACGATCATATAAGTATGGACTACCTAAGACCATTCCGCATTCTCTTGACAGCGCTACATCACATGTTACTTCATCCACATACTTAGATAAAATTGCAAATTTGATTGTGCACTACTTTGTTATGTGCATTTGATGATGATTACTTATCCATTTAAGTGTGTAAGGCTTATGATGTAGTTGTGTTTTTAATCCCAATTGCTTAACCAATTCTTCTGAGATTAGATTAGATTGAGATCCACTGTCGATTAATGTGTCTATCTTAGTGTGTCGTATGATTACACTTATATGAAACAAGTTGTTTCTACAATCAACGTCTTCACCAATTTTACCTGTCATACCAACCAATGAGATCTTTGATTCATCACCTGAATCTGATCCCAAGTCTGTGGGTTTTGTTGTCGTTGCCACTGTCTACATTCCCTTCTTTTCCTTGAACCACTTTGGCCTCTTCTCAGGATGCAACTGCCAACATTTGTCCTCATCATGTCCCTCTTTCTTGCAATGCTTGCAAGAGGGCTTTCCTTCCTTCCTTGTCACTACATTTGCATTCTTGCCATGCCTTTTCCTTTTGTCTTCTTTCCTTGAAGACGATGATTCCCCTGACACACCTGCTTTCCCTGCTTCAATATACGTAGCTTGAACAAAAACATCCTCAAGGTTAGTGGGTCCAAACATGAAAACAGTGTTTCTAATATGCGTAGGTAAACCTCCTATATACTTCATAAGAGTTTCTTTTGTTTGTAAAGGGATATCTAACATTAATGCCATTTTTCGAAATCCATCAGTGTATTATTGCATTGTTTGTCATTTTCTTAGTTATAAAGATTGCCATTCAATTAATGCTTTTTCTTTATAACCCAAAGGATAGAATTGTTTCCTAAGTGAAGAAATGAAACTCTTCCATGATGGAAATACATTACCCACTTGTTGCGTTCCCTTTTTCAACTTTCTTTGCCACCGGATGAGAGTTGTACCTGCAAGTCTCAAAGATGCCAACTTGATTTGTGTGGCCTCATCTTCGATCTATTGCACACTACAGTATACCTCCATCTACCTGATCCAATTGTCAAGTTTTTCTGCATTTACTTCACCATCATATATGGGCAACTCAAATTTAACATCAAGTTTTAACAATGGCATTTCATTCTTATTCTTATGAACATTTTTCTTTCCATTAGATTTAGAACTTGAACTTGACTATGAAGGAGAAGAAGGAGGTGATGATGGAGGTGAAGGAGGAATCTGAGGATGATCCTCTTCCTCTTCACTTTTTCCTTTTGAAGATTCACCCAAAACTGGTCTCTTTCATTCCAGTTAATCCTCGTACAAAACTTTCACCATCTCCGACATAGCAAGGAATGTTTTCCGGAACTCTTTCTCATCCTGAGAAAGCCCTTCTTCCGATGCCATCTTCTCGCTGTGAGAAGCTCTCTTTCTTAATCCAATTAATGGATTCTCTACAACAAGCTCACCTTCACCATGCTGTAGCTTGTCCCTGGTTAACATGCAAAACTCAAATCCAAATGTCAACTAGCTTTGATACCACTTGATCCGTAGGATCTTTTTAATGACTATGGTTGAGTTTTAATTTTGCATGCGTTAATTATCCAATTGAGAAGCTTAATGAAAGAATGAAGAAAGAAGAGGAATTATGAAATCCATATACACATATGAAGATATGAAATAATAACACGAATATTGAAATGAAGTAATAAACATCAAAACCATAACACGAAGATTGATAACTGAGTTCGGCACAATGTTGCCTACGTCTCCGGGCCTTTGTCTCTGTGGGGGAGGCTTCTTTATTTCTGTTCAAAAGCTCAAAAGTACATTGCATCAGTTCCAATTGGCTAAAGGACTAATCTTTTCATGTTCTCCCAAATCTCTAGAACCCAGCAAAGAAAACGGCATGCAAAATGGATGTTCGGAGCTCCCAGAAATGGCCCACAAGCATCTGCTCCTCAATAGCTTCCCTGCATAAAAATGGCTTTGGCTTGGCTTCCCTTCAGCATAAATCTGCTCTGACTGTCCTTTATGGCCTCAAAAAGGCCTAGTTTTTATAGATCTGAAGTTGGTTATCCATCCCCAACTTCCTCCCAAAATTTGGGCTCCAAAAATGCCCAATATCTCCCAAAAATGGAGAAAATCCATTAATAACAGGCATTAAAAATCAAATAAAATCAAATACAATATACAAAAACCCACTTTTGCATAAAATTAGGTGAAGCC
This sequence comes from Picea engelmannii, assembly GCA_009831015.1. Classification (NCBI taxonomy): domain Eukaryota; kingdom Viridiplantae; phylum Streptophyta; class Pinopsida; order Pinales; family Pinaceae; genus Picea; species Picea engelmannii. Next base: position 166,081 of record ML803531.1, read on the forward strand.
CCCAAGATTATGTGCCCTTGGTCATATGGTGGATGGCCATGTGGCCATGCGCCCCATTTATTACGCGCTAGCCCCCCTGTCCGGCTCCTAGTTTTCGGGCATGGTCATAGGACCGCGAGCTAACAAACTTACCCGCGCCCAAAATGGTGGATGGCCCCCCTCCGTTTCGATGGTGGTTATATGCTGGCATGGGGTCCAAGGGATATGCCCTATCCAAACTCCCACACATATGATAATATGTGGTCGTGGTCCTGTCGTATGTCAAGTGCCAAGGGCTGGGGCTAAGCCCCGACCCTTTCCACCTCCAAATAGAACTTTAACCAAACTCAAATATGTTTATTGCCATATAGATAACAAGGAACACCTATGGGGCGGGTGGTTAGCTTGGTCCTGCCAGTCCACATCCCAGAGGAGAGGTCAGGGGTTCGACCCCGGTGAAGACCATAAACTTTTACACAAACCACGAGCCAACCACAGGGTGCCACGTGGTAGCCCATGACTGGACCATGTGGCACCTCACCAACCAATCAAAAAGTGCCAAGTGTCAAACATTGATTCGTCCACCAGTTTTCCATGTACCCTACCACCTATCATCCTGTGCCACGTGTCTGCCACATCACTGCCCTGTCAGCCTTGCCATGTGTCTACCACGTGTCACCCTTACAGTGGTGACACGTGTCACCCTCTGACTGGTCCAACTGTACCTGTCGCATGCTCTGTCACCTGCCATGTGTTGTCTCTAGGAGATGCCACATCAATTGTATGGTTGTACGGACTGTACAATCAACTTGCCACGTGGCATTGTACGAACTGTACAGTCATCCCTTTTTTTTTGCCTGTTTGGGTTTTCGGACAGAACGCGATATCTTTCGCATACGAAGCCCGTTTGACGAAGTAAATATATGGACAGAATCAGGAAGATGGGATGGACGCATTGGCGTTGGTTTCATCGGATTCTGAGCACTTTCATTTTTGAGCCTTTTTGAGCCCTGTCAGCCTTCTGGATCAAGTACCCATGACTTTTTGAAGAATTTTGAAATTTGAATTTCTATTTTATATAAGCAATGAGGATAGTGCCAAATTAAGAGGGACGTGAATGTAATAACCCAGTTTTGATTCCTCATTTTAATAATGTAATTGTGTATTTGTTGAGAGGCCATAGTTATCGAACCATTGAAAGGGGTCGGACTAAGAAACGTAATTCTTTGAACATTTTAATAATAATAAAAGTACATCATTGGTTACAGAAAAAACAAGGACAAGAGTTGTAGGGGGATATGATTCCAAAAGAGAGGGGGGGGGAAGGGACTAAGTATTTATGCTTTAATTGATTAAATAAAACCCATGTTTGTGTTGGGGGGCATATGACGGGGTGCATGAGTCTCTAGGGATACCATACCAGACTTCGGGTGCTTTGATACAAAAGCCACATTATTTATTGTCTTGGGGGTTAATCACTCATTCATTTTTGTTTTCTTCATTCATTATTGATCTTGGTTTGGGCATGGGAAATGAATCAAGGGAAGATAAGAGACATTATTTCTTGTTTGTAATTAACTAGTGTATAGCCAACAATGAATTGATGCCCGAGTGCATGGATGCATTGGAATTCTAATAAACCTTGTTACAATTGTGAGTCCTAGAGATTTATAGCATTGATATTCTTGACCATATGCAATGGAGCATTAAAAGGAAGTGGACACCCCAAGGGACTACATGGAAGTGAAGGGGGTTCAAAATATTGGGTGGTGCAAGATAAGACAAGAGAGTTGGTGAACATTGGATTGTTGTGTGTTGAGAAACCTTTGAGAGTTTTAATGTTGACTAGTTTGGGAATATGAGTGACATACGGGAACCCATCCTTGATGATTCATAGTCTGTATCAAGGGTGACATGTTGTTCAGACTTGGAATAGCGACGTCTAAGGTCAGGTGGAACGTCCTTGGTCTATAGCCAGTGCTCTCTATCATGGTGTTTCTCTTACTATACATAATTATTTATCTTATGTGTTGATTGTTATCTGTGAGATATGCATTACTAATGTTCCTACTTATTGGTTATTGTTGTGCATGGCATATTGTTCTTTATTTTATAGTTTAACATGAATCTTGATAATTGCATGTGTTATTTCATGCTTCTTTATTTAGTTGTTGGTATCATATTTTTCAAATTGGATCCAGAAGTGCATTCTTTGGTGTGTTAATGACATGTGTGTCCTAGTTTGGTATCAGAGCATCTTGAATGGCATTCTAGTGGTAGGATTTCTCAGCCTGTGGTTGTGGTTGGAAAGGTTACAAAATCCCTTAGCTCTATGAGGAAATCTAGGGGGGTCTAGTGGTAGGTTGGTATAAGACCCTGCAAGTCATGAATATTTATTTTCTCCAAATTTCTATTTGCATGGAGTTTTTCCAACCTTAGTTGGATGTAGTATTTCATTTCATCAATGTATGTGGTCCTTTCTTGACAAGGAACTCTTTCTAGGTTTGTTTTCTTGGGAAAACAGAATTAAGGAAAATGTGATAGTGGGAAGGACATGAATATTATTTTGAGACGAGGAGAGGTTTGGGGGGAAGTTGGAAGATTTCCTTCTCAAAATTGATGATGTTGGTCTTTGTGATATAGAACCTTTAGTGCAGAAACTGACTTAGAGGAATAATAGGGAAGGGGAGGGAGCCATCTCCAACTGATTAGTTAGGTTTATAGTTATATGAATACTATTGATGGTATGGAATAATAAAATATTGGATAGGTGAAGAAGGGACACCTAATCATGTACCTAGATTTTTACAAGCGAGGATACTATCCCAAAAAAACCCAACTGATGACCAATCTGGATTGGTTCTCTGGCACAGACCCCCTGCCCTCGGTTGAGATCCACATAGGATATTCACTAAAACCACGACAAGGGTTAATTAAACCCTTTGTTTAAGCCACAAAGGACTTCATGTTTCGGGAGTTGGAGAGTCCCGATGTATTTCCACAGCTCTTGGAAAATGCCGAAATGTGAAACCCTTGTTTAAGCCACGAAATATTTCGGGCTTTGCGAGTTGGAGGTTCTCGACACAATGCCACAACTCTTTGCAATTGTCGAAACCCGGAATGTCAACGACGATTGACTCCTCCGACACGTCAAGCATACGCCACCTGTTACCCACTAGTTTCAGCTTTTTAGGGCTCGAGCGAACAACCAACAGTCCTTCCTCTTCCCCTATGATTCCCTGGATTCTGAAATTTCACCTTTGGCAAGGTCGACGGCTATGAGCCTCCCTCGATCTAACGGCTCCGACCTTTTCAGGATTTCGCGTACCGGGAGTTTGAAACTCTCGATTCTAAAATCACTTGTCATGCCAATCCCCGAATTCTGAAATAGATCTATCGGCTCCGATATTTTTGGGATTCCACGTACCAGGAGTTTGAAACTCTCGATTCTAAAATCACTGCCTCCTCTACTTCTCGGACCCTGAAATGTTGAAATGTCGAAATGGACTCAACGGCTATTGGTCCCTAACCAAATCTTGGTCCTTGTGAATGTTTCCTCCGTGACCACAGTCCTACTCCAAAGACACGTCATGTTTCACGACTTCAGGGTTTTCAACGCAAAGTGCCCCAGCTCCTTTTCATCGGAATTGCCGAAATGTCGAACCCCGAAATGTCAAAATGCCGAAATTCCACTCCACAAGGGGATTAACGGCTCCTGTGGCTTCTCATCCAATGACCACTACTCCTCCTGAGCTTCTGAGTGCTAAAATACGCTCGGCTTTAACCTCCTCACAGATCTGCAAGATCCAATGTTCCACGTTGATTCTTGATATCAGGGTGGTGGGTTCGTCCAACTCCTAACCACCTTATAGCTCCACTGGATCCTACGGTCCTCGTGATTTCGTGAGTTGTCCACAGAGAATTTTGACCGCCCAATTCACTTCTCAATGACTTCTGCCCAACGACTCGGTGTTCTCCCTCCGACACTAGATTTCTATGAGACAATTTCAATCTCTTCCTCCCTTTGAACACTTCAAAGTTTAAATCCCTCCTAAGATTTCACTTGCAAACTCTAGCTTCCAAAAGGACCCTTTCTCACACTCCTTGCGGAAAACCTTCAAATAACCTTTGGTTATTTGAGTCTTCGACCCTGTGCACTCTTTGCAATAGTATTCTCTCACTCTTCCTATTGGATTTGAAAAACCCAAGACTTCACTCCGCCTGTGCACACCTTGCACGGCTCTGTGCTTCACCTGCACTTCTGCTGGTATGAGAACAATGATATCTCTCCTGAGTTTTCTGAGATAAAACTCATACCCTCGTCAACGCACACCTTGCGGATGTTCATTGCACTCCTTGCAGGAATCCTCAGAGAGAGAAACAATTGAAACTCATTCTTCTTCTCTTTTTGACTTCATACATTCAACATGAAATCACACACACAACACAGCATTGAGATAAATGCATAACAGAGAAACAAATCAACTGTAAACATACCATTCAACAAGTGTAAACAGTAATCATCATAACACCATGAAAATTGAGTCAAAGCTTTATATATTAACTCAAGTGCTCCTGTACATGGGTTCTTCTCTACAATTCTCTGTTACATCTCTACAGCTTATGAATTATCTAAAATCATAATGTTCCTGTTACAATGATACAAGGGTGAGGGTGTCTATATCTGTTTTCCCTCCTACGCTTCTAAATTGTCTAATCTATTAAATCAAATCTACCTACTTGCATTCATTACGCATAAATGCCTTTACAATTGACAGATGAGAGCAACGCTCAAGATCTGTTTACAACATCTAGATATAAATGTAAGTACGCTTCCCTTAGCTATTACATTAATGCTTTAGATTTCAAAATTCAAAACGTTTTTATAAAAATGTGTCCTTTTTTTCATCTGTGCGTCCAATTGTTCCTTTGGCTAGGCGCATGCTTCAGCTTTGTACAAAGCTCCTGCATCATTCTCTCTCTTATAGCTCCAATGATTCTTAGAATTTTTTTAACTAAGTAGGTATTCGAACTAAAATAAAAATTTGAAATTACCTCAAACAGGCTCAAGTTCTTTTCCTTCACTATGAGACCATACACTGGAACTGGGGGCTTAAATTTTGGGCACTAAACTCCTTTATCTTACGACCATATGCTGAGAACAACGAGATCATGCATGGAGTTACACGATCAATCTGGGATGTTGATCTAGATCTCAAATTCTTTCTGTACCATTGATCAAAACTCAATACAAAGCGTTGGCCACTACAGGACCTGACGTATGTCAGCGTCAGGACGTCATGACCTTTTATGCCCTCCAAAACCTTAAAACCTCTAATGGACATGGTCTATTGCAATGAGGATCGTTGATCTTTGAAATCAAATATTTCATCTCCTCCATTAGTTTATTATAAAAAAATTCATGTGTGAGCCATGCCGGAACTACATGTGGAACCAAGTGGATGAATAAATGAATTCCATGTATTTTGGGCCCTAGACTACAAGGTATCGTACCTCCTTGTGTTAACCTCCCCATATATTACTAGTACATGATCACTCCACATCATCGATCTACACTCTTGATTAACGGTTAGATATAAACTTGTGGGTCCCCTTTTTAACATTTGATGATATCATTTAAAACAGGATCATCGTCAATCCTATCATGATCGACAATGAATTGTTCTCCTCCATATGACACTTCTCCTCGCCATTCCAAACATGCCATGTATGTCAGACTTCAGGACTTTGGGATTTCAGGCCTATTCAAGATATATGAAAATTTTGATGCATCTAAATGTTGTGGAACGTTGATCAATCTGCCTGACTTTATCGTAGTCATCCATTATTTACTCTGCAATATGAATTTTGCAGTCGCAATCTCATTCAAATGTGAATTGAGGCTCTACACACAATCTTTCAAACAAAACACACATATGGCTCAATCCAAAATGTACATGAATACAAATTCACAATTGGTTTTTTATTCAATTGATTGAAGGAAATAAGATTTCACAAGAAGCTCGATTCCTTCCCGATATCTACACACTTCGACAATTCTCACTCTAAACTCATCTCACACACTTACACCCTTTTTTCTCGCCTATCAATATTTTAATACAATAAGGAATAGATCGATCCAATCCACAAAGATAGGATTGAATCCGACTAAAAGTACACAAAGACTCTAATTAGCTTACAATAACTCGAGTATGATCCTGAAGGATAGGATAAAATCCAAACATAATTCCTAACTTATCTAACTCTTCCACCTCCTATTACATTTGTGGAAAAACTTCCTTCTTCTTGAACACCCTAGACTATTACAAAATAATTAAATAAATTACAATGAGGAAACTAACTTCCTATTAGAAAGTTCCTAAGACCTTAGAGTTCAAATATTAGATTATTGTAGAAGACGCCCTCGCACCACCAATCCTTTACTCTCATTGGCTAAAGGATTTTGAGTTTAGGGATCTGGCTCAAAATTAATGGAGACACTTTGATATTCAACTCAAGGATTTTGCAATGTTTTAATTTACTGATAATCTAAATAGAATCAAAAGAAAAAACATTACATATGCAGAGGAAAAATTTAAGGGTTTTCAAGAATAGATATGATATTTAGAAGAGGATATGTAAAATACATTTAAATAAAATATTAATGGTATATTTAGTGAATAAGAGTTGATAATTTTAAAACAGAAGGAAGCTACTAAACATTAACTATTGGTTTGGGAAGAAGAAAAATGGAGGCAAAATAATAGAGTGACATGGATAGCACAAGGAGATGCAAACAATATTTTTTTTCATAATTATCCTAATATGAGAAAAAATAAACATTATGTGTAGTATAAAGGATTAGAGAGGGGAAATTTTCCATGAATTTGGGGATGTGGTAGAGGTGGGTTTCAACCATTTCAAAAATTGTTTCAAGGAACCCGCTTAAAGTAATATGATAGAGATAGTTTAGCTAGGAGTTGTTTTTCCTAATTGTGTGGTTGAGGATTAAAATAGGACTATTATGAAGGAGGTCACATTGTATGAATTAAAAGAGGTTTTTTAATCCTTATAGAAAGAAAAGATCCCTAATTCTTGGTCCATAGAATTCTATGATTTCTTTCTAGAGTCAACGACTAAGGTTTTATTATTGGTTGTAGAGGAATCTATAAGCTCTAGTAAGTTTCTATGGGTATATAATTCCACATTCATTGATTTTATCCCAAATAAATATGTCCTCAATCCATATGAATATTTTAGGCCTATAATTCTCTTTATTTTTTCATATAAGATCACTCCAAGAATACTCGATCCTATACTATCTCCTACTTTCTTAGATGAGCAATTTGGATTTCTAAATCGTAGACAAATACATGAGGCTATAGGCATTTCTCAAGACTGTTTACGCACTATTATGGTAAGGAGAATGATGTCCTTTATCATAAATTTTGATTTATCTAAAGACATATGATAGAGTCAAATGGAAAACCTAATATTAATGGTGTTACATGTTGGCTTCTCATTCGAATTTGTTAACTAGGTGGAATTCATTTGTTGATTAATGGTTCTACTTCATTTTCTCTGAACCCTCTACATATTTGAGATAGATCTTCCCATTTTCATATAAACATTTCTCCTTATAGTGGAAGGTTTAAACATATTAATTAATCATGACAGAGGTAATGGTATATGGAAAGGTATCAAACTATGGAGCCATATATCTCTAACACGCCTATTGTTTGTATACAATGTCTTGTTTTTTTGTAATGTTTCTTTGAGGTATGAAAAATAAATTCATTGTCCATTGAAACTATATTGTAAGGCTACCTCGATAGATTTGAATGCTCATATATAATCTATAATGCTTCATAGAGCAATGAAAGGACAACTTCAAGATATACCAACATTACTCCCCTTTCAAGAAGAAACTTTCCACACCAAGCTCAAATATATAGGTTTCCACTTGAAGGTTAATGAGTATGGATTTAGAGATTGGCCCTCGATTTATAGTAAGAATGAGATTAGGGTTACATCCTAGTATATTATATGGATTTCCATATGTGGTAGAATTTGACAACGGTGAAGGTAGTTTTGGATGATATCCCTATTTATTTGTAGTTTTTTTGCATACATCCCTAATAGAATTTTGCATAAAATCAAGAGAAAGGAATTCATCTTTCTATGGATTTGAAATAATGAAAAGGATAATATATATTTATTTAGATGTCATATGATAGAATCTAAGATGGAAGGGAGGTGGGGACTCAAGAAAAAACTTTCATTTCTCCAAGGCTCTTGCTACTAATTTTTTATGGAAGGTGATAGATGGTATAGGTATGTGGAGGGAAGTTATTATTTATAAATGCATTCATCCTCTATCAGTTTTGGAATGGATAAGGGATCCTAGAAAAATTGTTAATAATGCTTTGATTATATATAAATTTAGGGTTCAATATTTATGTATGGTGGACAAGTGGATGACATGTACGGTTGAAAATAGAAGGAGTTTAAGATTATGGTTGGATGCTTGGATAGAGGGGGAAATGATTTCAGGTTGTTAGTGAATCCATAGACTTATTTAAGGTATAAAAATAATATATATATATATATATATATATATATATATATATATATATATATATATATATGGTATATGTTATGGATTTCTATGGTTGAATGTTCTTGGGCCAGGTGGACAGTGGTTGAAGTCCAAATCCCTTGGTCTAAAGACTAATGAAGCTATGGAATAGGAACTTTATGTGAAAAAATTGATACATAATAGTATCATTCTCAAGGAGGAGGAAGATGAGTTAGTATGGTATGAAAATACTATTGGAGGTTTTATACTACAAAGGTAATTCCATATGAGTTGATGTTTACTAATGATAAAGATAAAATCAATAAACGGTGCAAGAAGGTATAGAAGACTTCGGATCCTTTAAAATCTAGGTTAATGTTGTTGATGTCTCTCTTAAACAAGGTCTTTACATGGGATTATTTTCTCAAAATATCCTTCGCAAGACATGGTTAGTGTCCTTTATGAAAATTTTCTTCGAATAAAATGTATCATATGATTGTGAGATGCTACTTTTGTAAATGTGTTGAACCTACACAGAATAGATCTAGCTAAACAATAATACACACATTTGCAGAGAGAAATCGAGAAAGAAGAAGAAGGAGAGAAATAATGGAAGCATTCTCATTAACCATTGTGAATAATGAATAATTTACACATGATATACTCTATATATCTCAATGAGTTCGAATTGAGGTGAATCAAATCTCCATAGTGGTGGTATATAGTGATATGGACACACACCAACAGTTACGGGAGAATTTCCACCTATTCTAGTCTCTCGGGCAGTTACGGGAGTGAATTGCCACCTAATTGAGTTAACTAGTCAACTAGTCTTCAGTTAACTGATTGAACAGAGAGTAGTGAGGAGTTAACTAATGGAATCAAGGCTAATGTGCCACTCTAGTGATGATACCAAGGCAAGTTCAAATTAGCATGGTGATGATCCCAATGTTGCATGGTGATGATCCCAATGCAACATCTAAACTCAACTCAACTAGTCAAACTGAAGTGTGAACTGAAAGAGATCATTCTCAAGGTGGAATATTCTCTCCTAAAATATAAGAGACTGGATAATGACTAATTATGACTAATAAACAAATAAAAACCTTACGAAAAATAAATCCTAGGTGTGTGTGAAGTAACTCCAACAACTTTTCTCTACAATTTTCTGGATGCATCCATCAATCTTACGAGAGGGAATGGTAACTAGATAAGTTCATCATTCTTAAATCAATTATTTTCAATAAAATAGCAATGAATATTAAAATCCATTTTTAAATATAAACTTAAATATTTATGCCTCATTTTGGGACTCACTTCATATGTTCACGAACTTCTTTTAATAAAATGTTTTCCAAAAATGATTTGTCTCTAAGATAAAAGTAGTCTCGACTGTAATTCGTTTTTGGGCTTGATAGTTATCATTACAGCCATGGAAACCACTTCCAATTTTGTATTCATGTCTCTATATTTCCAACGACCTCTTATTTTCTCAATTTGAACAATGGGATCAAAATTTATGACCTCTGGATGATAGAGACTCAAGAGTGGTTGATCAATTTTCCACATGAATCTTGGCCCTTGATTTGAAAATTTGCCTTATTTATACCACATGCATCATGGGAGGGAACTAATTACATGTTTATAAATCAAATGAAATTTCATATTATTTGTGTGTGAAGTAGAAAGAGCCATGGAACCTTGCATGGTCCATTCATAGTATATCTTTTGGTTTCCACCTAATCGATGAGTCATCATGCCAAGTCACCGCCCAGTAATCTGTGTCCAACTCATACCATACAAGTGTCACTTGAGGGTAGGTCCATTTCACTACCATGTTTCCACATCTGATAAGCCTACTTCAATACCACATGTCCCAATATTCCAAAGGAGGGGGAGGGGAATAAAACTTAGAAAAATATATGAGACAGGAAAACAATTTCACCATCCAAGTGTCACCCAGGGGTAGGTCCTATTCACTATCATGTGTCCACATATAATAAGTATACTTCACTGCCACATGTCCCAATATTACAAAGGAGGGGGGAGGGGCATAAAATGCATACAAATATATTAGATAGTAAAATAATTTCATGAAATAATATATCTAGAAAATAAACAAAAATGTGTGCGGATAAATAGGAGAGTGTAACACTTAGTAAATATTAGTAAAAATAGTTTGGAGAAATAGGAAAATGCATCCGTGTGGATAAATAGGAGAGTGTAAAACTTGGTAAGTATTAGTAAAAATAGTTTGGAGAATAATTTAAGTGTTGATATGGTTGTGTGGAGTTCAAAGTATGGAGAGGTAAGTGTGTATAGAGGAAGGCATATGGGAGGGAATCTCCATATAGTAAAACCCAGTAAATATTGAAAAAAAAAAACGAAATACCTTAATTCATGTATGGAGGGAGGTTTGGTTGTTTAGGAATAAGGAGTGTGCAGGGGTAGGGAGTGTGTGGGGGTAAGAATATGCAAGGTTCCCTATACAAAATAGGATGGAAAAATGACTAAGTATGGAGATTTGAGTATGGAGGGTTAATGGATTTACGGAAGATGGAAAAAATGATTAATTATGGAGAGTAAGGAGAGAAAGGAAAATGACTAAGTATGTCTTATGGAGAGTAAGGTAAATGACTAAGTGTTGGAGGTATTAAAGAATAAGGAGAACAAGGAAAATGACTAAGCATGGGTTATGAAAAGTAAGGTAAATGACTAAGTGTTGGAGGTATTGCAGAATATGGAAGAAAATTGGCATATCTTGGGAATATGACCTATGTTTTATATTTCATAAAATGTTGGATGAATACAATACATGGGGCTATCCAGTGATAAGATGGACATCATAAATTTCCTTCTTTCAATATATTTTTATTTTCTTCTCTTTTTGTTGAAAAGAGAAACCATCCCCGTTGGCCTTTCATGAAGAAGAATTGGAATAGTAAAACTGATTAAGAATTCTTAAAACTTGTTGGGTCTTCATAATCAATAGGCAAAGTGTATTTATCTCCCTCCAAAATTAAAAATCTTGGTCCCCATTTGGAAGAGGCATAAGTTCAAATATGCACCCCAATCACCTAGTTGATAGGTGTATAAAAAAAATTCAATAAATGTATAAATTCATCCTCATCATCTGAAATGTCCTCCAAAATGGCCATAAATATTTTTTTCTCCTTACATTTATTCGTGGGAAAATATTTATCATCACAATTGTGGTAGAAATATTTAAGATGGCACTCTGAAATTTCAACTTTGGTTAACTTCTTGATCTTGAGGGGTGGCGAGGATAGAGATGGATTGATAAGGGAAAAATTAGTTGGGTGAGGACAAGTAATAAATGGTGTCATTTTAATTTGAGCATTCACCACTTTTTGGGATTCCCAATCTATTTCATATCCTTTCAACCAAGTAGTAGGATAAGACATTAATACTTGTGCATGCGTCTCTTATTTCATACCACTGATAAAGTATTTCTTAAATAAAGTATTGGACATGCCATCAATGCAAATGGAGAGTTGCTCACAATCTTTTACTATACCAAATTGTTAAATCTTAACCAATTGTCCCAAATAATGAGTCTTTATTTCAAAGCATTCCTAGAGGTTTCAGATAAATTTTGTCCAAGGAATATAACCCATGTGGGATTTATTATTCCATTACCAACATTGCCATTGTTTAGGTGTAAGACACCCAACCCGCCAAGTACCCTTTTTAAGGGATGGGGTATTAAAATTTTATTTTCCTCGACCATATAAAATTCTCTTCTCAAAGGCACCATTATCTTCTACTCATCAAGATCTTTCCAGTGACTATCACCATGCTCAAAACAAAGATCCAGATCAAACGTTATGGCCTTCCAAAGTTTAGACCTTCTTGGTCAAATTCCACCTCACCGCCACGTGCCTCTATGTCACCCTTATTCCCCAATGTGGAACTGACGTGTCATAACACGTCACCCTTATAGAGAAAATGTGATTTCTAACATGAACATTGGTGTGGAAACTTCCACCGAACCCTTGGCATATCGGGCCTTGATGCTTCCACGCTCAACCACTTTGCTATAGATTTCTACGATACTCGATGCTCCATGGTATCGACCTACCGAGTACCGGCCTACCATCCCATCGAACCACCGGTGTTGGGATATTGGTCCCCAGGTAAAACAAATTTACCACTTACAACTCTAATGCTCAAACCAATGTCCTAGCTAGCACCTTAAACACGTGGTGTTACCACCATCGATCACCTAGCCAGAAACATAGACCTATTATCATCTGCCACATCGGGTGACACATGCCACACATATTGTGTCATGGGATGCCCCCTTAAGGTTCCAAAATCCCATGAAATTTGGCACATTCTCTACTTGGAAAGCGGACCTCCCACATGTACTGACTTGGTATATATGTCAGCACAAAATTATTTGTGTGTCCATGCAGTAATTGGCACTTGTACATCGCTCATTGGTTGGGTGATGTCATCCTCCCCCCGAAATCCTGCTATTACACATTATTTTCATCATCCCTATGATCGTTTATGGTGTGAACCTATCTGTTTCCTTCAGAGGGGTCAGTGGCCTGAATTATTGAAGAAAGAAGAAAGAAGAACTTTTACTAAGAGAATAAGTTGTATTTTCCTTTGTAAAAACCCCATTAAAGAGGATTTTCGTAGGCTTCTCTATACAGAGGGTGCGGAAATGCCTGGTTTCCACAGGTTACACTATAGCTAGGGTGAGGAAAAGCCTGACTTCTGCAGGCTACACTATATCTAGGGTGAGGAAATTCTTGATTTCCGCAGGCTGCACTATAGCTAGGTTGCAGAGTTTTCGTAAGTTGCACTATAGCTAGGGTGCAAAAATTCTTGTACATGGGAAAAATGAGCGTCTTCTTGATGCTTCTAGAAGGAGAATCTTCTATGGTGAGGTAGCCTCCGAACGGTTTGGATATTACTTTCTTTCAAGATTTAGTGGGATCATCCTAACCTCCTCACCTTATCCTCTTCATCTTATAAAAGGAGAGGAGATCTCATGGATAAAGTTAGTTGTTTTGGCTTGAGATTGTTAGCTTGGTTAGAGTGGGTTTGAGATTTTATTTATCAAGATAGATCGTGAGTAGTTATCAGATCCATGGTCTTAGAATCCTTGGAGAAAGAAGTGTGTGGGAAGCAAGGAACTGTTGGAAAGAAACTGACAACATCAAGGCATCTGGTTGTATCTTTCTTCCACATTATTTAATACAGATATACTTGTCTTTCCTATATGAATGTTATTTGTTCATATTGTATGATTCCTTGATCACATACATAGTTTCATATCAAATAGACTCTGTTATTCTTGTCTTCATTGGCTTGTGATTATTTGCAAATATTTCTCATAAACCTTATGACGGAACATGGATTGCATTGGCGAAGTCGGATCTTCAATATTTAAAAGGTATTTTCTAGATCCATTTCTCATTTGATAATTGAAATCTAAGGAAAGAGTAGTGTATTGTCTTGTTTTGTTCTAGTTTCATAGTGAAGCTAGGGGGATTGATTTGTGTCTGAACTTAACAATTAACCCAATAACAAAATTGGCGACTCCACTGGGGAACGGATTGTTTTCCTATTTTTTCTTTCTTTCTTACTTTGATTGTTTGGTTTCTGTTTTTTTAGTCACTGGGAGATCCATCTTGACTCTCTGACTGTTAAACCACACTAGAAAACCTTCTTAATTCTTTAATTTTTTCCATTTTTGTTTGATTTCCGCACCCTGCTTTGAGGGACAGTGCAACGAATTAGGATTTCCACACCCTACCTATTTATATCAGTGCAGAAAATTTGCACCCTACCCATTTATGGCCTACGACGATCAAGGATTTTTGCACTGTGCTACTCTTCCTGCCTGCGGAAATTGTGAAAGAAAATGTTTTTTGGTGGTTTTCCCTGCCCGGATCTGTGATATGGTTCTGGGGTGATTTGTTGGGTCTGATTACAGTCTGCTTGACAAAATTTGAATCTACTTTCAACCATATTTACCTTATTTTTGCTTTGTTTTTTTTGAAATATTTGATCTCTTCCTTTGAGTGTCTTTCTATTACAAAGCATTGTTTTTCTTTAGAATTGTTTAGTGAAAGAATACTTATTTTTCTGAATAAATCGTGTTAAAAGAGAAACTTAGTTTGGGTTGCTTTTGTTTTGAGGAAACTCGCTCTTTCTTTTAGTGTCTCTTTGAAACAAAAGTTTTATTTTTCTTGCTTTGCATTGGTTTGGGGGAATATTTGCATTTGAAGTAGTGAAATTGCATGATTTTTGGCATTTTTTGGTCTTGAATTCCGAAACTTTTTCCCCCTCATGGCTGGGGGGGGCGTGAATCGTGTATTGGTGTATAGTCTCTTTGTCTCATTTCTTGAAGATATTTATATTGATGAGTTTATTAAAATTTTGATACCTTCATCGCTTTGCATACATTTTGAGTCGATCAAAACACCATATTGTCCACACCATATTCCTTTTGAGTAACAACAACCTTAAAAATAAAGCGCTTATTAAAATTAATTAGACATTTTTATATTTTCTAGTATAAAACCTACATTAGATTAGTTGTAGGGCTTTGGAGTAGGTGTGAAATATAACTTTCCAAAGATGCGAACAAACATAGCATCTTGAGTTAGGGAGTAGTGAAATCCACTTGCTACATTTTGTCCTAGGAAGCCCTTCTAACACAAGGGTCAATCACGAGGTCGCATTAATACTGGCAGAGTTACTCACCCTGATTTGTTGGTATTGGTGTAGAGATTGCGCGTATTATGGGGATCACTTAAAGGATGGCCACATTACTTGGAGGAGCTTCCAGGGGAGAAGGAGGAATTCCCCTCCATACGGTAGATTCTGTATCAACGAGAAAATCATGGGCAACATTGGGTTTACTCTCGAGCGGGAGAGTAGGATCGACCGATGACGAGATCAGATCAACCACTTGGGTTTCATTCTCTGGCAGGAGAGTGAGATTTACCGAGGATTGGATCAGATCAACCACTTTGTCAACTGGTTCAACTAAGGACGTGACCATATTGACTACATGATCAACCAGACTGACCGATGAAGGGGCCAGATCGATCATTCCATCAACTACAGGTGGTTCAAGAGTAAGCTTGTGATAAGAAGCTAGAATTTGAGGCTGTGAAACACTCATGTCTTCCAGTAACTTCGAGTCTTCGTTCATATGAGGGAAAAGGTGAGTTAGATGACTCCCTTTGCATATTTACAAGGCAAGTGAACAGGAGAGGATCCATTCCATAATAGGATCCATTGTATGGAATTTCCCTACCTCAGGGGTTTGATATAATAAAGTGTGTTTATTCTATATTGTTATCTGAATATTTGTGGTGTTTCTTCATGCAATTATTTGGTTCTTAACAAGTGGCATTAGAGCACTTTCCTTGGCCAAAGAAGGGAATAAAGTTTTGTTCTTTTTGCAAAATTTTTCTAGGGAAGAAAAAGAGGGCGGCGCGCTCCAGGTTCTGATATGAATATTTAACAAATGAATTTGGAAAAAAAAATTGTGTATTTTGATTCCTCTTGGAAAAATACCCAATTTAGAAAAAGAAAAAAAAAATCAACTGAAACAAAGTCCGGGAAGTAAAGTTATGATCATTTTAAATTCAGCAGTTTTTCAGGGGTTTTCTGAAAAAAGCCGCGATTTTCTGCAGTAATTTAATGTTCTATTTTTGGGGTTTTTTCATGAATGTTGCGGGAATGAAGAGTTCATATGTTAATAATATAGCTATTTCCTCTCAAACCCTCAAAGAAATTCTACAAATTACTGAATCATTCAAATCCCAATTGTATGACACATTGAATGACAAATTGGATGACTTTGTAGATGGTCTCACAAACGGCCTCAATGATCGTTTTCATAGTATTCAATATTCATTAGATATCATGCAGGAGATATTTCTTATGTCAGACATCATGGATGAATATAATAAATAAATATATGCTTAGTACAATTTGGAGGTCAATTGCAATGATTTGTATATGGATAGTTGTCATTTATGGGATGACAACCACTTCCATATTTTATTTGATGACTCTACTCCACCTTCTGTAGAGAACATAAATGTCCCACATCATGAGATAGTTATAATTACCAACTTCTAGCCTACATATTCTACAATGGTATTTTTCCTTCCAGATTCAACGTTGATCCTCTCCCGCTATGTGGATGAATATTGGTATTTGGATCCACATGATAGGTGTCAGTATTAGGAGCATCATTTTCAGTTGGTTATTGGGTGTTCATATCTTCCGTGTGGGGTTCACATGATAAATTGGACATGGGACCCTAGTTTACAATGGCGGTTGGACTACTTCAGCATGGTGGCTTCAATATCTCAATGGGACCCTAGTTCTCTAGTCTACTTCAGCACTATGGTCTACACTTATCCATGGGACCTTGGTATATGGTGGTACATCAAGCATTAGGAAAATGATTTAATAAGGGGGATAGAATGTAAGGTAGATAGAGAGGTAGTGGGGAGGCCTAGAGGGCCCATAGTGATAAAAGTGGAGGCCATTCAATGTAAGGTGGACTAGGTCCACTATATTATTAAATAAGGCCCACTATGGTAGTTAGATATAATAAATGTAAGAGGACTTCTTAGAAGGTTCTACTTCTATAAGATTCCTACTCTAGAATGTTCTTAGGTGATGGTAGCACTATATAAATGCATTCAAGCAATGTAATGGGATATGAAGAGAATAATTGTATTTGGAGCGGTAGCTCAATAGGAAGATGCCCCCTCGAAGAGGCAAGTGAACAGGAAAGGATCCCTTCCATAATAGGATCCATTGTATGGTGTTTTTCATAGCAAGATGTATTTTACAGGGAAATGTGATGCAAGGATGATTTTAGGGGCTAAATTTCGCTCATGGGCTAATTTTCCATGGTTTTTCCCAAAAAACAATTTGCCATTCTAAAAATGATTCGCCCAAATTCTATAGGATAAAATTATTTTACCTTTAAAATCGCCAAAATTTTATACAAACTGTATAAAATCCTTAGAAATTTGAATATTTTTACAAAAATATTGACATACATTTATAGTTGGAATATGAAGGATTAGTAAGATTCACCAAGATTTCAACATTTTAAAATGAATTTCCATCCTTAAAATCATCCTTGATGTGATGGCCCTAGTATTGAAGCATTCATTAAAGAAAGAAAGTTAGCATGGGAAGAGAATTGGCCCCATTGGTTAGATCTCAAATTGCAAGGTGATGTTGCCATTTGGTGGAAATCGCTTGATTATAAGGAGATGATGACACTCTCCAATGGAGAATTTGAAAAAATATTGTTAGACAAGTGGTCTCATGGAAACAATAAGGATACAGAGAGAACCAAGGGTTTATTTTCATGTGAAAAATCTATATTACAGGTTCATGCTTGTATTCATAAAGAATATGTCATTGTTTCAACTAACCCTAGTTGCATGCATAATTTTATCAATGTTCAGTTGGTTAATAGATTGCAAGTTCCAATAAAGAATATTCAAAGCACATGGGGTGATGGTGAAAATGTTCAAATTGTTAAAGATTCGAAAATTAACATGGATAAATATGTGTTGCATTCAGATTTGTATGCTATGGATATGGATGAAGTGGATATTGTTTTGGGGTATCCTTGGATAGAATCATTGGGTACCATTAATATTAATGTGAAAAAGAAGTTTTTAAAGTTGTGGTACGACAAAAATAAAATCACATTGCAAGATGTGTCTCTTAATAAGAAAGATAGGCCCACAGAGGCCAACAAAGAATTCATTGTCGAATCCAAAGTTCACTTGGAGGAAGATTCTAGAGAAGGAGATTAATCAAACCCACAAGAACACAATAAAGAATGTAAGGAGTTCATTGAATCAAAGGAACAATGTGTTGCATATTTTAAGAAAACAGAATAGATTCCTAGATTTGTTGTATATCGTCATCCACATCATATAGAGAAACAAAAATCATCAAGGAAAGGACGTGAGCATCAACACACTTATTCACCAATAGGGAACCAAAAAGGAAACCAATCCAGAGGTAAATGGAGGCCTACCAACACTACAGGAAGACATCAAGCTAGAAAACCAATCCCATGGAAACATCGGCACAATGCAAAGAAAGATCATGGTGGCAAGGAAGCAGTTGGACATCATGTTCATCTTCCATTAGGATGGATGGATGGTCATTATTGGTACAAGTTGGATACATAGCTTAGCTGATCATATTGTATGGTTTCTTCTCGTGTTTTGAGGATGAAACATGTGAAGGGGGATGGAATGTAGTATACCTAGGGAGGTAATATGGGGTACCTAGGGAGGTACCCAATGAGAATGTGGTTATGTATCATTAGTGAAAGTCATTTAGTATATGAGAGCGTGGTCATTCAACGTAAGGTGGACTAGGTCCACTATATTAATAAAGGCCCACTATGGTAGTTGGATGTAATAAATGTGAGAAGGCTCTATAGAAGGTTCCTAGAAGATAGAGAGAGTTATATAAAGAAGTGTAAGCAATGTAATGAATCATAGTGAAGAATATTTTGATTGTACAAGCAAGGATTTCTTGAGGATTTTTATCCTTCCATAAGGATTAATATATGGTGTTACCCTACCTCAAGGGTTTTCTCTATATTCGTGTGTTCATGTTATGGTGAATGGTTTATGGTTTACTATTGGTCTTATTGAAGTATATTTGTAGATATAGTATAGGTACTTAACATTAAATTCCCTCCCGAGCTTATACAAAGATCTACGGATGAGATCTTTCAGTCGGTATATTTGAAGACCAATAATTTAGGAAACAAAACCAATGGTATTTGTCTCACCAGAGCCACAATCAAATTTTCAACCAATCTCCTACCAATAGGTGTCTCCTTCTGTGTATGTTGATAGCCACATTGTCAATGACATGTCACAAGGACTACAAATTATCTCTCCCTGTCTCTCCATGGTTATAACGATAAAGGTATGGAATCAAGGGTTGTAACCCTGTCCCACTAGGGTACTGGGATTCCTATAAAAACTCTCCAAATGAAATCTCTGATGGTGAGGGATCCAATTATCACCTCGCGGCCGAGATCGGTGATGGAGACATTTCCACCCTTATATCCAATGACTATAGTCTAAGGGCATTTGATATAATGGTTTGTATCAAACATGGACCCATGCTTGGTCCACTAATAAACCTTTGGGTGACACGTAGCAACCTCTGGTTGCGATGGTTCCATGCTAGCATCCCTTGTTAGCATGATGTCACCTCCCTTTTCTCTTGGTGTATTCTAATACAAGGGGTTGGAACCTTGCAATGGAACCCAACCACTAGGTACTGGACTATCGCTAATTGTCAAGACGTAAAACATGGGACCTCCTGACACTCTGGGGATATGATATCCAAATACTCCATGGCTCTAACCATTTATCATGTGTGTTCAATAACAATTGTATGACTGACATTCAGCATGTCCGTTGATCCAACAGGTGTTGTTCCTCGTTGATTTATGTTGTGACTTTGATGGGTATATATACCATATTTGGATGGATGAGATCGAATCTAGATTAGAGATTGATGACTGTTGAGTCTCTCTAGCTCCAACATGTATTAAACAATTATGGTCGACAATATTGGACTTAGCACTCCCGCAATTTTCAACTACATTAGTCTATTGGTTTAAGGATTTGGATCCCTTAGACTCGCATGCCTCCAATGAAGCTTCAAAACCATTAATCCTACCTTTCTCCAAATAGAGAATATTCATGGTTTATCGTCCTTCTTTGGTATCCTATACAAATATTACAATTAGTTCATTTGCAGGTTCTCTCCATAGCCATACAATTATGTTAATTATACAAGCCTACATAATTTCATATTTACCCATCGTGACTTACCATTGATAAAAGGGTTTATTCCTATTACACAAATTCAACTATACACGAATATAATCATAGGAGACAACCATTTATATAGCTCCTTACTCAATCAAGTACAAGGTCTTGTGATAAACATATCCATTCAGTCCATAAGTCAAGCATAAATATCTATACCATTAGATGCTTCCATCCATGCATTTCAATTTGATTACACGGGGCATAAGGAGTACTTATATTTTACAAGTTGTGGCCTCCCAAATGATTATGTTTGTATACCTTTCCACCTAACCATAGGCTCATATTCAACCAATCTATGTAGTATGACCACCCCCATGCCAATCCATGATACCACTAGGGAAAATCCTATTAAGTTCACGGGGTTTCTCTTTCTCTAGGACTCGTGTCTCTCTGCCCATTCTTGGGCTCACTCTCTTGCATTGATCTTGTTTTCATTCAAATATTCACATCCCCTCTCTGTTATCCTTGTGTGTCTCTCTTGCACACCCCCCTCACATAGGAAGGTTCTCGACCCATCCTATTCCTTTCGTTAGAAGGAACCCATGGGGTCAAACTAGGGACTACAAAATGGGTACTTTGATGTACCTCAGGATGACAACTTTTGTTGTCCTAACCAGTCCCCCCCTATACTTCCATTCATTGAGGGTGGTTGGTTGTTCAACCACCAATATTCCCTCATTAACTAATTTGTCTTGGGACCAAGAAAATAACTTATTACTTCCAGATTAAGTGTTTTAGCAAGAAGGAATTGGTCATCTTGGCATGATGAACACCCTCTCTATGATTCCTCACTCTTTCCTCTAGTGGTATCATCGCTAGTAGTTTCAAGGTTTCACCCATCAGTCAACTTGTTGTCATTTCTCGAATCAAATAATAATTATAGTTACAATGTCCATGTGTCATGCATGGAAATCATTACATATAATCAAGGTTTTAGAAAAATGGGTATTACATTAGGATCTAAATATAATACACCCACATAAAGTTTCAAAAATTCATCTATGATTCCATGGAGGGAAAAATAATCTTTCACCTGAGTAACCTAGCCTGTGGGATCAAATCCATCAAATTTACTAAGACCGATTGTATGGATTCAATGCCACAATTGATTCATAGGATCACAAACAAGTGGGATATATTGAGGCCCCATGGGATTGGATGATTCACTCCTTCCTTTTTGAATGGCTCTCCCTACAATTGATAACCTATATATAGAGTTTCCACTACCAACAGTTTGGAAAATTGGACTGGGAGTGAGTCTAGGTTGGAAAGATTGTTACCAATGGCATGAATATTTTTTTGAGTAGAGGAGTGGTTGTGGTCTATTTTTTGTTGCAAATCATCACACGAAGTTTCCAAATAAGAGACTCTGGAGGTTATCTCTACACCTTTAGTAGCCATAGAGATGTGGTCCACAATAAAAAGACTACTAGAGAGAGGTACCAAGGCAGTCAACATTTCATTATAGGTCTATTGATATAGTTTCCTAATAGAGGGGCAGGTGGGTCCACCAAAAATATTTAATAGAGAGTGTTATAGTCCAAAAATGCCACATCTATGCATCCAAGACATTGACCCATCCATTTGCATAATTTTCCAAAAATATTGTTGAGGCTTCCTTCTAAAAAACCCATTTTTTGGATAGTGTATGTGCCTTGTTGCACTAATATCTTGCGTACACACATTATTTGCATGCTATTTAGTCTACATACATGCGCTTTCTGCATGGTAGTTATCCTGCGTTTACCTCCAAAAGTTGCAAAAAATATAAAATTGCATGGAATCCGATGGATTTTACGGCATATGGAGGGTTTCCTAACCATTTTACCCCTTGTAACCCGTCCCCAAACTGAATAACCATATTTTAATAATATAAAAATAGGTCTTGGAGAGTCATTTAGAGATATGAGCAAGAGAATAAGAAAACTCTCCCAAAATCCTTTCCCTCTCATTTCCCAAGATTTGTATCTTGCTTTGAGTTTTAGCCTCAACTTTCTCCTTCATCCATTCTCCCTATGAAACCCTTCCTCCTTCCCTTGATGGAATTTTTTTTGTGAGAATATTATGTGGGATTGATTCACTTGGATCCACGACATAGGATCCCAAACTTGGTTCGTAGAGCAGTGTTCACAAGAAAAATTTTAACCTTTTATATTGAATTTGAATAAAAGAGATTGTCTTTGTCCCAAAACCATATGTGTACTTGTTCTTGTTAATTTGATCATTTAAATCTATATTTAGGATTTTAAAGTGATCATTAGATATTGTATATGTTTTTTCATTGTATTCTTAACCCCTTGCATGTCAACTTTGGGAGGAGATCTATGATCTAGGAGGCAACAACAAGCGGAAGATGTCTACATCAACCGTAAGGATTAAAGGTGAACTCATTAACCTTATCTTCTCTCTTTATTTTATCACTTAGTCTCTATGGTTTTGGGGAAAATTAAAGAAAATTATGTCTTTTAAGGGAGTTATCGCTTTGCCTATTCCTTAGACCCAGTTTAGGGTGAATTTCCCCATAGCATAGAGTGGTTGCATGACAATCATCTCAACCCAATAATTATGTTGAGATGGGTCTCAATAAGGGTGCACATAGGACCTATATTTATTTATTTTATTACTTCTACAAAGTTATAATCCTTCCTAAATATCATTATTCCAACAAAATTCTCAAATTCTCAATATTACAATTTCTATAGGAATTTTCTGGAATGAAATAAGGATCGGGGTTTCCAAGTTCCTATAGGAAAGGGAGTACAAAGTTTTATGTCTCTATGATATATGTGTAGGGTCCAAGTGTACTACTCAGTCCAACTTCTCAGGGAACCAACTATGGCCACTTGATCATGCCCCTAGTTGTACTACCTGATTACCAAGGTACTAGACAAAAATATTCTCATGTGTTTTTACTAGTGCAGTATATAAACATGATAGTTCATTGACTTATCTAAATCTATTTTTCAATAACCTAGGGGAATTTTGATATACTTGAGGGTACATGGAAGTTACATTTCATATACATGTGTTATCTAATGTGGTATTACTCGAAAGGGTACCAAAAATGGTTACAAGGGTGTCCAACCAGTTGAAACTACTTGTATTTCCTATGTTTACTTTATTTACCTATTGAATGATCAATCATCGTGTTATTTATAGATGCTAGAATATGCCTCTATCCTAAAAAATGTACTAAAATATTATCTCAAGAAAGTTCTCTAATGCCACTTATGATGTTCTTTATTACCAAATTGAAGGATTTGGAACTAGAATAATATAAAGTACCTAGATCTATTCAATCAATGAAGTATTAGAATATAAATAAGCAATAAATGAACAAGAATACCTCAATTATACCTTTATTGATGAAAACAATGATCACTTGCCTCTTTAAGGGGGAAACCTACAAATGAGAAGAGATTTGATTATGATATATTTCACAAGACATCTCATTACATTTATTTTACTTATTTATATAGTTATATCTACCCCCTAGGAACTTTCTCGAGAAGGAACTTTCTAGTAGGAAAAACCTTCTAGTGAGCCTTCTCACAATTATTGATTTCACATTACTACATGGGAATTATTTACTAGAGGTATCCTTCATACATAAAAACCTATCTATATTCTAAGGGGATCTATGGTAGGACCCTAACACTTTCCATGCATATCTCCATAGTTTGATCACCTCGTAAACCTAGCCTTCAAAGATTTTAGTTTAACTACAAGAAAAACATAGGACCAATTTCAGGAATTGGATATATTGTGCATCGGTTAATTAATGTCCCAAGCCATGTTCTAGGGTGAAACCCATGGGTTTATCTCATAAAGTAATTCTTTATAGTATGATAGGTTATACTTTGGGCGTATACCATCATAAAGACCCTAAAGAATGCACATTTTCCCATAAGAGGAATACGGGACAAATATTAAGGATTAGGACAAATAGTGAATAGTTTCATCATCTAAACAATGGTTGGGGTAAAACACCATGGATTTATACCCTAAAAAATATCCTTTGGGTTCAAGTCATAAATCATACATGAAAATTTATACCATGATATAGGACCCAAGGAAGTAATATTTAATTTACGAAAGGAATATAGGCATGATTTTAATGAATAACCACCTCGAGGATGGGTTTCATGGCCCACAACATGGATTGAGGTTAAAAACAAGAATTTATCCCTTGATGCATGTTTTTTTGGCTCATCTTCAATGTATAAATACATAAACTATGAATCAAGACTTATAGGTGGAATATTTTTTTTAATCCTAGACAAAGCCACGTGTTAAGTATAGAACCCATGTTACTCTTGATATAAAATTTTATCAGTGAAGGTGTAGTATATGAAATTTTCAAGATTTTAAGAAATCATATCATAGTACTATAGGCTGAAATTTCACACTCATAAGGATTCAAATTTCATACATGTATCAGAACAAAGGTCAACCATCTAGAAAGTTTCCAAATTAGGGTTTTAAAGGTACAAAAATTACAATTGGCAAAAATTTTTATTGGAAGATCTAATTTTGGTTACCCATAATTTGTGATAAAGAGTAAAAAGAGAAGAGTTATTATTTTATCCAATGGAAATAGGTCCTTCAAGAATTATTGCTCTTATTAAACCTCCAGAGAAATCACACATGACACATGAAGAAAACAAAGACCTTGAAAACAGGTTATCCCAATTGAAGAACCAAGTTGATGAAATGAGTGGTAGTGTGTTGAATCATGTGTATTTATCACACTCCAAAGAAACACATAAAACGGAAATGGAAGATAAAATGGAAAGCTTGCTCGAAAATAATATGGAAGAAAATATGGTACAGATGGATAAGAAGATGGAAGAATTGCAAAATTCCATGTCAACCATCCTTTTACATACCCTATATGAGACATTTTCTCAAGGATATAATAGGACACAGGAAAATCATGTAAATGTGGAGGAAAAAAAATATTGAGCCCCAAAATCATGATTATTCATCACTTCAATATCCACATCATCAAGGTTTCAATGCAGCACCAAGGAACTAATTCATTCCAAAGATCGATATGAGGACGTTTGATGATAAATACCCTATAACATGGATATTCCAAATGGAGAAAAAAATCATTTTCACTAAGTTCCAAGCTTACAAAAGGTACCTATTTCATCCTTGTATTTAGAAAATGATTAATGTGTTTGGTATTAATGGATTTGTGAAAGAAAAAATAATTCTATTATCTCTTGGTCCATTTTTATGGATGAATTGATATCACATTATGGGGATATTATGAACAATACCGTGTTTATTCAACTGAAAAATCTTCGGAAAAAAGGTACAATTACATAGGACATTCAACAATTCCAAAAGTTCATTCTCAGCGTAAAGAAATTTCGTGAGGATAATTTGTTCAATCTCTTTATGGGAACTTTAAAGGGGAAAATTAAACATGAGGTGCATCTCTTTGAACATAAATACCTAGAGAATATTTCAGTATGGAAAGGAAAGTGGAAATTAAAAATATGGCTACTAGAAGGGTGGCCACTAACAACTATAGGGAACACCATGTTCCATCTCGTGAAATCACTAAATAAACAAGGTTGGTACCTCATAAAATGGATGAAAAAAGAGAAAAAGGACTATGTTTCAATTGTGACAACACGTATAGTAAGGGAAAAAAATGCATTGAGGATAACTTATTCTACAAATACTGTGAAGAGGAAGAATATCAAGAATTGGAACCATCACAAGATATAGATCTAGAAAATACTACTCTGACATATATTTCCATGCATTGGCTAGCATCATTACTCCATAAACCCTTAAAATAAAAGGATACATAAAAAAATGCAACAATGTTGATTGATTCCAACAGCACCCATAACTTCATCAACTACAAATTAGAAAAATATCTCAATTGATTTGTATTTCCGTCACTAGAGCTTCAAGTAATGATTGCAAATGGAGGTACCATAAATTGTTCTGGGAAGTGCCATAGTATCAAGCTCAATATGGGGGAGTATGTATTATATAGTCCCATTATTTCCATCCAAATGGGGGTGTTGGTGTTGTATTAGAGGTCCAATGGTCACAATCATTGGGAAAAATTCCATTTATTTGCAAGAAATTTTCATGATATTTCCTCAGAAGGAAAGAAAATTGAGCTTAGAGGTATCCAATGAAAACCTTGTAAGGTGATAATCTCTAATAGCATGAAAAATTACTAAAAAATGTACACTATGGTGTAATTACATAATTTTTTTCACTATATGTTCAAATGTTTATATCCTTTGCTCCATTGGACCTCCAAATAGTTATCAACAACCATTCCAAGGTATTTGGAGAGATTCCTAAGGATATACCACTTTCTCAATATCATGACCATGCTATTCATTTTCAACCACGAATTTTACCACCTAACATTATGTTATAGAAATATTTTCCTCACCCTATGAAAACTTGCACATAAGGCCTTTTTCCATTTCCCTATGTAGACTTGAAGTCTCTTTTTGCAATTCCTAGATCTAAAAAAACTATTTCCACATATATGCACCCCACCTATAGTAAAACATGCATATACACAGGTTTCACCACTACAACCCATGTACATCAGGATTTGTGCCCAAAATTAAAAAAAAATGGTGTTGAGTTTCCATGTCATGTACGAGATCCATGATCCTTGACCTTCCACATACTAGAAACGTTCCAACTCGACCCTTCAGTTCCACTTGAAGGCTACAAATAGGCCAAATCTGAGCTATGGAAAAGAAGAGAAGAATTCAACTTTGAGAGCAAAGTTACTCTGGAGAAATTATTCACTTCATATTGAGTCTACATCCCTTTGTCCTTTAAGTCCGAACACATTGTCCAGCATGCAAGCCCTTCTCTACTTGATTGATAACCTCATTGTCTCTCTTATATCAGTTTGCCTTTGTTGGAGGATTGAAGTGGTGGAGGCCTAACTAGAAGGAACATAGTTTCTCGGTTCCGAACTGTGCCGACGTGAAAGTTTGTAATTCATTCACTTTTGTTGATTACATTTTAATAGAAATACTCTTTTCTCATCCAATTAATATCTCGCAAATATTTGGATTGTTATTACATGGGAATATTTTTTATGAATGTTGATGGATTATGTTATTGAATGTGCTAACATCATATATTATTTCCATATGCTTGTGTTTCTTGGTTGTTGAGGACTATTTGCAGGTGTATTTATTTGAGTCAAGTGTTCAACGGTGGACTTCATCGAACGCCTGGACGAGGTAGGCCTTTTATCTTTTCTTGCTAGAATATTTGTTTATATAGCATACTTGAGATTAGAGATGATTTTTGCAGTCATTTCCATCTTTTGTGGTTTACCCCTAGCCATAGAGATATTTTCCTCGTAACACATTAGGCCTTATAGGTATTCATATGCATAGAAGAGTGATATTGAGCATATGATCCAACAAATGTTACCCTTCCCATATAGTGGACCTGACTTACGATTGTTTGCCTATGCATTGATTATATCGTGGGTTCTTAGTTGCTTCACTTAGGTACCATATAGGTTATGTGCAGGGGTTATTCTGCAGGTACCTTGGGTCGGACAACACATAGCCTTTATGGAGGATTACCTCTATGGGGGGATCTAATCGACTGGATTTTAAGCCCAAGAGGGCCCTTATAACTGATTGTGATACCTCTGATCTTTAGTAGAGAGTCTCAGGCCCCTCTTGGGAAAGGCATACCTAATTTAGAGAGGGAGGCCCCTTTCAGCCACTTTATCCTGTTTGTGTGCATATTGCCCTTTTGATTTTGTTTTGGTGTGCTCTTTGATTATTAGTTGACATTAGTATTTTATATTGTGCCTTGAGTTGTCATTATCATGGATAGTGGAGTTCCTTTGGCTCCATCATTTACCACTACCTCCCCCATGACATTCACTCATTTCATGGGGACGAATCCATTCGTATTTCATAATGGCATGCATAATTATGATACTCAGTCAATGCCTTGGATCTCTAATCATTTTCCTCATAGCATGCCAGACATGTCTTCGCGCTTTCCATCCTCTATGAGTCCAAGTTTTGGGTTGGGGGCATGATGCCTCCTTATTCTCCCTTTTCATTTGGTGGGAGTCATATCCCTCAAAAACCTCTTAAAGTAGGAGGTTGCAATGTTCCTTCCTATGGATCCATTTTTCTAGGAACAAGTGCTCAAATGGGCAGTCATTCTACTTATTACACTCTATCCATATATCCTTCTTCCGACATGCCGGTTCCTACAAATGATTTTCCCATGGTGGACCTCCATCTGTCCTCTAGTGTTTCATTCGGGGGGAGTCAGTTTCTTAGTATGGGAAAACCCCTTCAGGAAGTTCCTTCATCTAGGGGAAACATATATCCTCACATGAATAACCATTATCATGTATCTTTCTCTTTGCAAGCGGCTTCCTCAGTGTCGATTCCCTTAGACCCCTTTATGAATCAGTATGGAGGAGGATACTATCCTGCCGGATAGGGCCATGATGTATACCATAACCCGTCTTGGCCTGCAATTTCTCAAAACTAGTGTTTCCCGGAACATTGGTCTCAAATTCCGCAACCAACCACTACCACCAGTCCAGTTACTGCAGGTCATACTGGCATTATATCACCAACCTCTACTAGTCATGTTGGAAATTGGTCGACAAACTATGAAAGCCATGTTGAAGACCAGTAACCAGTCACTGCAAGTCATGTTTGGGGCACAAGTCTAATAATTTCTAGTCACACTACACTTCCATCACCAACCTCTACTAGTCATGTTGGGGAATCGTCATCAAACTCTATTAGTCATGTTGAAAGTTTGTCACCAACCTCTACAAGTCATGTTGGATTTGCTACTAGCCTCTACAAGTCATGTTGGGAGCATGTCACCAGCCACTACAAGTCATGCTGGGGTCATTCATGCAATTGAGAATCCTAGACATGTAAGACGTAAGCCCAAGTTCCTTTGTAGGATTTGAGAAGGAGATCACCTTACTCATTTGTGCCCTGCTACTGTTGTGGTACCAGAAGTGTGGTCCTTACCTAGGGGCGCTTCGAGTTCTAAGTTGTCTTTGGTTTCTCAACCTTATTTGATTGATAAAACAGTCATGCCAATGAAATCTTCGGCTAACACCCCTCTTCCTTTAGGGGGTGATGCGTCTCTTGACCTTGTTGTCTCGCATCCTGTTCAACCAATGGTCATGTCAATGTGATCTTCGACCGAAACCAATCCTATTTTGGGGGTGATGCATCTCTTGACCTTGTTGTCTCTCATCCTATTCAAACAATGGTTGAACAAGTGGTCATGCCGATGAAATTTTTTGGTCGATCTCGCTCTTATAATTCTAGCTCTATACCTTCTATACCATGTCCTTAGCATCTCTAGTCCTGCACCTTCTGAATAAGAGAGATTTTTACTCTCCCTGAGTACTCTCCTTCCAATTATTTGAGAGGTTCCCTTTGACTGGGATGGTCTTTTCAGATGGTCTTGGAGATTTTCCCTTCGTAAGTTGTTGACCTTTCACAGAAATCCTACACGGGAGCCTTGGCCTCCCCCATGAAATGCCATCTAGAAACCCCCCAGTGAGTTTGATTTAAACTCTTTTTCAAATCGCTTTCAAAAAGAGAAAAGCTTGTCAAGTGGTGTTTCCTCTTTCACACTCGTAAATTGGATTTGAAAGGACTTCTATTTGGTGCAAGTTTATCCCGTTTTTAAAACAAGTAGACTAAGATTACGAAAAATGAAATTTTTTGGTGTTAAGTTGTAATTGCATCTCCTACCCTTGATTGCGGTATTGAGCCTATTATCGGTTCTCGCTTTTGCATTATAATTTGTTTTCCTCAGCAGTTTGCATCCTCAACCAAGCAAATCATTGTTAATATCCTTTGTATCTTGACACCCTATACCCAGAAGGAAACATTCCCTTCTAGTGTCCATCCCCCGCATGCACCTACTTGCATTAAGCATAGGTATGTTCCACTGCTAGAACTAGTTTTTCTTAATTGCGACACTCATTTCCTCCTCTATATCATAACATTCATTTGACTATGAAAAACCAAAAAAATATGGGCGGGAAGGGAATATTATCTTATATTGGCAGTAGTAGTGTTGCCTTTGAATAGAGCACAAAATTTTGTAGTCCTCTTGTCATCAAAATTTTGGGTTTAGCGTGACCTTAGGAAGTTGAGATTATTGCAGAGAGTTTACTCCCCCGACTGGTTACTCTTCTAGTCCCTATGGATATTTTGATTGATGCCTCCAGGATCTCAAATTTTCATCATTGAGTCTGTCTTTCCAGAGTCTTCCATATGTCTCACGTTCTTGTTCAAAGGATGTTTATCAACTTGTGTTGGCCATTCCTCAGAACTATTGACTTTGGATGTCGTCCATACCCTCAGTCTATCTCAAAATCACATGAAGTTGTAGTCCTATTGCGCACCCTGGTCATTCTTTCCTCATTGGTAGGTAACCTTGAACCTAGAAATCAACATTTCATCATTGGTTGTTGACTGGGCGGTTTCCCTTGCATTCAATGACAAAAAATCTATTCTCACATTGGGATTCATGCAGTTTCTTGGATTCCATTATCCCTATTGGTAGTTTCCTCACCTTTTTTAACAATTTTCCTTATTGGCTGCTATTCATAGGGTATTTTTCATGTACCACTTGCATCTGGCACATGCAAAAGATGCACATGGTCGTTGGTTCATGAACATGTTCTTCGTCTAATTTCCTCCAAATCATCAAGATCCTACTTTGTACCTCATGATGAATGATGAGAGATGCCTTAATTATATCCTCTTAGTGGGTCTCCTTCCATCAAATTCATCTCATCTATTCTAGAGACGATACCTAGAGTCCTATGAGTACCTAGAGGCTTGCAGTCATTAGTGGCAGTTTCTCTCGCCATATACATTTTGGATTACATTAATGTCTCATGATCGATGGATTCTTCAAGTGTTCGACACTGAATCCTTTATTCACACTTGTAAGAATGTACTCAGTGCCTTGATACCTACTTTCATGATCAGTAGGTTGTCTCGCGTTTGTTAACGGTATACCTCAATGATTGGTAATCAAACGAAGTCTCATCATGTTCGACCTCAACTCCTTTATTCACAGGATGTAGACTTGCACCTTTGGTAGATTGTGTAGAAGACATGAAGACATCACTTTATAGTCGCAGCTTCCCTGAGTTGTTGCTACCTTTCATTGGACCAATACCTATGTGACTTCAGCTATCATGGGAGATTAGATTGTACTCTGTGGTATACATATATCTTTAGATTGATTTTGAGACTAGTTTTATTGGGCCTTGTTCATTACTATGACATCCTTTGGCATGTAGCCATTTTTGTATTGCCTATTCATGGCCATGGATAGTTGTTTGGTATATTTTCACATGGATCTACAGTATAATTCAAATTGGCAACCATGTGTGCAAAGTCCATACAGATTGTAATGAGCAACTAGTCCTTCCGTCCGGGTCCCCATTACTCCACTTCTGATATTATAATGTATTTCTGCCATCGCAGATAATCCTCTGACCTCACACCTTAGGGGGCATTTGTTATAGAAATATTTTCCTCACCCCATGCAAACTTTCACATAAGGCCTTTTTCCATTTCCTTATGCAGACTTGAAGTCCCTTTTTGCAAATCCCAGAGCTAAAACCATTATTTTTCCACATATACACACCCTACCTATAGTAAAACATGTGTATATGTAGGTTGCACCACTACAACCCGTGTCCATCAGGGTTTGTGCCCAAAATTAAAATATGGTGTCGGGTTTCCATGTCACGTCACGAGATCCATGATCCTTGAACTTCCAGATACTAAAAATGTTCCAACTTGACCCTTTAGTTCCACTTGAAGGCTACAAATAGGCCAAATTCAAGCTATGGAAAAGAGGAGAAGAATTCAACTTTGAGAGAAAATTTACTCTGGAGAAGTTATTCACTTCATATTGAGTCTTCAGCCATTTTTCCTTTAAGTCTGAACACATTGTTCATCCCCCAAGCTCTTCCCTACTTAATTAAGAACCTCATTGTCTCTCTTATATGAGCTTGCCTTTGGTGGAGTATTGAAGTGGTGGAGGCCCGGCTAGAAGGAACTTAGTTTCTTGGTTCTAAACCATGCTGACATGGAAGTTTGTAATTCATTCACTTATGTTGATTACATTTCAAGAGAAATACTATTTTCTCATCCAATTGATATCTTGCAAATATTTGAATTGTTATTCCATGGGAGTATTTGTTCTGAATGTTGATGGATTATGCTATTGAATGTGCTAACATCATATATTATCACCATATGCTTGTGTTTCTTGGTTTTTGAGGACTAGTTGCAAGTGTATTTCTTTGAGTCAAGTGCTCAATGGTGGACTTCATCGAACGTCTGGACAAGGTAGGCCTTTTATATTGTCTTGCTATCATATTTTTTTATATAGCATACTTGAGATTAGAGATGATTTCTGCAGTCATTTCCATCTATTATGGTTTACCCCTAGCCATAGAGAGATTTTCCTCGTAACACATTAGGCCTTATAGGTATTCATATGCATAGAAGAGTGAGATTGAGCATATAATCCAACAAATGTTAAAGGTAGACGTTATTCAACATAGACAAATTTATTTCTCTTCACCACTAGTGATAGCAATGAAAAAGGATGGTTCATGGCATATGTGTCTGGATTATAGACAAGTCAAAAAAATGACCATCAAAGATAAGTTTCCTATTTCTATCATTAATGAATTATCATATTAATTTCATGGAGAATTTGTCTCTACTAAGTTGGATATTCATTTGGGATATCATCAAATTAGATGACGAAGGAAGACATTCCCAAAAACTCCTTTAGGACAAATGAAGGTCGTTATCAATTTTTGGTTATGCCATTTGGACTTACTAATGCACCTTCAACATTCCAAAGATTCATGAATTATATTTTCAAACCGTTCCTTACAAAAAAAAAATATCATTTTTTGATGACATACTAATCTACAACAAATCTTGGGAAGAGCATGTACAACATGTTCATAGAGTATTAGAACTTTTGGAAGAGAAGCAACTTTATGCAAATCCTTCCATGTGTGCCTTTGGGCTTTAGGAAGTGGAATATTTGGGTCATATTATATCTCATGAAGATGTAAAAGTGGACCCTAACAAAATTAAAGCTATGAGTGAATGGCCAATTCCCAAAACCTTGAAAAAACATAGAGGATTCTTAGGATTGACAAGCTATTACCACAATTTCTTCAAGAAATATGGTCAAATAACAACACCTCTAACAACATTATTAAATAAGGAAAAAAAATATTGGACTCAAGAAAAATCCAAATATTTTGAAAGACTTAAAGAGGCTATGTGTACAGCTCCTATCCTAGCCACACCCGACTTCACGGAAAAAATTATTATGGAGTGTGATGCCCCAGGCCATGGCATTGGTGCAATTTTAATGAAATAAGGAATGCCCCTTTCCTTTGAAAGAAACCAACTTAAAGGAAAAAACTTACTCAAACCCATTTATGAAAAAGAAATGTTGTCCATACTACAAGTAGTTAATAAATCACACCCTTACCTAATAGGAAGACACTTCAAAGTCAAAATAGATCATGATAGTTTGAAGTACTTCTTGCAGCAACGATTATCTTAAAAAGAGAAACAAAAATGGGTTACAAAGATGTTAGGTTATGAATTTCAAATTATATACAATAAAGGAAACACGATATTGTGGTAGATGCACTTTCAAGGAAAGAAGAAGAAATAGAGGATTCAATGTGTGTTATTTCTATTCCATAATCTAATTGGGTGGAAGAAGTAAGGATAGAATGGAAGCAAGATCAAGAGATTTCAATATCATTCAACAACTACAAGAGGACCCCACTGCATTAGATAAATTTGTATGGAATAATGATTTTGTATGGTATCATGATCACCTATATTTATGTAAGAATTACAAATTCAAACAGAAGGTCCTTCTACAATTGCACACTTCTCCTATAGGAGTATATTTAGGGTTATTAAAAACTTACCACAGGATCAAAAATTATTTTTTTGGGGGGAAGATATTAAAAGTGGTTTTCAAAATTGTGTATGAATGTGTGGTATTTCAATAGAATAAGGGAGATACAATCAAGACACTAGGTATCCTACAACCATTATCTATGCCAACTCAATATTGGGAAGATTTTTAAATGGATTTTATTAAAGGCTTACCCAAATTTGAAGGAAAGACTGGCATCATGGTAGTAGTAGATCGAATGAAAAATTATGCCCATTTTTCTCTCTTTCCCTTCCTTTTAAAGCTAGTTCAAATATTTGCAGCATTCATGGAAATAGTTAAAAATCCACATGGATTCCCCAAGATTATTGTAAGGGATAGATATCCAATTTTCATCAAAAAAATTTGGACTGAATAATTTTCTTGTTTTCATACCCCATTGGCTCACAACTCATCCTACCATCCTCAATCTCATGGGAAAACTAATATTGTGAATAATTTTTTAGAAGGATATATTTTTTTCTTTTCATTTGATAAACATATTAAATGGGTCAAGTGGTTTCCCTTGGCATAATGGTGGTACAACACATCCTTGCATACTTCATCAAAAATGTCCCCATTTTTGGCACTTTATGGATATCATCCTCCATCCATCACATCTCCCTTGAAAGGGACTACAAAGGTTCAAGCACTAGAGAAACAAATAGGGAACCAACAACGAGTTCTCAAAACATTGAAGGACAAATTGGGTATGACACAAAATAGGATGAAACAACAAGCATATCAACATTGCAGTGAAAGAGAATTTGAAGTGGGGGATTGTGTATTTTTTAGATTACAACCATACAAACAAATTTTCTTCAAGCAACAAAATAAGGAAAATAAATTAGCCCCAAAATATTATGGTTCTATAAGGTTTTTCAAAGAATTGGAAGTATGGATTACAAATTGGATTTTCCTCCATATTTATGTGTAGATATAGTATTCCATATTTCTTGCTTAAAGAAGGTAATTGATGACAAGATCCCAATCCAAACTATTTTACTAGAGATTAATGAAGAAGGGAAAATCATACTAGAACTAGAAGAAATCCTTGAAACAAGGATTAAGTGGTTGTGAAATAGAGAAATTACTCAGTACCTAGTGAAATGGAAGAAGCGACATGGGAAGATGTGTTTTTCATGTAAAAAAACTCGCAGCTAGTCAAGTGTTGAAGACAACACTTGATTGAAGGGGAGGGACATGTTAAGACATACAAAATCCCCATGTTAAGTATAAAACCCCTTCTTAATCCATAGATATTAAATTATTAAATTTTGAGTGTTATATTTGTATATAAGCTAGAACCCTTCATTGTACCCTTCCATTATAATTGTATCATTTGTATCCCATATATATATATATACCAACGAGACCTAGTCTTAGGATCATCTCATATCATCTTGTACATTGAATATATTGTAAAAGGAGGTCTCCCTCTTGAAGTGAACTATTATTCATTGACATTTTATCATTATCAAGACATTGGTACATAAAAAATTTCCATACAAGAGGAATGCAAACCCAATTCAAGAATTGTATTCAGTAACATTGATGGCATAATCCATGGTTTAGAGAACAAAAATGTACATATCCACTAACTTTTTGTTTTCTTC
>ML803531.1:206053-241519 GCA_009831015.1 Picea engelmannii
TGTTACCAACAAATCGTCAACATACATCACCAAAATGACTAATTTATTTCCTTGAAGACTAAAATACAAAGTATTAGTTGATTCACTCCTAAAAATAACAACGTTATGAATATAGGAATCCATTTTAGCATACCAAGCTCTAGGAAAAAATTTTAACCCATCTAATGCCTTAACCAACTCGAACACTTTTTTTTCTTTCCTTTTAATTTCAAAACCTAAAGGTTGAGTTATATATACATCCTCTAGTAAATCACCATTTAAAAAGGAAATTTTTACATCCATTTGGTGCACTTTCCATCATTTTGTGTGGCCAAAGTACGCATTATCCTGATAATATTTGACTTAGTTGTTGGAGTGAAGGTTTCATCATAATCAATATCTTCACTGTAAACAAGACCCTTTTCCACAAGTCTCACCTATTTCTTATCAATTTCTCCATTTTCCTTAAATTTAGTCTATAAAATCCATGTGCAACCAATGGGTTTCACATTTTGAGGACACTCAATAATTTTCCTTGTTTGATTCTCAATCACAACTACATATCCATTCTCCATTAATTTTCTCCATTATGCATGTTTGACAGCCTTTGCAAAATGGGGTGGTCTAGTGGTTACATTAGCATGAAGAGATATATTTATTTGACACATTATAGAACTCCTCATAAATGTTTTATGTCTTTCAAAAGGCCTCACTTTCTTAAGAAGCTTTGTTACCCATTTTGTAATCTTGTGTACAACCTGAGATGAACATGATGTATCAACCTAAAAAATATCATCTAAGTTAACTTGAGATGAATATTCTAAGTTTTCTTGTGGTGAATTTGGTAATACTTCATCTTCCACTTTATTTTTTTATGCCCAAACAATTGCAAACTAATGTTTGTCCCTTGATTTGTTTGTGAGTTTTATCTTTTGTCATTCCTTACTCACTTTTTTATCCAATTGACTAAGTAGTTTATCAATTTCTTTGGCACTCAGACTTTCTATTTCATCAAAAATAACATCTCATCTAACAATAAACTTTCCATCTGAAAAAAAAAATTATACCCTTTTTTTACATTCAGAGTACCCAATAACTGTCGATTTCATATTTTTTGAATCTAACTTAGTTCTTTTTTCTTTTGGAATAAGCATGTAAAATGGAACCCAAAAAAACATGTTGTTTTATGATTGTTTTGAATCCATACCATGCTTCAAATAGATTAATTCCACCAAAATATGAAGCGGAAGGTTGATTCCTTGGATAAAGTGTTGAATGTACTGTCTCAACCCAATAAGTTGAACTAAACCCCTTAAACTTTAGCATTTATCTAGCCATACTTATCAATGTATAACTCATCCTTTCTATCACTCCATTATGTTGTGGAGTGTAGGAGTTAGTAAACTATCACCTAATTCCTTGTTCCAGACAATATGTGAGGAATTCATTAAAAATGAGCTCTACTTTATTATCGGTTCACAAAGTGACAATTATATTTATTTATTTGTAGTTTAAACTTATCTTTGAAAAGAATTAAACGTATCGAATTTTTTTTTATTTTTCCTTTAGAAAATGCACCCAATTAATCCTTATAAAATCATGAATAAAAAATAATAGAGTACTTTCATCGCCGAAGTGAAGCTTCCAAAGGTCCACAAATATCACTATGAATAAGTTGTAGTGTTCTAGTTTCCCTCCATGTACTTGTAGTGAATGATAAAAAAAATTGTTTACCATAAATGAAATATTGACATATTGCATTTTCCTTTCTAAATGTGGGTAATCCTATTATCATTCCTTCTTGTTAAAAATGAATTGGTCCATCAAAATTCAAGAACTATCCAAAATTATTATGCCATTATCTGATGGGTGTAATTCCAAACTCAAGTGATTCTGGAAATCTGTTCATTCTTAGAATGGTTGTGTCTTTCATTATAAGAAGTTTTACATCATCATAGCCTACAATTATTGTTTTCAAACCATCCTTTGATGATTATATTTTAAGTATATCATTTTTCATCACAATTTGATGTCCTGACTGGAGAATCAATACCAAAGACAACATTTTTTTTATTAAAAGTGGGAATGTACCAAACATTAGAAATTATTTTTTTCCCTATTCCTAGTAGAAATACCTTCACAAAAAAATTTCCACTTGGTTTGTGTGTGTTCATAGGCTAAGAATATTGTATTTAAGTGGAAATCTTAATAATACCAAAAGAAACATTTCATGTATGTCTTGTGTTGGGTGTCCCTTGCATCCATGATCCATGAACGGGGTCTCCACATAGTGAACCTGTGACATAGAACATGTGTTTATGGGCTATTAAATAATACCTTTAATTTAATTATATATTGATAAATACTTCCCAAAATTCTCTTGTATACCCCCTTCCCAATACATCTTTCCAATATAAAAATCCCTTATTTTACTAGATACTCCCTCTTTATACGCCCCAATACCTATAAGCCCCCTTGTAAATTGTACCTCGCCCAATACCTACAATATGTTGATTCTTATTTTCACAATTTAAAAACCCCCTTTATGAATGAACATGATAAGATATTGGTCAATAAGGTGAATCCCCCATGGTTCCATGCATCCTCATAATCACTTTTGAGGATTGCTACAAATAATTTGGCTACATGTTCTTATTGGGTAGTTGTAAATACATATTAAAAATCCTCATTTTGTTCTATGTTTGTGTATTCGGACAATGACAAGGATCATTTTCTTATATTTATAAATTTTTCATAGGGAATCCAACAATCAGAGGAATAGTGTCAAACTTTATTGCACTGAAAAAAAATCATTGTCGTCTTCCCCCTTCCTCTTCCACTAGATTGTGAATTTTGATTGTCTTACTCTTTTGATGAGACATTCGAATTCCAAATAATATTTCCTCTTCCTCTACATCTACATGTTCCTATTATTCTTCCTCGACCCCAACCTCTATTAGAATATTGGATTTGATTTCATTAATTGTCATTACCTTCGGTAGGAAAAAAATATTTTCTAGTTGAAACTTAAGTGGTGTTCTTGCTTGTCTTGGAAACCAACAAATCCTCCCCTAATTTTTATTTATTTCCTAGTGTTTTATCATGATTTTCTAACAACCCATTGAGTTTGTCAAAAGTTAATTGTTCTCCAATTTATCTGTAATTTTTAATGTCTCCAAAAAATGCTTGTATGATTTGGGAAACACTAACATCAAAATTGCGACCATCAAACTATATTAAATTTTAGCACAACCCTCTTTAGTAACCTCTTGTTTAATATTTTTGAACCTAGAAATGTATTCCATGAAATCTCCCCCTTCATTTATTTTTGATGTAATAATTTTAATTGAAGGTCAACTCATTTTAGCTTAGGTTGTGAATCGAACACTTCTTTAGGAGTTTTCCAAGTTGACCAAGCATCTCCAAATTTCTTAATGTGAACAAAGTCTTTGTTGGGAAAAGTTTTATGAATAAGTTCTAATGCCTCCTCATCTTTTAACTCCCTTTTTTATAATTATGTAGCGTCAGTGGGTTTTGTGGGTTCTACATTGCATATACCTTTCAATAATTCATTATAAATTAGCGTTCTTTGAATGTTTTGAATCCAAAATTTATAATTCTTTGATTCCTCCAATTTATCATAATCATTAAAAAGAGTAAGCAATTTAAACATTGTAAATCTATAAAGAACATGAAACTCCTTATGTCGCTAAGAGAGACAATGCTAAAAAAATGCATTAAATAACTTGGAAATGAGATTGTGTTTGACTTAATCCCTTTAAGATGTGAATGACAGAGTCGTCAAATATGAAAGAACTAAAAATGGACCAACATAAAGAAATGGCATGGACGATATGTGTCACACTCTACAAAAAGAAAGAGGAATATATGGGATTTTAATTGATTTGCATATAGCCTTGTCAAAAAAAGTGAGTGATTGAACTTTATTATGCTCTAATAAACACTTGATTAAAAAATATCCAAAGAATATTATTGAATAAGAGATTGCATGTTAAAAAGGAAATCATTAAAAATTACAACTGTTGGAAAATTGGTTGTCATTGATGTCAACTCCAAAAGAAGTTTAGAAGGCCCTAGAAGTGATGGGTGTATTTGAAGAAGTCTCCAAAGTGGTCCCCTCATTGTGTATCTTTAAGAATGACCCTCATGGGAAGAGATTTGAAGAAGTATACAATAAGCACCATAGGTGTGGTCATGAATTCCTTAAGTATGGATGAGAAGTTATAGGTCGGCCCCAAAATTAATTAAAGGAGAAAAAGTTGTTGCAACAAAAATTTACAGGTCGGACCTAAATTCAAATAAAGGAGGAACTTGGAAAAGTATAAATACACATCAAGAACCTCACATTTGATCATCCAAGAAAGTGTGTGCTTGTATGGAGATAGCATAAGTGGGTTTTCACTTGCGCTATGAGGATTGATGAGCTCAATAAAGAAAAATTGTACTAGGATAAAGGAGGTCGAGGAGAGAAAGGAGTTTTTTTAGGTCATCCATGTGTTGCAGTGGATAAAAGTGTGGATATGTGTTTTGGGAATGTACAAGATGACATGTAGGTCATTTGCGGGTCACAATGGAGAAAGGCACATATATTTATGGGTCATAGTGGAGAAAAACGTGAATGTTCATGGGTTGACAATAGAGCAAAGAGAGGATCTATGTTTTGGGAAAGTACAAGCTGACAAGTAACATTAAAAATTTGTTCAGGTAAATCTACAGTTGACCAGGGGAGTCTTGTAACTTGTCTGTGACAGGTTGATTCTTAAATATACATATTTAAGGGTGGAAGGAAGGCGCAAGGAAAGGGGTTTGGAGCCTCCTTCCAGTTGGAGCTAGAGAATATAGGGTGTTGTATATTCCTTCAGATTGGATCATGTAAACTAGGGGGTTGGTTCCTCCTTCTAGTTGGTGCTGGAAAACATTAGAAGTTGTATCTTCCTTTGAATGTAATATTTTTATTATATAAGAAAAAAATTCCATGGATTTCCATGTAAATTTATTGTGCACTGTGTATTTATTCTTTTGCTACTATTATATATTGGATACATTATTTGATTGAAAATTAAATCTATAAAAATTTCCAAATTGTACTTGATATTGATGCCCCCCCCTCTAAGTATCCATTATTAGTGTTAGAGAAGGTTACCTTTAGAATGTTGGAATATTGAGAGGGCAGGTGAATCAATATTCTCACTTTATCATCACTTTTAACCACAATATGTAATAATTAACATCATCAACATTATATCATCAATATATTATGAGCAATATAAATTGACATAGTATAATAGACATCCACAAAAACACATTACACTAGAATTTACGTGGAAACCCAAATGGGATAAAACCATGAGATGCTTTTCTTATATATCAAAAGAGTACATTCATTGGAAGTACCAACTTCCCAATTCTCCAGCTACAGCTGGAAGGAGGCTACAACCCCCAATTTACAGGCTCCAACCAGAAGGAAGCTACAACTCCCTGAGTTTTATGGCTCCAACTAGAAGGAGGCTAAAACCCCTTGATTCTTAGGCTCCAACCTGAAGGAAGCTCCAACTCCTTGTGTTCTCCAACACAAACCAAAAGGAGGATACAACCCCCTTTACTTAACCCATCATGTCGCCTTGAAATATAAATGAAGAACAAACAGTCACTACCATTGATACTATCACTACCTCTAATAATCAACCTGTCATTGTCACTTCAACCTGTAATTGATCATCAACCTGTAACATTTCACTCTAACATCAATCTGTAATTGATCATCAACCTGTAACTAATCGTCAAACTACAACCTATCATAGTCCATGTCACTAATATATCAACCAGATCTACTCATATGGACAATATCAACATCAAGTATTCAACCATGTATTGTTGGATTACTGAGAGGGGGGGTGAATCAATAATGAGCAATATATACCACTTATTAATCCTTTTAACCACAATGTATATTCCTTTAAATTATTTAACAATGTTCATCAATTCATCAGTAATATGTTATTGCATCATATAACATTAACATCCATCAGTGCATAATAAAAAATAATAGACACATCCACATAATGCACAATACACCAATATTTTACGTGGAAATCCAATGCGGGAGAAAACCACATAATTTTTTTCTTATATGTATTTAAGAATCACATTCAAGGAAGCACCAAATTCCAATTCTCCATCTTGAACTAGAAGGAGGCTCCAAC
This sequence comes from Picea engelmannii, assembly GCA_009831015.1. Lineage (NCBI taxonomy): Eukaryota > Viridiplantae > Streptophyta > Pinopsida > Pinales > Pinaceae > Picea > Picea engelmannii. The sequence continues at coordinate 212,257 of ML803531.1, forward strand.
CCTCTATATTTTCAGGATACAACCTAAGGGATTCTCCAACTCCCAAATTCTCTAGCTACAACCAGAAGGAGGCTACAACCCCCTATGTTCTCTAGATACAATCAAAAGGTGGCCACAACCACCTATCCTTTCCTCGTCCTTCCTCCATGAAGTATAAGTAAGATGATGAAACCATTGTCCCATTGTCACTGTGAGATATACCACCGCAAACCTCTACCAATCTATGTCAATACATTGTAATTAGCTTTTTCCACTATCATGTAACCAACTTGTACCTATACCATGAAAAACATGTTTAGGTGAATCTAAAGTAGAGCAAGGGAGTATTGTAACTTGGCTATGATAGGTTGATTCTTAAATATACATATTTAAGGGTGGAAGGAAGGGGTAAGGAAAGGGGTTTGGAGCCTCCTTCAAGTTGGAGATAGAGAATCTAGAAAGTTATATCTTCCTTCAGGTTGGAGCCTATATACTAGGGGGTTGGTTCCTCCTTCTAGTTGGTGCTGAAAAATATTAGAAGTTGTATCATCCTTTGAATGTAATATTTTTATTATATAAGAAAAACATTTCATTGATTTCCACGTAAATCTATTGTGCACTATGTATTTATTCTTCTGATACTATTATTTATTGGACATTATTTAATTGAAAAGTAAAGATATAAAAATTGCTAAATTGTACTTGATACTACCCCCCCCCCCTCTCAGTATCAAAAATTAGTATTAGAGCAGGTTACCTTCTGAATGTTGGAATAATGAGAGGGAGGGTGAATCAATGTTCGCACTTTATTATCACTTTTAACCACAATATGTAATCGTTAACATCATCAGCAATATATCACCACTATATTATGAGAAATATAAATCAACAGAGCATAATAGACATCCACAGAAACACACCACACTAGAATTTACATGGGAAACCAAATGGGAAAAAACCATGAAATGCTTTTCTTATATATCAAAAGAGTACATTCATTGGAAGCACCAACTTTCCAATTCTCCAGCTACAACTAGAAGGAGGCTACGACCTCCTATTTAAAGGCTCCAACCTGAAGTAAGCTACAACTCCCTGAATTCTATGGCTCCAACCAAAAGGAGGCTACAACCCCCTGATTCTTAGGCTTCAACCTGAAGGAAAATCTAACTATGTGTGTTCTCCAGCACCAACCGGAAGGAGGCTACAACCCCATTTCCTTGACCCATCATGTTGCCTTGAAATATAAATGAAGACCAAATAGTCACTACCATTGATATTGTCACTACCTCTAATAATCAACCTGTCACTGTCACTTTAACTTGTAATCCATCATCAACCTGTAACATGTCACTATCACATCAACCTGTAACTTATCATCTACATGTAACTAATCATCAAATTGTGACTTGTCACTATCCATGTCACTGATATATCAATCAGATCTACTCATATGGGCCATATAAACATCAAGTATTCAACCATGTATTGTTGGATTACTAAGAGGGGGGTGAATGAGTAATGAGCAATGTATACCACTTATTAATCCTTTTAACCACAATGTATATTCCTTTAACTTATTTAACAATGTTCATCAGTTCATCAGTAATATGTTATTGCATCATATAACATTAACATCCATCAATTCATAATAAACAATAATAGACACATCCACACAATGCAAAGTACACCAATATTTAACGTGGAAACCCAATGCAGGAGAAAACCACACAATTATTTTCTTATATGTATTTAAGAATTACATTCAAGGAAGCACCAACTTCCAATTCTCTAGCTTCAACTGGAAGGAGACTCCAACCCTGTATATCTACATGCTACAACCTGAGGGAATCTCCAACTCCCCAATTCTCTGGCTACAAACCCCTATGTTCTATGGCTACAATTGGAAGGTGGCTACAACCACCTATCTTTTCCCCGTCCTGCCTCCCTAAAATATAAGTAAGATGATGAAACCACTGTCATACTATCACTGTGAGATATACCACTGTAAACATGTACAAATCTATGCCAATAACCTATAACTATCTTGTGCCACTTTCATGTAACCAACCTGTACATGTACCCTTCATGTACCAACAAAATCCAACATGTACGTGACATGTCTATACTATAGCTCGCATATGTGCGTGACCTGTCTATACTACATCTTGCGTATGCACACAACATGTCTATATTAAAACATGTGTATTCCTTCTGAAACAAGGGTTTTCACCTTCCTGAATAACTTTGATCCTTTGTTTCCTCTGTCACATCAACCTGCAACTTGTCCCAACCTGTACCAAACAACCTATTCCAATCAACCTGTACTATCAACCATGTACATCAATCACTCATACAACATGTACCATCACAAGTGAATCAACTATAAACATCACAATACCTCATAACCATCACCAAGATCAAGGTGTGCTTTTACTAATATATCAATATGTCTATGCCACATCATCCATATACCATGTGTCAACAATACTACTAGTAAGTTCCTCTAAACATGTACCAAACATGTCCCAATCATGTATCAACAACACTACTATCAAGTGCCTCTAACAATGCACCAAATGTGTACCAATCATGTATCAACAAGTCAAACTATGATTCATCAAGATGTACCAAAATTACCATACCACACACCTCATGTATGTGCCAAATCATCAAATATATTTCTCAACATGTCTCTCAACCATATACCAAAGACATATACCAATATAACCAACAAAAGTCCTCTATCAATACATCACACAATCCATGATCCAAATACCATAAACCCTTGCATCAAACCATGTGCCAATACCTCACTATTATATATCCTCAAGTGTGTACCAATCATATATCAAGACCACTAAAAAAATTCTCTCACAATGTACCATAAGATATACTAAAAACACTGACACGTGTACCAACCATGTACTACACCAACTCTTCCTCAAACTAACCAACAACTTCACTAGCACTTCACAACCAAAAACCCTCAACCATGTACCAAGAAATACTAGCTATATCTCAACACTTGAATTGACAAGATATGCCAATGAATAATATCAAATGTACCAGCATTGTACTTCTGTAGATTTGACTTATACAATAGGTTCCATATAGCCAATAACCTCTCTAATAGTTATGTGGTGTTCCACATATCACCGCAAATGGAATGACATGTATATCCATCTAGAATAGTATTACCTGCAAATATATTAATCTTCATATCATTATACATCAATAAAACTTAAGTCCCTTATCCATATTGTTGGGGCTAACAAAATTTTCTACTAGACTTGCTTCAAGGGTTGACATCAATGACAACCAACCCAATTAATCAACAATATCCCCATTTGGCATTGATGGAAACACTCTTATGTAACATTGAATTCATATAGCTTATGCTCCCCCTGTGACCATCACTCCCCCTGGAAACATGCCTTTGTTCTCTCTCTCCAAGAATCTAACTCTCTATCCTACATCTGGTGAATCTCTCCCCTTTTGACATCAATGGAAAAGGTAATTTTGTGTTCGGGGCTTCTCCCGCTAATTGAACTGTCCTTGGGGCTTCTCACCCTCATTGAAATCTTCTTGAACCTGCTCCCCCAACCTGAAATGTCCTCTTGATGGTTCTTCCTCGTGTAAATATAAAACATATAATATAAACATTCAATAGAATTCATTTTGGCGTAGAAATTACTCTGAGTCTCTGGCGAAGATACTCAAAAGCTTCCCTTGGAAGTGGTTTTGTGAATATATCGACAACCTTTATTTTGTTCCTACATATTCAACCATGATGTTCTTCTCTGCAACTTGTTTCCATAAAAAGTGATACTTTATTGGAATGTGCTTCGTCTTGGAGTGCATCACTAGATTCTTTGATATACTGATAACACTTATATTATCACAATATATAGGAATGGACTCATCATACTCAACTTTGTTATCTGTCAAAGTTTGTTTCATCCATAGAACCTGTGTACAAGATGTTGTTTCTTCAATATACTCTGCTTTGGATGTCAACAATGATATTGATGAATGTTTCTTTCTTATCCAAGAAACCAAACACTCACCCAAGTAGAATTCTGATCCATTGGTGCTTCGTCAGTCATGAATGCAACATGCCCAATATGCATCTGTGTAGGAAATAAGTGATATATCCTTTCCTTTTGGATACCATAATCCAAACTCTTCTATTCCATTGAGATATTGGAAAATCCTCTTCACTAATAGAACATGTGATTCCTTTGGTGCTTCTTGAAATCGTGCCACATGTCCAACTACTTGCATTACACATGGTATGGATGTTGTCACATAAAGTAAATTTCCAATAATTGACCTATATTGCCTCTCATATGTAGACTTTGAATCATCATCTTTGCTCAACTTGAAATTGGTTTGCATATGAGTGTTAACTGGTTTGAAATCTTCCATTCCGAACCTCTTTATCATTTCTATGATATACTTAGTTTGAGAAATAAAAATGCCTTGGTTTCTTTGACATATCTAAAGACCCAAAAAGAAGGATAGTTCTCCAAATAATGACATTTCAAATTCATTCTACATATCCTTTGTAAATTTCTGTGTTAACCTGTCATCGTCACTTCCAAAAATAATATCATGAACGTAAACTTCAATTAATAAAATACCATCTTGAGTTACCTTGATGTAGAGGTTGTTGTCTACATTTCCTTTTCTAAACCCTTCTTGTTGTAGATATCTATCCAGTCTAGAGTATCATGCTATAGGTTCCTGTTTTAAACCATACAAGTCCTTCTTCAACCTACACACATAATCTTCGTTCTCTAATAGTTGAAATCCTTTTGGTTTGTCAATGTAGACTTCTTCTTCGATTTCCCCATTCAAAAAGGTTGATTTCACGTCCATCTGATACACTTTAATATTCTTGGATCATGCATAAGCTAAGATCAATCGGATTGCTTCCATTCTGGAAACTGGGGCAAACTTTTCTTCAAAGTCGATACCTTCAACCTGTGTGTACCATTTACATACCAATCTAGCTTTGTTCATGGTAACCTATTCATCTTCATTCAATTTATTTTTGAAGACCCACTTTGTGTCAATCACATTCTTATACCTTGGTATTGGAACCAATTCCCAAGTGTCATTCTTCTCTATTTGATCCAACTCTTCATTCATGGCCTTTTTCCAAAATTCATCCTTCCTGGCTTCTTCAAAACTTTTTGGTTCAATCAAATATAAGAGTGCTAGGTGCACTTGTTCTAGTGAACAATTTTTTCTTCTAGTCTCAATTGTTGCATCTTTGTTCCCAATAATCTGATCTAAAGGATTATTCATTTGTAATAATTTACTAGCTGTATTTGGAGGTTGATGCAAACCCCCTATGGGCCTACGTGACCTCCTGGTCTAGGATCAAACTACACAACAATCGGAGTGGCTCTCGGGATCCCACTAACCCCTATACTTAACTTACCCACATGATTCACAATACACAGGTGCAAAATTTGAATTCGTGAGGGTTCCTTTGGTCCAGGAAACCCATGCATGTGACCATGGTTTCTGACTGAGCGTCTGGAAAAAGGGTTATTCGGCGCTCTGGGACTCCATACTTCGGGAGTTTCCTCGATCCAAAAACAATAAATGCACTTCCGTTGAACAATTGAACTTTGAATAGTTTGATATCTATGACCCACGTCTCTCTGCCAATTTGATGGTCGAGATTAACTCCGATATTCATAGGTTCGAGAGATTCTTCACCCCGCACAATGATGACCAAATTCCCACGGAGTGTCAAATCACTGAATCACTCAGGGATCCAATGGCTCGCACTCACCCACGAATCTATGGTGGGTATTCACTCCGAGACATCAATCCTACCTTGCAACAAACAACTTAAAAATTGTCGGAGCAGCAAAGTCTGAGGACTTAGAACTTAATGAACCTTCTCCTTCTCACGATTGAACGTTTGTGAGGGATTACGACTCCTCCCAAACATATCTCATCCATTCAACCTTAAAAAAAGGGATTTATCCTCATCTTCCTCTTCCTCTACCTCTTGGAAAACGTATCCTTCCTCTAGAGTCTCCTCCTCTAGAATTTCCTCCTCTATTTCTCTGATTGTTAGATCTACCAGCTTCTTCCCTTTATTTCTAGAAATTTTCTGTAGTGGTTCCTTTTCCTCTGTTATGACTCCTCCCCTGAGATTTTGAACCTATAAATGGTTTAGCCTCCAAATTGGAGAGGAAGCAGAGCCAAAAAAGCAGGGGAAATAGTCCTAACAAAGGAAAAGGAACCACCAGAAAAAACTTCCATAAATCAAGGGAAGAAGTTGGTGGATCTAACAACCAGACGAATAGAGGAGGAAATTCTAGAGGAGGAGAATCTATAGGAAGGAGACCTTTTCTAAGAGGTAGAGGAAGAGGAAGAGGAGGAGAAATCCATTTGTTTAAGTTTCAATGGATGAGATCTATTCAAGAGGAGTCGAAATCCCTCAAATATGTTCTATCGGGAGAAGGAGCAGGGTCATTAAGTGCTAAGTCCTTCGGACTTTATTGCTCTAATAGTTTTTAAGTTGTTCGTTGCAAGGTAGGCCCGAAGTCTAGGAGACAATCTTCACCGTGGATTTTTGGGTGAGTGAGAGTTGTTGGATTCCTGAGTGATTCGACGATTCAATAGTCTGGGGGAATTTGTTCATTGTTGCGCGAGGTGAAGAATCTCCCGAACCTCTGAAGCCCGGAGTTAATCTTGACCATCGAATTGGAAGAGAGACATGAGCCTTAGTTCTCAATCTATTCAAAGTTCAATTTTTTGGGGGAAGTGCGTTGATTATTGTTGGATCGAGGAAAACCCCAAAGATTTAAGTCCAAAAGCGTTGAATATCCCTTTCTCCAGATGCTTGGTCACAAATCGTGGTTGCATGCACAAGTTTCCTGGACCAAAAGAACCCTCGTGAATTAAAATTTCACACCTATGTATTGTGAATCTTGTGGGTAAGTTAAGTATAGGGGTCAGTGTGATCCTGAGAGCCACTCTGACTCCAGTGTAGTTTGATCCTAGATCGATAGGTCGCACAGGCCCATAGGGGGATTTCATAAGAGGTACTTGTTGAAATTGTTCTTCTACTTATATTTGATATTCTTCATCTTCTCCTTCTACAACTTATTCATCCTTTGCTTCTTCTTCGTAAACATGTTCCACAAATTCTTTTTCTTCTTCCTTTAATTTTCATCCACATGTTTCAACAACTGTTACATTGATTCTTTCCACAACTTTTGTTGAGCCTTATATTGTAACAATTGTATGCTTTCCTTGTACTTCAATAACCAACAAGTACACCTTTGTCCACACATGATTCAAACTTTCCCATTCTACCATCTTCTCTTTTTATGTAGCATTTGCTTCCAAACATTCTAAAGTGATTTACATTTACTGGTCTTCCTTTACATTTAATGGGAACTGTTGTATGCATTGCATGTGTCCAAAAACCATCTGTCAATTTAGAATCCACTAACATTGTTTGATCCATTTCTTGTACTGTCTTGTTCTATCTTTCAACAACTCCATTCTGTTGAGGTGTCCCAGTGATGGATAATTTCCTTTTTATTCCATGCTTGCTGCAGAAATCCACAAATTCCTTTGAAGTATACTCTCCTCCATTATATTATCTCAAACATTTTATTTTTGAATCCATTTCGTTTTCAACCATTTCCTTGTATACTTTGAAATTTTCAAATGCTTTTGATTTTTCCTGAGAAAAAAAACTGCAGTCATTCTTGTATAATCATCAACCAATAACATAAATTATTTCTCACCTTTTAAACCCTTTGTTCTAGTTGGTCCAACTAGATCAGTATGCACAATTTCTAGTGGTATTGTTATGGAATATTCCTTTAATTTGAATATGGTCTTTGTTTTCTTTCCTTGTTGACAATGCTTTCATAATGTGTTGATAATTGGCTTTGTGATCTAGGGATTTATCTGAATTCTTAGATTTTGCTAACTTAGACAAGGTTATCGAAGTTTATGTGAACCATTCTTCTATTCCATAGCCAAACTTCATCTTCCTTTCCTAAACAACACTTTTCATTTCCAATTTCACTTAATACATATATGTTGATTGAAGTTCTTGCAGTTGTTGCAATCAATTTGCCTAGTCATGTTTTTCTTATCTCGCACTTATGTTAATCGAACATAAGTTTATGACCTTGGTCACACATTTTAATTACACTTAGAATATTATGTTTCATATCTTCCACTAGTAGAACATTTTCTACCTTGGTATTCTTGTTTCCAATTCTGACTATGCACTTTCCAATCATTCTAGTTGAGTCATCATTTCCAAAGGAGACGCATCCATCTCTTTCCCTTATCAATGTAAGAAACATATCTTCATCACCTGTCATGTGCTTTGAACAAACACTGTCAACATACTAGCCATGTTTCTTTTCTCTAGCTTGTAGAGCGAGTGTGCATTCTTCATTGTTAAACTAATTCTACTTTCTTATCCATATTCTCTGTTGAGGTTCCTATCTGTGATTGTTTTCATTATGTTGTGATTCTCTAGGAGAAACTGTCATTCTATAGTATTTGTCCATGTGTCCAAAGTTTTTTCACTTGTAGCATTCCACTTCAGTGCTTAATGATTCAAACTCGTTGTAGCTTCTTCTCTTTGTTTCACTAGGCCTTCTCGGATAACCATTTTGTTCATGAATTTCAAAGTTGTTCCCTTTCCCTCTATTAGCTCTACAATTTACAGCTTGATGTCCAAAATTATTACCTGCATAACATAAAACAAAAAATATAGTTTGATACCTGGGAGTTGAATATATTATGAACGAAGTTACTCTTATGAATCCTTCTTCTTCCTGAGGCCTGCTTGTTTCTTATTGTCATTGATTATGAAATATGAATCTTCTAGGTGAAGTGTCTCTGTGATCTTCCCTATAAAACGTCTTGTCTCCTCCGACTGTCTATGCATAGATTCTTGGTTTTGTTTCTTTATCTATAGTTTTGGATCTTGAACCTGTTTATGTCTGATTGTATCCTAGCCTAGAATTTTCATGATGTGGCCTTTAACTGTTGATAATATTATCCAAAAGCTTTGATATTTTCTGCATGTTTTTCTATTAAAGGTATTTTCCCAATGTAACAACCTCTACTTCCAAATTTCCAATCATCATGTCCTTTTCCTCATGTTTTTCTTTGAGTGCTTCTTCAATTCTTTTGTCTTCTTCTATTTGAACCTTTAATTTTGTGATCATCTACTCAAGTTCTTCAGAGTTTGAATTTTGAGTGTCTTGTTTCTTGTATAGTTCTTCCTGGAGCTTCTTGTTTTTCTTCTTTTCTATTTTTATAACTTTGTTGGCATCCCTACACAATTTTGCTATTTGAATGACAAACGACACTTTATGTAGCTACCTTAACCTCATCTTGTAAATATTGTCATTTGGATATGATTACTGGATTACAAAAGATGTTCATTAATTCTTTAAAATTTGTGTTTTCGTTTTTGTTTCATGTTTGATTCATGACTGAAAGCATGAATCAAACATGAAAACTTAGTTTTGTATTATATTCCTAATCAAGGCATTCTTTTAAAGGTCCATTGTGCTTATATCCACTCTATATCTAATACTTGAATGAATTACCTTTTGAGTGTATTGAATGTTGATATGATTTCTATATACTTAGTTGGTTCGCATTTGAATTATGAACATGTTTGTATATTTAAACCCTTTGCAAATCAACTATAGTCATGCTAGTCATGAGAATTAAGGCGTAATTATCGTACCTCATACTTAATCCTTTTGTTGACAGAGTAAATTAATAATCTTTTCATTATGGATTGAGGGTTTTTTTCATGCTCTGTATGTGAGGTTTTCATTACCAGCAGTGCTCAAGCCTCAATAATTGAACCCTCGATGTTCATACTATGATTTTGTAGGGGTTTCACTTGGTTTGTTTCCATTTTATCCACTCATATTTGTTCCTTTTACTCCTTTCATCTAAACCCGGAGCTATATTGAGTCGTCCATGTTACAGTCCAATCATATTTTTAATGGATCATGTTGTCCAAATAGAGCCAAATGGCTCTCAAGAATTTTTATCTCATGATGATGTAGTCGAAGATTTGAAAGGTCAGGGTTGGGATGCCTTCACCAAAAGGTTTGAAGGGTATAACCTTCGTGTGGCTAACAAATTTGCACAAACATTTGATGGGTATAGGGTGAAAGTTGGAGACATTCAGTTGGAAGTAACTGAAGAGTTTGTCAGTGAAGCCACAAGGCTTCCATCCACTGGTTAGAAGTGGTTCAAGAACTCAAAAATCAAAGAAGTTCCCTAGAGCCTCTTCATGACCTCCAGGAAAATCAATTGTTGTGAAAAAGGTATCCCTATTTCTTTGCTTAAAGTTAGATGGCATGGTCTCTTGTCGGTCCTTAAACAGTTTGTGACATGTGAGGATCATTATGGTCTAGTTTTTCTCTATCATATACCGTTTCTTATGCACTTCATAGGTTTTCATTTGAATGTGCCTTTCTATTTGCTTAGAAGCTTGTACAAGATGTCTAAAAGGTATAAAAAACAAATCCTTGACTCTAGTCTTTTTCACCACGTCTTGATCAAAATTTTGTTAATTCACCATTTGAAAAACATAGGCGACTGTTGGGATGGATTTTTCGCGATAAATGGTTTTGTTTCTACCGTTTCTGTAGACGGCCCTAATTCAGGTGAATCATTGGTAAAAGAACATTTTGACAGTCCGAATAATAAGCCAGCCACAAACACCCTGGATGAAGTAATTCTCAGTCAATCCCCGCATGAGCAACAGGCTGTAATTTTTGAGTGGAGTGAACCTCCTGTGTCTAATTTATATATTGGCCATAACTCCATTATGAAACCCTATGTCAACAAGTCTCGCAAACAGTCAAAACAAAATCACGCAGCGTTAGGGTTCCGAAATAAAAGAGTTGGTCAGTTAATTTCAAGAAAGTTGAGAAATAGAGTCAACCCTCATTTGAGCTCGATCAGCCCGATTGAGGTCAATGAGGTCTCAGATTCATAAATTGAAGACTTCCTGACTTCAGAAGATCCAGATTGTCATAAATTTGATCATGCTCAACCATGCGACTTTGTTAATAATATTCCACCGTGTCTCAAGGATAAAGGTGAGTTCACTGGCATTAGGCTTGATCAAGGACACATAACAGGTAGTATTGATATAGCCAGCTTTGACTGTACGCTCCATCAACATATCGTCTCTCCGGTGCAATGTGAGGTATGCCTACAGTGGGCTGAACGATACTATGTTGATATTCCCATCCTCCAAGCTCGGATTAAAAAACTCAAAGATCACAATGAATTATTGACAAAAGAAAATCATGACCTTAGAGAAAATGAAGAAATACAAGCTAAATGTCCTAAGAAGACAAGCAACCTTGTGATTAAAAATGCAGACAGTGTTAATGCCATAATCAATTCTTAGCTATCTTGATCCATGTTTAGTCATTGGTTGAAATGGTAAAATGCTTTTTCCCTCTTATTGCATTCATGTTATATTTTTGAATCAAATCGGTTAAAATTAGATCTCTTTTGCTAATATAAGACTGGTTACAGAATCCTTCGATTTTGTAGCCAAGTCATTTTTATATAAAAAATTAGTAATTAGTTGTTAATAAATTATCTAACTTGTTCCTATTTCATTTTTAGGACATTGAAGATATTGATGTTGATTTTATGAGGTGGAACATGTTCGATTTAGATGATTAGTATCTATTTCCTGTTTATTTTGTAAATAAGAAAAACTTTTATTAATTTTTGAAAAGAAACAATTAAGTTATGAGTGGTTGTAGGCCCTCCATTTTTGTAATATTTTGATCCCATGAGATCTTATCCTATCCTAAGAGACAGGAAGATGAGATTTCAAAAAACACTTTAAATACTCTGCATTTCATAAATGAAAGGCATCTTGGCCTGGAACCAATTATGGACAAATGACTTACAAGACTTAATGGAACAACGTGCAACATTTATGCTTTAGTCCATTGTGAATGTTGTTTCATTGATCTTTTGTTTTATTTAATCTTGGGATACTAATATGTTGTGTAGCTTTAGACTCAATAACATGTTATGTTTCATGATATTCATGCTATAGATATCGTTCATGATTTACTGCTCCAGATATTGTGACTGCGATCATCATATCAATTTGAATATCAGGATTTTTCTTTGATGTTGAGTGGATGAATGAAATGAATGTATTACACATATATTTCTCTGACTGTAATCACTTGCAATCATAAGATCACAGTATCACATGTGTTCAATATTATTTTATTAAACTCTGGTTGCCAATACATTTCTTGAATTTATTCAGAAAAAAATTAGTATAAGCCTACTGCGGATTTCTTTCAAAAGGCAGGGTAGCCGGATGCTCTTGTTTGCACAGAGGCTCGGACACATTTAACAAACTAACATCAGGTTATCTTTTCTTCTTCTAATTTCTGTCATTTTATGTATTAATGAAACAGGAAAGTTTAGATCGGCTGTGACCATCTGTACATCTTTGTTTCATAACTTAGTTAATTCAAGTTTTGTTAGATTTATAAAAGAATACATAAAATATTAAAATGTTTTTTCTTTATCTTCTTCTCAAAAACAATTATCTTTACATTGATTTCATAAGTTTCCATCAAAACTTGTAACCTGTAAATTCTGTCCATTAGTGATATTTTCTTTCTCTGTTTAAATACATTTATAATAGTTATATTAGAGTGTGTATATATATATTATAGTTTTAACATTAGTTAGTTTTTTTCTCTTTCCTTATTTTAGGACCTTAGATTGGCTAACAGAGCCATTAAACCCTTCAGAACAGGTTACACCAAACGGCTTGGGTTACTTAGACAACCCTGGATTGGACTTGTTCTTCCAGTTGACGGCTTGTCAATTTTTCCCGTTAGCAAACTTCTATAGCACTCAATAGTTCTTATCTATAGTCAAATTCTTCCTCTTCATATTCCTCTTCGGTGTCTTATTTATCGGAGTCTTATATTACCATGAATATAACTCTTTCTGTCTCACTTTCACTGACTTCATCTTCGTCTAATGAGGAGCCATCTTCTTTGGCACATAAACATTTTTTGAAGACTTTCTTTAGTTCTTTTGCCTTTATATGTTTTTTTTCTATTTGAATCATCTTCTTCATTTCTTTTCTTTTTCGTGTGAGGACATTTTTTAGAAAAATTACCAATACCATCACAATTAAAAGAAATCAATGGAATCTTACCTCTATATCTACCATCAGTTCCCTTTTTCATATTTCTGACAAAGTTGTCCACTTCTTCTTTGTCTTCTGAGATGTCACTATTGTTGCTATATTATTTTTCCTTTTGCTTTCCCTTTTTCTTTGAATTCTTGGATGCTTTCAATGATTATTCTTTTATACCTGGATTCTCTTGTTCAATTCTCATTCCATAGGCCGTGAAGATTCCATGTAGTTCATCCATGCTTATTGAGTCTAGATATTCCCTTTCTTCTAGTGATGAGATCTTAGGATCAAATCTGATTGGAAGAGATATTAGTACCTTTTGAACAATTATAGATTCATCAAATTATTCTCCCAATCCTATGATTACATTCACTATTTCATCAACTCGTAAGAAGTAAGATGCAATATTCTCATCTTCCTTCATATTTAGTTGTTCAAATTGAACTCTATAAGTTTGAATCTTTGTTTCCTTGACTTTTACATCCCCTTCATAAATATTCTGAAGTTTGTCCCAAATGTCTTTAGCAGATATGCAATGAATAACTTTTACATATATCGAAACACAAAAACCATTCATAAGTGCATTTGTGGCTTTTGAATTATTTAGACTGAGTTTCGTTCCACTTTCATTGGTTAGCGAAATTGTTGGTTCTTTGTATCCATCTACAACTGATTTCCAAAACTCAAATCCTTGTGCATGTACATATGTTTTCATCCTTCTGATCCAGAATGCATAGTTATGTCCATCAAACTATGGTTTTTTATTTTTATACATATTGTTTCTCTCCACGATCTACCTTTCAGTGGTTAAACTAATTTCTGAAGGAACCTGCTCTGATTCCAATTGTTGGATTACAGAGAGGGAGGTGAATCGGTAATAGATATTTTTAATCCTTTTAACCACAATACGAAAGTGTTATTTATATTTATGATCAATATAGCATTATTATCCAATAAGTGCAGAGTAAATAAACCATGAACAATGAACAATCATACACATACTGAGTACAACAATATTTTTTGGATGAAACCCAATGCGTGAGAAAACCAAATAATGTGTTTTCTTATATGTATTTAATAATTACATTCATTGGAAGCACCAACTTCCTTTGTTCTCGAGCTACAAGCAGAACGAGGCTCTGACACCCTATATTTTCAAGCTACAACCTGAGGGAAGCTAAAGCTCCCCAATTCTCTGGCTACATACAGAAGGAGGCTACAGCCTCCTATGTTCTCTAGGTACAACCAGAAGGGGGCTACAACCACCTATCATTGCCCCATCCTACCACCCTAAAATATATGTGTCAAATGAGAAACCATTTTCAATGAAAACCAACCCAATTAATAAACATGTACCAAAATGTACCTCAATTATTTATCATACCATATGCCATAACATATTCCCCAAATATATGCCACTATCAGAAATATGTTCCTCTAGCAATGAACCATAAAAACCATATACAATATACCAAGGATATGCCTCAAGCATATATCAATGACACCAAAAAATGGACTCAACTATATGAAACCATAAACCATGTGTGTATCTCAACCGTGTACCAATCATAAATATATGTCAAGATAGCCATGACATATACCAAACTAGATATCAAGATAACCAAGAGTGTACTTCTAAGAAGGTATCATGTCATAACAAAGGTGTACCATGAATAATCACTACCATGACATGCATCAAGCATGTACCATAACAACATAATCATAAGCCTTAAAATTGATACATAAGCATACCTCTGATCCTGTAGACAGCCTATTCTATTAGGTAAAAAATGAGTAAACCAACCTAGGAATCAACAACCTGGTACAAGCATCACTTCTCAAGATTTCAAAAACCTTTTGACAGATCGATGAATTTATCCTCTACTTCCCACATATATTTGTGCTTTCCTCCTCTACATACCGCATACATATGTTCCCTACTGCCCTATAACTCACGGATACCTCAGAAACTAGGCTTACTCACTTTTGTGCAACTCTGAGACCTTCACCTTCGACCTTCATTTGCAACCTCAGACTTGCTACCTCATATTTGGCCTCTAATTTTCCAATAAAAAGATAAACCATATCACTTATTCGCTTATAGATATGAAATATAATGTTTGTTTGAATGTCCTTATGAGAGACTCCTTGAAGTGTATTTATACTTTTTCTAAGTAAACTCTTTCCTTACTTTAGGGGTTTCTTCTTACAACCACTTTACCCTTTCATTAATGACTTGTAACCAATAACGGTATTCTTAACCATTTTTCGAGTCTTCCAACTTCATGAGGGAATATCTCCCTAACCGTGAGGAACCATGTGTCATACCACCTATCACCATAAATGTCACGGTGAGGATTATCCATATATGAGTGTGTTACCTTCATTTGCGTAGTTCTTCATATTCTTATTCCTAAACCAACTTTGGGGCTCATGACCACACCTTTGGGGCTTCATGTAGACTTCATCAAATGCACCCAACACATATTCTAACATCAACCACTCTTTTTTACATCAATTAAAACTAACTCACCATCAATCTCGATCACAAATATGGGGTATCTCAAATTCTCCAAGGGTTGACCTCAATGACAACCAACTGTCCAACAATATCCCTATTTGGCATTGATGACAACATTCATACTCCAATATTCATGCTCTCTGATGTAGGAGCATCGCTCCAGCCAGTCCACTTAGCGCATTCAAAGCATGCATTCAAGGAAGAGAGGTGCCAGTCCTCTCACATTTTGAATTTGATTTCAATGTAATTAGTGTATGTAAGTTTGTGGAGCCATAGAGTCGTGCCTTTGAGCAGACTATAGTTAAAGAATGCCTTTAATGGTTGTAAGGATGGATCTAGCTCCGATCTGGACTAGACAGCCCATTCAACATAATTAAATGTAATTGAATAGAGTAGGTAGCTTGGAGGGAAGAGCTCAAAGAGCCCCTCATGTAAAAGATCCTTTGTATGTAGGATGAGAAGAGGTAGTTGGGTAAGTTGAGTAGATTCGAGATATAGGAGAACTCTGCGAGAGTTAGAGAAGAGAAGAGAGGAGAGCCGAGACTCTATTGCAATCCGAGCTCAAACACATTGTAAAGAGGCATTTTCAGATTATTACAATCAGAGCAGTTTTTCCTGCATGTTATTCTGTGTATGATGAATGTCTTCATGTGTGTGTGTATTTATATGTTGTAGATGTATGATTAAGTGTGCATTTATAGGAACAGATAGATTTTCCTATCTGTGGGTTCTTTGATTTCAGGTTTGGGACTCTTTGAGGCTTCATGCATGAGTGCATGACAGAGTGTTGCGGTCTCTGAAAGCCAGTGTAAGGATTGCACTTATGAAGCCTGCGGATTCAGACAAAGACATGCCAGGAGGGTGCACCAGCTGAAGTCACTGACTCAAGGAGAATCCTTAAGGTGGTTGAATACCTTGGAGGTAGGATTGTGCAGAGGAAAGCACAAAAGAAGACAAAATCTCTGAGGAGTTCTGTAGAGCTCTGCCAGGAGGGCATTGAGAAGATGCATGGGTTGCATTGAGGAGAAGAACTCTATCTTGAGTTCAGAGAAGACATAAATTCTAAGGAATTATGGGAAAGCTCTTCTAGAAGGGCATTGAGCAAGTGCACAGAGCACACAGGAGAACTCTGCTTAAAGTTCGTTGAAGGGAACAAAATCATCGAGGGATTCTACAGGAGCTCCACCAAGAGGGCGTTGAGTAAGTGCCAGTTTGCATAGGAAGAACTCTTAGAGTTCTGAGGGAGAAGGAAGTGTCAAGAGGACCTTCACAAGGTTTTTGAATACCCTATAGACTCAGCAAGGAGTTGCTTGAGCAAGAGACTGCCAAGAGGGAATCAGATTCTCCATCTAAGGGAGAGAAAAGGGTTAAGTCCCTTAGAGGTCTGAGCAACAGAGAAGCTCAAGACAGACAACACCTTCGTGTGTGCAGGGACCCTATAGGAATCACAAAGGTCAAGGAAACCTTTCAAGGTTTCATAATAAACAAGCTCAGGAGGAATAGTGCCTTTGCGCACAGAGCCATAGACGAGAGGAGCAGAAGGCCAAGAAAACCCTTTGGAGGATCCAAAGTTGAGAAGCTCAGGAGGGACAATGTCTTTAAGAATGGAGGCGAGACCCAAGTTCACAAGGTTCACAGAGGAGACAAAGACTGAGGTCTTTTGGAGCAAGAAAATCTTCCAAGTTCAGGAAGAAGAGTGGAATCTTAGGAGGGAGATACAATTGTCGTTAGATCAATTGGAGAGGAAAAGATCTGGACCGTAGAGTCTACGTCTAGGCAGCAGCAAGAGGAGAGTACACGGGATAAAGATATATGGGCCATTAGATCTGGGCCAACGAACCGATAGCCATCGGATCTAGGGAAAGTTGCACGAGGTTTAACCCTCACACATTCAAGGAAGAGGAGCCACTAGATCATTTCGGCATTTCAGGAATCCCGATGACAAGAGAGCGGGGAACTTCACAGTGAAACCCCCGAAGTCGCAAAACTCAACTTGTCTTTGGAGCAGAACTTCGGCATTTCGGCTATTCGGAGTTCGGAAGGTAGAGGAGGCAGAGATTTTGGTACCGAGAGTTTCAAACTCTCGGTACGAGAAACACCGAGAACATCGGGACCATCCAATAGGAGGACACGTGGAAGCAATCATGGCATCAGAAGAGTCCTAAAAAGGCCATTTCGACATTCCAAGTACCGGGGAATGCAAAGGAAAGAATTCAGGATTCTTGACCCGCGAGATCCCAAAAGGATCTGAGCCATTGGATGCTGGAGGATCACATCCTTTGATCTCCCTTTGATTTGGTACTTCGGTATTTTGAGTACCGAGAAGTCCAAGGAGAAAGGATCGAGTAACCTTGCATTGCGAAGTCCCGAAGCGCGATGACCCTGAAGCGTTGAAGGGACATGGAAGGAAGCCGGATTTCGGCATACCGAGATTCAGGATTTTGGAAGTCTCAAAGACAACGAATCAGGGCATAGGGTGTTGAAAACCCCAAAGTCATGAAAGTGTGACGTATCCTTGGAGCAGGATAGTAAAGGTAGGGATTTCATATTTCGGCATACCGGGGATCCCACAGACAAAGAACCGAGCAACTTCGCATTGGATGTCCCGAAGTCGCGAAACGCGACACATCCTTTGGAGAAGAAAGTGGCCAGGGATTTGGTATTTCGGGCATCGACACTTCGGTCGTCCCGATGACTAGGAGTCGGGGCTCTTGGTGTTGAAAACCCCGAAGTAGGTTGTGGTCATGGGGAAGAGCAGTCACATGGACCGAGATATGGCCCAGGGGGCTAATCACCGTTGAGCGCCATTTGGGCATTTTGGCATTTCGATGATTGGGGGATCGAGGAGGTAGAGACTATCGACAGTAGGGCTCACAGAGTCCCGAAACCCAAAATTAATTTTTGGGAAAAGACCAAAGGTCATATTCGGTGACCGTGGGAAGGAGAAGCTTGCGCCTGATGCATGTTCGTGCAAGCGGGTTTCACAAGGACCTGTGGATCGGGTTCGTGAGACCTCAAGGAAGGTCGAAAGAACCATTTCGGTTCTGTGGATCTGAAGGATAAAACGATCCTAAGACCGGGAGGTCGTGCAAAACCTGCTAAGGCAGGGGGAAATGCAACATTTTGTGGTATCAGAGCTTGACTCTATTTGTATATTTCAGGCAGAGGGAGCAAGAAGAGAAAGAGAATACTCTGGTACACATCAATTTGGTATCAGAGGCAGCTTGCAAAGACAGGCAGAAGGAGACAGAGCACTGAGACTTTGTGGAGATTGTTGCAGGTGCACAGCAATCAAAAGGCAGTCAGGTCGACTGTAAAGAAAGGCTGGAAGCACTCTCAATTGCAGAGTGACAACAGAAATTTTTTTAGGAGGGTAGACAAAAGGTGAATATGGCTACTAAAGGCCATGAACATGGTGGAAAGAAGATCCATCAGCAGCTGAGAAAATCTGAGATGGATAAGGATCTCGTCGAGATCAAAGCAAGGATAGAGGAACTTGCACTACAGATGCAGCAAGAAGCAAGACCACATTGGGTGTATGAATGGCCCATCAAGATGAAGGTAAAATTGCCAGTCAGGGGATTGGTGGCCAAAAGACAGCGGAGACTGATAAGAGGATGGCTGAGGCATGTTGAAATCCTCAGGAATAATGAGGAGGAGATGGTTCAGGTATGTGAACCAGAGAGTGGGGGGAATCTCAGTGATGTTGAGGATGAACTGAGATCACTGGAAGATCTCAAAGACTGCCAAGATGGAAAAGCAGAAACTTTCAATTGCCAGGTGGGCAATGAGATGAGATCGTTGTGGGATCTCATAGACTGTCAGGAGGACAATAGGGAAATTTCATGTTGCTAAGAGGGCAATGAGATGAGATCACTGTGGGATCTCATAGACTATCAGGAGGACAGCGAGGGGAATTCATATTTCCAGCAGGGCAATGGAAAGAGATCAGAAAAACATCTCAGCGAATGTCAGGTGAGCAGTGAGGGAAATACAGATTGCCAGATGGGCAATGAGATGGGATCCAAGGTTCTCATAGACTGCCAAGAGGGCAGCAGAGAGTTCCCAATTTGCCAGGTGGGCATGGGAATATAAGTGAGACTGTCTGAAGGTATCATGAACTCAGGGATGAGTTCGGATCAGCCAGAGGAGCTGACAGAGGAAGATCAGAGTAGTGTTCTGATGATTGGAGGAATTCGCAGTATTCCTTCCACTCAGCCCAGTTGAGGTGAGATTTTGTGTTGCAGAAGCAGCAGAAAGATAGCCAGCAGAGACTATCAAAGAAGAGGAAGAGTTGGAGCGGATATCAAAAGCTACCCAAGCAAAAGAAGGAAATGAGCATTCCGAGGAATGGCTCAAATTTTTCAGCTAGGAAGCTGAAACAGAGACGATTGCAGCATTGGAGCTTGCAGCAGAAGAAGAAGAAAAATCATACAGCATGCGATTTGCTGATCTATACCAAGAATTTGAAGCCCTGGAGAGAAGGGTGAAGGTGCAGATCTTGCACATCCAACAAGTCAAGTTGGAGGCAAATGAAGGAGGATTCCAGTTTGAGGAGCAGCTGGAGAGAGCTGGAGATACACCAGTAGGAGAAATGGAAAAAGCAGAACTACCACAGGGAGAAGCTAAGTAGCAGCTCAATGATAGGACTACGAAGCTGAACTTTGCAGCAAAGTGGACACTGTGCCACAGAGGATGAAGACGATGACATGGGAGATCATGATGATCTGCGCATTTGCAGAGAAGAAATGCAGCAGAGGAGACTGCCTGACCAGAGCCAACCATGGGAGCAGCTAGATGAGGAGATAGAACAACTCAGAAGGTTGATGCTCAGATCAGCAGAGATTGCCAGCAAGGGGAAGCTGAGTTGAAGGGAGACAGCAGTAGCAGCAGAGCAGCAGAAGCAGCAGCAACAGCAGAGAGATGGAGCAGGTGAACAGCTCCAGAGGACTGTTTGGGATCTAGGAGGATTTCAAAAAAGATGTTGGGAAGCTCATGAGCAGGAGCTCATGAATTTTTCACAGTAGAGGAGTATGATGCAGGAGCATCGCTCCAGCCAGCCAGCCCACTTAGTGCATTCAAAGCACACATTCAAGGAAGAGAGGCGCCAATCCTCTCACATTTTGAATTTGATTTCAATGTAATTAGTGTATGTAAGGCCGTGGAGCCATAGAGTCATGCCTTTGAGCAGGCTATAGTTAAAGAAGGCCTTTAATGGTTGTAAGGATGGATCTAGCTCCGAGCTGAACTAGACAGCCCATTCAATGTAATTCAATGTAATTGAATAAAGTAGGTAGCTTGGAGGGAAGAGTTCGAAGAGCCCCTCATGTAAAAGATCCTTTGTATGTAGGATGAGAAGAGGTAGTTGGGTAAGTCAAGTAGATTCGAGATATAGAAGAACTCTGTGAGAGTTAGGGAAGAGAAGAGAGGAGAGCCGAGACTCTGTTGTAGTCCAAGCTCAAACACATTGTAAAGAGGCATTTTCATATTAATACAATCAGAGCAGTTTTTCCTACATGTTATTCTGTGTATGATGAATGTCTTCATGTGTGTGTATTTATATGTTGTAGATGTATGATTAAGTGTGCATTTACAAGAACAGATAGATTTTCCTATATGTGGGTTCTTTGATTTTAGGTTTGGGACTCTTTGAGGCTTCATGCATGAGTGCAT
Organism: Picea engelmannii; assembly: GCA_009831015.1. Taxonomy (NCBI): domain Eukaryota; kingdom Viridiplantae; phylum Streptophyta; class Pinopsida; order Pinales; family Pinaceae; genus Picea; species Picea engelmannii. The sequence continues at coordinate 233,673 of ML803531.1, forward strand.
GACAAAGTGTTACGGTCTCTGAAAGCCAGTGTAAGGATTTCACTTCTGAAGCCGGTACACAAAACACTGAGAACATCGGGACCATCCAACAGGAGGACACGTGGTAGCAATCGTGGCATCAGAAGAGTCCTGAAAAGGCCATTTCGGCATTCCGGTTACCGGGGAATGCAAAGGAAAGAATTTGGGATTCTTGACCTGCGAGATCCCGAAAGGATCCGAGTCGTTGGATGCGGGAGGATCACAGCCGTTGATCTCCCTTTGATTTGGTACTTCGGTATTTTGGGTACCAGGAAGTCCAAGGAGAAAGGATTAGGTAACCTTTCATTGCAAAGTCCCAAAGCGCGATGACCCCGAAGTGTTGAAGGGACATGGAAGGAATCCAGATTTCGGCATACCGAGATTCGGGATTTCGGAAGTCTCAAAGACAAGGAATCGGGGCATAGGGTGTTGAAAACCCTGAAGTCATGAAAGCGCAATGTATCCTTGGAGCGGGATAGTAAAGGTGGGGATTTTGGATTTCGGCATATTGGGGATCCCATAGACAAATAACCGGGCAACTTCGCATTGGAAGTCTCGAAGTTGCGAAACGCGACACATCCTTTGGAGGAGAAAGTGGCCAAGGATTCGGTATTTCGGGCATCGGCACTTCGATTGTCCCGATGACTAGGAGCCGGGGCTCTTGGTGTTGAAAACCCCAAAGTAGGCTGTGGTCACGAGGAAGAGAGGTCACATGGACCGAGATATAGCCTAGGGGGCTAATCATCGTTGAGCTCCATTTGGGAATTTCGACATTTCGGTGATCGGGAGATTGAGGAGGCAGAGACTCTCGACAGTAGGGCTCACGGAGTCCCGAAACTTGAAATTAATTTTCGATAAAAGACCAAAGGTCATATTCGGTGACCGTGGGAAGGAGAAGCTTGCACCTGATGCATGTTTGCACAGGCGGGTTTCACAAAGACCTGTGGATCGGGTTCATAAGACCTCAAGGAAGGCTGAAAGAACCATTTTGGTTATGCGGATCTGAAGGATAGAACAATCCTAAGACTGGGAGGTCGTGCAGAACCTTCTGAGGTAGGGAGAACTGCGTCATTTCTCTCCCTATGACCATTGATCCTCATCAATTTTATCTCTCTCCCCCTTTGACATCAATGGAAAAGGGTATCTCTCCTTGGGTTGTTCCTCTTATCTTCATGTGTTTATTATTTCTCTTCCAATATTTTTTTCATCATGTTTCTTTCCATGTTCCTCTTCTCTTTTTGTTATCACATGAAATTGTCAAGGGTCACCGGTGACAACCATGAGAACAGGCAAACAAGTGGGTGCAGTCTTCAACAGTAGAGATCCCATGTGCATTTCAATTTAGCGACATCTCTAAGCGTGGTTGGAAGGGTTTTACAGTTGGCAGGTGGATAAGTTTTAGAGGGGGCGTTAAAATAGCGGGTGTGCCCAAATCATAGGGTCGTTCATATCAATCGCCACACTTTGTTTCGGTTTCACAACATGCTCAGTCGTTAAAATCCTTGAGCGGGACGAAATACAGAACGTGGTATTGTAGGGAAGCTACATGGCGGAAGATGGTGAGTTTTGGGCCCAAAAGTGGTGTCGTTCCAAACCACTTTCGACAGCCCCGAAATCACGTGCTCATTCAATGTCAAATCTACTAGCAGCACATGGCTGCCTCTTAGTTGTCAAGCTTCATCCCGATCCCAAGGAGAAAACAGTTAATGAACAAGGATTGGTAGTTGAAACCTCGACTCACTCCATAAATAGAAGGGATGGGGGGTTTGGTCGTGGAGACATAACTGTCAGCTCGAGGTACTATGATGGACAGTTTTTCTGAAGGGTCATGTTGATCCGATATTGTGTCTAACAGAAGATACATGCATAGTCTGACAGAAGGATGTGCAGTGGAAAATCATTGGATATTATCGCTAGCTCGCACTCCTAGCGTTTTTCCACTGTTTTGGATATAAATAGATCAGTTTAAGAATATGTGGGTCGATGGTTGAGCAAATCTCCCTATTTTGTAATGGTTTGATAGCAGAGTTGTTCATTGGATATGTATGACACCTGATACTTTCTCATTAATAGAAGTCAGTTTCTTTCACCATCTTGTTTCCTATTGTATTGAAACACTCGTGCATGGATGATCTAGATGAGATGTTGTAGTTTTATTGTAATGGAGGTTTGATTATGATGTTTCTATGATCTGTTTCAGTATTTTCTTTCACTGTCATGCTTCCTCTTATGATGAAATGTTCATTCATGCATGATCCATACGAGTTGTTGTAGTTGTATTGTAATGGAGGTTTCATTATAATGTTGTTGTGATATATTTAAATATCTTAAACTTAAGTTCAAGAGAGCTCGTGTGCCTGCATTTTTCTACACCATGTTGCTTGAAGGTCGGATTCTCATGGCAGACTTGTCCACTTTCCTCACTAATTCTTCCTCCTCCTCACCTTTAAGATTAAACCACTGACTTAAGTTAATGAGGACCTCATTTTCTTATGCATTATTAGCCCAATTTTCCATGTTTAAACATGTTTATGTTGAGCTTCGTCCATTTGACCTCCACTCATAAACCAAGCTCCACAAACATTTTGAAGGGTATTGGGCTTATCCTCCTGCAATATGAGGGTGAATATTAGTGCTAACATTATTGGCGCCATTGTCAAGGAAATAATTGAAGACTTTTCCTTGGGATTGAATGACAAAGCAATATTGATTTTGAAGGTGCATTAGAAATCAGTACCTTGAAGATTGCAGCTTTCACCTGGCCTCATTATCTCTAGGTGTCAACCTATAAGATGCTTTGTTTGGTAAACTAGCTCCTGGAATAAGGTCAATATGATGGCTTATACTCCTAATGGGTTGCAATGAGTGTGATAACTCATCCACTACTATATCAACAAAGTTTTCTAACAAATCTTGGATTTCTATAGGCAAATCTTCCACAGAAGTATTTGTAAGGATAACTCTAGGCCTCCTCACTACAGCAAACTGCATTTCATTTTCCTTCTTGACTTCTTTCAAGAGTTCCTTCCCACTCATGTGAAGTATGCTTGAGCTAGCTTCCCTCTTTTTCGCTTTATTTTCGATTGGTAAAAACATATGTGTTCTACCATTATTTTCTAGGGTATAGGTATTCTTTCTCCCATCATGAATAACTTTTCTGTCAAACTGCCATGGTCTCCTCGATAAAATATGACGGAGATCCATAGGAATTACATCATATAATATTTCCTCTCTGTAACCCCCTATTTTAAATTCAACTTGGCATTTTTGAGTTACCATTACTTGATGTCCTTTCTGCAACCACGATACCTTGTGCGGGTTTGGATGTGCAGTTTTCTTCAGCTCCAACTTCTCCACCATCTCTGTGGATACTAGATTTTCAGTGCTCCCACTATCTATGATCACCTTGCAAAATCTGTCTTTCTACTTGCAAGCATTTCTAACCAGACGTGTTCGTTGAACTGGTTCCTCTGGTTCCTTTTCTGGTTTAAGAAGAATTTTCCTCATCACGAGGTTCCTTCCTCCTACTGCTTCTGCTTCCACATGTTTTTGTGCTTCAACAACATGTGCTTCACCTCCTCCTTCGTTCTTTCTCTCAGGACATTTCCAAGACTTGTGCCCTTGCTTTATATAGGTATAGCATCTAACTACGCCTCCTATGGCTCTTCCTCGTCGTCTTCCTCTGGAAAAAGAGCTTCTTCCTCCATGTTGTCCTTCCTTAGAACTTCCACCTTTCTCATGGTGACTATGATGTTTGTCAGCTTCATGCTTCGGCTTCTGGAACTTATCTCTGGTAGTTCCCTTACCTCTACTTGAGTTTCCTCCTCTGCTTTGTTGGCTTTGCTTCTTGGCCAATTTTTCTTTAGATTTCAAGGTTGCTTGATAAGAATCCTCGATTGTACTAACCAACATCATGTTGATCTCCTCTTGGATTTCGTATCTTAGCCCATTTATATATCTGGCTATCTTTTCATCTTCATTTTCCTTCAGTCCAGCCCCGATGTTTAGTCTGTAAAATTCTTCAGTGTACTCCTTCACTAATAAACCTTTCTGTCACAGGTTATGCAATCTTTTGTAAAGATTAATTTGGTAGTCCTTTGGGATAAATTTTTCCTTCAACTTGGCTACCATCCTATCCTAGTTTTTAATTTTCTACTTACCATTTCTCCTGTGTTCGGCTTGCAGTTCATCCCACCATAGTGATGCATGAACTTTCAGTCTTGTCACTGCATGATTCACCATCTTGTCTTCTTCAATATCTTTGTAATAGAAGTATTTGTCCATAGAACGTACCCAATCTAACAGTTCTTCAACTTCTAATTATCCCTATATCGTGTAGGAATATTTGCATGAATTTTGTCATAGCTTTTGTTGAGTATTTGTTTCGGAAATATCATTGTTTTAATCCTCGTATCAATATAACTGAATGAAATGCCAAGAATGCATCAAATGAATGCATAAGCCCCTAGGAAATGAATGGAAATAAAGGGAAACTGGCTAAGCCTTACAATTCATCGATGTTTTATATTTTCCTCTTGTCATAGGTTTGGGCCGATCAATTCATCGACACTTAACAAGTTATTTCCATCATCAATCGGACCGATGCTTTCCATCGACATATTTCTAAGTGTGTTCATCGACAATCGGCTAGAGTGATTTGGAACAATTCTCCCATCATCACATAGAAAACCCTTCTCGATTAGTGCATTGGTATTTTTTGGTCGATTCCTCGTCGGCGGAATGACTTTTCTTTCATCAACAATTTTGGGTCGATTTTTCATTAGATCAATGGATCAAATCTTTTCTATTCATGACGATTTTGGGTTAATTGTACATCAGATTGGCAATTATGAGCTCTTATGCTCATTGGTGGTTTTGGGTCAATTGATCATTGGCGTTTTCAAGTTTTGAGCCCATAGACACTTAGAACTATTGGTTCATCGACGTTTTTGGACTTACCTTTCATCGGGGATTTCGAGTCAATCCTTCATCGACACTTTTGACCCATCGACACCCTTCTAAATTTACCCATTATCCCTTTTTAAAAGAATAGGAAATGTCTGTTGGCATGAGAAAAATAAGGTCCATCTGGATTCCATGTGGACATGATGACATAACCAAGAGGGGGATTATTAAGATGTTTAAGAGATTATATCTTCTTGTCTGAAGCACGGATTCGAGCATCTCAATAGTCGTTAGAAATCTCTTGAAGAGTAGATCTGATCAATATATACAAAATTGGCATGAGAGTTATGTTCAATAAAAGTTACTTAGAAAGAAATTGGGATAATTTCATACACCCCACGAGCACTATGGAGATTAGGGGATAGATACAAAATTGGCATGAGAGTTATGTTCAATAAAAGTTACTTAGAAAGAAATTGGGATAATTTCATACACCCCACCAGCCCTATGGAGATTAGGGGTTAGGTGTGTTACATAAGTATAGCAATGTTTTCATTGGAATCTTAATTCCTAAATGTATCATTGTTATTTATATTATGTTCTAAGAATGGTATTGATGTATTTACCTTGTAGCACAAATTGTGAAGTTTTAGGTATTATTTTAAATTTGTTCTCTACATCAAACTTATATATATTATGTATTATTTCAATGTTTTTTTATGAAACTTCTATTTCATATAAGGTAATGTTGTTATTAATATCACGTTCTCGGTACTATTATGTAGTAGTAATTGTACATTGTTGATGTATATGTGATAGTTTTGTTATTGATATGATATTCTTATTGTTATCTACATAGAACTTCTTAAGTTGAGAATATATAAATAGAGATAGAAATAGATATGTTTTAGGTATTTCCTTCCAATCTCTTTGTGTATAGTTAAGGTTTTCATCGAAATGTTTTTTTATTAATAATTTATTATTATTTTTAAATGTCACATAAAAGCTCAATGTTAATGGTTGATTGTTACTAAATGACATAACCAAAACAGCTCTTCATAATATAACCTAGAATTTCTTTAATGTTGATGGTTGATTATTACTAAATGGCATAACCAAAACTACTCTTCATAATATAACCTAGAATTTCTTTAATATTGATGATTGATTATTACTAAATGACATAATCAAAACTCCTCTTCATAATATAACCTAGAATTTATTTAAAGTATGTGCATGTTTTAATGAATATGTAAAGTCAAAACCACATGATTAAGAAGATGACTAATATGTGTTAATATGAGAATCAATAGTTGTTTTAATTATTTATTGATCTACAAATTGTTGTAGATATTTCATTGGAACAATTTGTCACAGCAAATTTTATAATATTTTGAAATCTTATATTATGCAATTTATTTTCCTTAAATCCCAACATAATTATTACTAGATTATTGCTCAAATTTATGAAAATAACTAAATATGAAAATGAAAGAATACGAAAATATACACACCATCCACAGAATTGAACACAATATATATGTCTTGGGAAACCCTATATGGGAGAAAACCCATATAGAAGGTGAGGCCTGTGTTGTTCTCTCGTTTCTTAAGTTATGAAAATGCAAATACAAAGAAGAAGACACTCACTAGGAGTTGTCAATAACTCTATGGCCAAAATGGCTACTACAAACTCTTCTTCCTACCTCTGTTATGTGTTCAAATCCCACTCCTTGGATGCTCTGCTCAAATATGGAACAAATACAATACAAAATAATGAAACCTATGTTCAAATCTCACTCCTTGGATGCTCTGTTCAAATATGAAACAAATACAATACAAAATAATAGAACCCCTTCTCTGTCTAAGTTGTGTTTGAGGCAATTTTTACACCATTACAAAAATATCCATGTGTAAAATAGCATAAAATAATTATTATTTAATATCAACTTCTTAATATATAAATTAATGTAATTTAAGTTTTTACTTAAAAAAAAATATTAAAATATTTTGTAATTAACATTTCATCATTATTTATATAATACTACTTATCTATACAACTCCAAGTGTATTTATGCTTATTTTCTAATTATGTAAATAGGTGTGACACTTATAAAATTAAATTAAAATATTTTATATAATTTAGATATAAAAATATTTTATATAAATTTAATATTAAATTTTTTTTATTTTTTTATGTACTCTAACTTAAATTAAAATATTTTATATAATTTAGGTACAAAAATATTTTATATAAATTTAATATTAAAAAATATATATATATATTTATGTACTCTAACTTATGTTGAAAAAAATCAGCATATCATTTTATTGATTTAAAAAACTCTTCTTAATATAAAACAAACAATTGAAACTATATATATTTTTAAATATACAATAATAATAATGATAATCTATTGGTAAAGTTGATCTTTTAGAAGGAAACACATGTTCTTAACCATTAGGTTGTATAATAATATATATATTTTTAAGGTCAGAATAATCATTTGATGAAATATTGTTGGATTAGGAGATTTGAGTAGTTAAATCTGTATAATTCCGGAGTTTTAAGGGTTTTTCAAAAAATATGATTTCTTACAGATTTATGTTAATTGATGAGGATGATAAAAAATAGTACATTTATACAACACAACTAACCAACATAGACCCATCTTAACTTCGGTTCTACAAAGCACCCATAAAAATCAAATTTTTCTCAAGAAATCACACATTAACCTAATACTGTACTATATGTCTGCCCAATGATAAACCAATGCTTGAAAAAGGAAATTGAAAATTCTTGGTTGCAAAGGAATGAAGTCCGTGCATTTCAAGGTAGACTTTCTCCTAGCCGGCGATTGACACACATGCATGGGCCTTTGTTGAAAACTCTCAGCAAGTTTATATGATAGCGTGAACCATTG
>ML803532.1:0-49135 GCA_009831015.1 Picea engelmannii
ACCCCTTTCCTCCTGCAATTTCAACATTCCTCAACCAAACAAATTGTCAATATCTCATGTACAAGATATATATTTTCATGGCAATGATTCAAAATAAAATCACAAAGTGATCTCAAAATTGTTTACAACTATAATTCAATTACTTCTATTAATCCAACTATCAATTGGAATGAATTCATCATTACATACACATGTATTATCAGCCACACAGACTTTTCATAATGCAATAGTTAATAAGATAACAATCAATGTGCCAATACCCATGGTCACATCTACACAATACATCCATGCATTGACTACATAATACCACATAAATATGTCATGTATTCCACCATGATGAGTTGGAAGGTCTAGCCAATGATTCAACACATCATCCACACACTTCCTATTGCTTGCCTAACTATTTGGTTACCTTCCTTTTCCACCCAAACACAACACCAAGAATATAATCCTTAAGTGCTCTTCAGTTTTGGAAAATAGGTTGAAATACAAACATCATATATACAGTAGATACTATCGAGTACTCACATAGCGCTATATCCCTTCCATATCCAACCATATTATGGTATCACACATGACTATCTCTATGGATATTCATTTTTATATAAGGAGTGTGTCTCCTAAATTACCTGGTTATGATCCCATAACCAATCATAACATAATATGCAATTGACATTTTATCTAATTGCACTCTAGCATCAACAACACTTACACACTCTGGGCCTTCGACCATTACATATCAATTTAAATACTGAAAATTAACTGGGGGAATCCTTACCTTGATCCCCTTCAACATGTATGCATCAACAAAAACTAAATGCATACCTATCTGGTTGTTACCAGCTTACTTTTTGTTGTCTGACCAACTGATATTTGTATAAGATCACAGACTTCCCCCTTCAACATTTTGATCACCATTCCTGCCATCCTCATGGGTCTTCACCTCGATGGAAATTATAAGCAACAACAACATCCACATATTTAACCCTGCTGTATCCTTTTTCCTTAATACATAATCCATCCTTAGTCATACTCAAACATTATTTCATAATAACATACTATTCTAAGTTCACCATCATGTTATATGCATATCCAAGCATGTACATATGAAAAATTACACATCTATATGCAACAAGCATTTACTATCAGCATGCCTACTAATGCATATGCAATTTAACTTCATTGTATGCTTCATGCACTCTAGTGCATTTCTGTTTCAATTCACTTATTTATTTATTTCTATTGTAGTTGGTTGTCCTTGAATTCCTTTAGATCCTTGATGCCTTGTGTTCTCCTATTCTTCTCATATGCACTATGGTTCCCTGGGTCTGAACAATTTTCTAGCCACGTTCCACCTAGCCATTATTTCCCACTTAGTACCATTCCCCAATGGAAATCCATTTTCATTCAGTGCCACTTTTGAAGTGAGAGAGCATTCCAATTCCTCTACATTGGCACCTTTCTTCCACTGTGAACTCTGATTTAAGATTTTAGACAGTAGATAAGTCATATCTAACAAATCCTTCCCTGGAACTCCTATGCTTGACACATAGAGATTATTCACACACCACCTTCCCTGGAACTCCTATGCTTGACACATAGAGATTATTCACACACCACCTCTTAAGCTCTTTGTTTCCTTCCACATCAATCTTGCAACTGTCTACAGATCTCTACCTTCAAGGCTATGGCACCTCAATTTTCCTTTATATTCCCATTAATGACATTATTCACCTGCTAGCTTCATGTCCCATGTGAGGATTCTTTCTTTTGTAGTACCTCATCCAATGTTTGTATGCAAAGTCATGCCTCCATGACCCTAACATCTGATCCTATTCTTGAATTGATCTGGTCATACCTCTAATCCTGATAAAACTGCAAGAAGACATCTTGTTAGAGCTATACATATCATACAAAAATTGTCAATTAAATTTACAGGTACCTTTTCATTTAAGTGATAATATTATTCTTTAATTAATATCATTTTTCCTTCTGATATGAATTAACTCTTTTTTAATCATGACTGTGTGTCAGTTCTTTTGTCTTCATGAGTTGATCACAGACATGAATCGACTCATTATATAGTACTCATGCTTCTGTTGTGTTCTCAGTTCACAAACATATCATATTTTGACCGTTTATCAATTCCTTGTATTATTCTAGTGTTAACTCTCTATCGAATTAAATCCTTATGAGGCACTTCCTTCAAACCATTTACATATGACCAGATGAGAAAAACCATGGGCTTATTGATTTGAGCATTGCCTCTTCTTTTCCCTTTGTTTCTTAATGAAGACCCCCTTCTCCTAAGGTTGTACGACCTCTTGGTCAAGGGTCTTCAATCCTGAGCTGAATTGGCTCTCTCAAACCTTGATGGTTTCATTCTGTATCTAATCACAGGCCCTTATGGCTTTCTGGTGCAGGTCTGATGGTCCCCGCGACCTTCTCCTTTTCCCTTGTGAAAAATATCAGAGTTGGCGTTAGCTCCTTTTTCTCTTGGCCCCTCCTGAGATGTGACCTTATGCGGTGACCTCACATAGACGTGTGATTTTGACCAGGCTCAAAGGTGGTTTGGAAATAAACTAATTTTTGCCCCACAATTCACCTCAAGCCACCACGTGTCCTTTTTCCAAAACCTTCATCTCGATTGCGACCTGCCCTTGACTTTGTAAATCCCAAGCACCTCCCGTCCCTACAATGCAAGGTGATCGTTGAACTCATGATCTTGGCGGTGCTTCTAAAAAGATGACCAAGATCTACCTCTTGGGAAACAACAATTCATATTTACCTCTCCCAGATCGATGGTTATAGTCGTTTCAGAATTCCAAACTTCGGAATTCTCAAATCTCAAACTTTACTTCCCTCGAGATACATGGGATTCTTCCACACTTCCTTTTGAATCAGATAGTGGGGAATTACTTTGAGTGATTCAATGATCGACATTTACTTCGGGTCCTTACCCAGAATCCATAGCTTCATGCCACCTGTTCTCCTAATCTGACGGTTCAGGTATACTTCAGATGATTTGATAGTCAATGTTTACTTTGGGTCCTTACCCGGAATCCACAGCTTCATGCCACCTGTTCTCCAGGTCTGATGGTTTAGGTCTACTTCAAACGATCCGACAATTGATGTTTACTTCAGGTCTTCGGCTCTCCAAGCTTCAAGATTTTCAACTCTCAACTGAAAAATCTTGGAGTAATCTCTCAAGAGTCCATGATTTGTTTCCACGCAACGAAATACTGTAAGCGGACACGTGGTCCAATCAGGCGAGTGACACATGTCACATCCTATCTGACATTTCAATCATCTGCATGTTCAATACTTACTGACACATGGTGAACATCCCATGTGTTCATGTCATCCCTGGTGACGTCTGCAAGCCATGTCACTTTGGAAATTTTGGGGTCCACATCACCTCTTTGTGACATCATCGTGCCCCACCACTTTGTCTCTTCAGGCTTCAGGACTTCAAGAGTTTCCACACTAGCACACTTCCAATTCTCCCGAAATCTGATTTCCTGAATTGACCAAACTGCTGCCATGTGTCTCCCTTATCAGACGAACCATATTAACCCCTGACTTCGGGACTTCAAAATTTACCACTACAAGGATCAACACCTGCAATTCCTTTGAGCCTTCGGACTTCGAAAAACTCAAACTTCAACTTTTTTCTGAAATGTTTTTATCCGAAGCTTGCGATCTACTAGTGTGTGTTTCCCATGGATCGACAACTATGATTTTTTCAGGTCTTCGTACTTCAGAGAACTCAATTCTTAACCTTCACTTTTCCCCGAAGTGCACGGATTTCTACCGCATGTCCTCCTGGATCGGATGACTGCAATTCACTTCGCATCTCTAGGGTTCAAAAATCTTAATTCTCAACTACTCCTTGCTCTCCTTTTCCTGGAGTGCCACCCAGAGAACACGATCAGTTGACGCATGTCCTCCTATAGGTCGACGGTCCCTGCCTACTTCTTCTCTTCAAAGTTTCGTCGCTCAAGTACTAACATGTCACATCACTGCATGCCTTTCAATTTGTGGGGGCACACATCGACGGTTTGGAGTAACCAGCTTTTCACCCCATAATTCTCCTGATGTTGACACGTAACCCCTTGGTGAAATCGTGGTTTGTATTGTGAGACCTCTTGGAGAAATTATCTCCCATGCAACTTGGTTCCCCACAATGCCTCATATTCATTGATCTCTCTCTCCCATGGGATCCAATGGTTGTGACCTTAACCCTTGCTTCCTTTACATTGGACAACCCCTGTTCACTTGTCCTCTGATCCAACAATCCTAGATCTCTCATGATCCTACAGTGGCGATCGCTCTCGAATTCAAAGGGGGATGGTTATGATCCTTTGAACCCATTACAAATGATCTCTGACAATATAAATACTGCGTAGATTCTGCAACGCCATTCCTCCTGAGCTTTTTAACTTCACGGTCATAATTTGATTTCAACCACGAGACTCTGACCAACAGACCCGACCCATACCATCCCGGTGTTTCAACCAGAAGCTCTGATACCAATAAGTAACATACTCGACCACCCAGAGGTTGGGCTATGCCACTTAAACTGGTTGCAACACACCCAACCACCCATAGGCTAGGCATGTTGTAGTCCCAAGACACAGTTCTCTGATCTCTAATTCAAAGACAAAGGGTTTCTCAACAATGTTAGGAGCATTCACACCACATGCATAAGACAAGATCCATGCCACAACATAAAAGAGATAAACATTGTGCCATGCACAAAAAATAACCAACATACAGGCACATTAGAATACATATCTCAAAGATAATTAAATACATAGCGGAATACATTAAACATAAAACATAGAGAGCACTTATCTTTGCAAGTAAACGTTCACCAACTGGCTACAGACCAAGGATGTTCCTCCCAACCATAGGTTCTACTATTCATTTACTCTCAATAGCAGGTCACCCCTGAGCCAGGGCTATGAATCCACAAGGACGGGTCCTAGGCCAAGTCTAAATACACAGTAATTGGCTAAGTAGCTCTCAGGTTTCCCAACCTCACAACAATCCTAATTTCCAGCCAGGGATGATTTTAGGGGCTAAATTTCGCTCATGGGCTAATTTTCCATGGTTTTTCCAAAAATGAGATTCACTATTTTAAAAATGATTTGCCAAAATTCTATAGGTTAAAATTATTTTACCTTAAAAATCGCCAAAATTTTATAAAAACTATATAAAAAAATTACAAATTTGAATATTTTTAAAAAATATCGCCAAACATTTATAGTTGACATATGAAGGATTAGTAATATTCGCCAAGTTTTCTACATTTTAAAATAAATTTCCATCCTTAAATCATCCATGTTTCCAGCTCTCTTTCCCCCTCAGCCTGCACAACCCTAAGAAATGAACACCTTTCTCTGCCATGTAGTCCCTGAGGTTGTTCCATTTCTCTCCAGGGATCTAGTGCTACTGGTAAGGAAATATCCCTACTAGAATTTCCAAGGATTCTCAGCTGTGGATAGTTCCATCCGAACTGCCATTAAGTTCATGCAAACATGCATCCATTCCCTCCGGGGATGATCAATAAATCATTACATCCATTCAACAATGGCTCTCCTCTTCCTTCCATTCATTTCCATGCTCAACCCAAGAGCACATGAACTAGAAGTAGTGAGTGAAGAGGAAGAAGAATGAGTGAACCGGTGAGAAGAGGATGAACCAAGGGAAGAACAACCCCAAAACAACCCCCAAGGGATGTTTAAATAATTACACGAAGACAAGAGTCACATGGCCTCCCTCCCAAGAAGCTAATGTAACCCCCTCTTCTCCATAAAATCAATTATGGCTAAATAAAATAATAATAACAAGACTTAGCCCCTAAATCCCCCTCTCTCATGGAATCATAACCCCCTATCTCTTTTTTCCTTGTCGGTCTTACAACTAGCGGTGTTTTTTATTAATGTATAGGAAGTGTTACATTTCCTAGGCACTCTGGCCCCTTTTCAACTTTATCGCCTCACCAGCCTAAGTCATATTTACATAATACATTATAGTTTATAAGGGTTAGAACTTGGATGTTACATTTCTTCCCATAGTTTAGATCCCCACTAGTTTCCTAGAGTCCTAGACTCTAGAACTCTAAGACAAGGCACTAGTGTCGTTTATGGTATGGACTAATAGATTAGGAAATGGCAATAATGGAAAGATAGTGTTGGTCATAAAAGAGGGTAGGGAAATGATCTTTAAATTTATGTGTTATTATATACTAATGAATTAAATACAAAAAAGGTTTATTATGGGAAAAAATGGCACGGATACATAAATAAATTTGTAAAGAAGATTGTTTTTTTTTTCTTTTTTTAATTTTATGAAAGGTTGTAATTTTTTTTAATTTTATGTCTTACACTAACCATCTATTTTTATCTACAACATATGGAATGATTTTAATATAGAGATAACGTTTTGGAATTGGTATGCTTACACCTCTCTTATATGTACATGCCCACATATTTGTGTGTGATAGATGGTTGTTTAAAATTTAGAGTAGGGGGGACAATATCAATGTTTTGGGGTGATTAGGATAATCAAAAAATTTATATGGGAACCTTACCTTCAAAAATTAAAACTACACTAATTGTCACACTAGAGGATGATAGAAAGATGATTGAGGAACCACTAGTAATTTGGATTGGATGAGATAACATGCCCAACAAGCTCATATAAGTAATCTAGACTCAATACATCCAAACTATGGTGAGATCATAGCCAAGTTCAAGAGTAAACTCATGCATCCATAGTGTGTCTATCCACCACTAAGTCAAGCCTTAGAAAGATGATATATCTAGAGATATTTCAAGACATCATGTGTTCCATAGTAGGGCTATCGGGTCACTACACAAGTTCTAGGTGAAGCTTATGGTTTGAAGATGAGTCAATGTTGAAAGACACCTAAAAGGATTGCCTCTCAAGTGTTGTGTTAACACCTAGTAAATCCTTCTATGACTGATTTAGAAGGGTACTAAGGTAACCCATTCAACCTACTTGCAAGTTGGAAGCTAGCCCTTCCAAACCTAGAGAGGGCTCTCTCTTACAATCTCTTCCCTCCAATGTCATTTCAAAGGCCGTTTGTATTTCTTATGAAATGGATAGATCTTCTGTGGGTATAATAAAGGTTTTTAGAATGTTTCTTTTTTAAATGGGTTTGGTAATATATGAAGACCGAAGTTCATTAGGCATGGATTCAAAGGATTGAAACTGTCAAGAAATGTAAATGTCTTGGTAATAGGGTTCAAATGTGTAGAGGCAAGATAGTTGATGTTTTTCAGTTTAGGGAAAATATGAGATGATGGTAGAAAGGGGAAAAACAATCCACCTCACTGGAGCATCTAAAAAGGATGAATTCCATTGAAGCTTTAGAGGAATGGTAGAGTGCATGGCATTATGTCCTTGGATCACCTAACAAGGCTGAATTCCAACACATATATTTTGACCAAACACTGGAAGAATTAACACAATATAGAAACTGATATGAGGTCACAATAAACACAGAAAGAAAATAACACACTGATACACATCAACACATGAATCTTTGTAATATAAAACTTGACTCTTTCATTAACATTGATATGCTTCAAAGGAAAAAATTCAATAGAAATGAATTGTCTCCTCCAAATTCCAACCATTCAAACTTGGGAAAAAAATTAAATCAAATTTAAAGAGTGCATCAACAAGAAAGAAAAAGAAAGAGGGCACCATTTTGACTGTAGATCAAAGGTCTTCCATTGCACATGGAGTCAACACCACTTTGTAGATCAAAGGCACTCAAGCTTCCTATCAACAAAAGAGTTATAATTGATGGATGAAGGTATACGGAAGATAGCAGAAAGAAGAAAAATCATCAAGCAAAGATCCTCTCTTCTAAAATGACCCAAATATTATAAGAACATAAATCATGCAAGGAGGCAATCGCTTCAACTCATTCACAACTCATGAATCTCCTGGTCATGAACAAACATTGATCTTCAACACCTGTAATTATATTCAAGAAAAGTGACAAGAAGAAATGAAAATTAAATAACACAAAGTATGATAAAAAAATTAAGTGAATCTCTAATGGAAGAAAATCTAATTACAACAGGCCCTCAGGCTTACAATTGAGCAACTAGATTGCTCCTCCAACTCTCTCCAGCCTCTCTTGGCTCATGAATCCAACCCTTTTCTCATAAAAAACCATTTAATTTATATTTAATAATCTCTATCTACCCTAAGGAGGTCGAAACCAGGCCATTACATAGGATCCTCCTCCATTTAGGAGTTTTGTTAGAAAAGTTTCCAACAAAAGCCTAACAAATTCCTATTTTTTGGGGATTTTGTCTATGATGATAAATGCCTTTTGAAACAGGTAATCCTGATTGATTTGGAAATGGAACACATGTCCCTCACGTCCAAAAAACTCCTAGGATACCATTCGAACCTTACTTGATAGGTGGAACCTCCCAACAAGGAGAATATCCAATCAGCTATGCAAAATAGAGAGCTTGCAGCACATTCCACAGTGCAATGGTGTTTTAATTTCTTCTCTCAAATGCCAAACTAGGCCAGGCTAAAATTTGGTTAGCAAGTCAACAAGGATATCATATTCCTTCACTAAACATTTTAGAGAAACCCACATCACCGTTTTGGATTTATGATCACATATGTAAAAGTTGTTGCTATAGGAAATTCTATAGCGCATATCTCAATTCGCAATGCCTGATCCAGTTCACAGCACCAAAGGAAAAACAAGTAGCCAAACCCTTCCTAACCTCCTAAAAATAAAAAAACTATCATGGATTACCTTATGGTGATGAGGTTGATGCTGGTAATTTCATATTTTCACTCAGATGCTTGGAAGCTGCCTAACCTCCAACCCTCTTCCTTAACTAGTTCGCAGTGCCAACTCAAATATATCTTGCACACTTTGAGGAGGTTGTTAGTTGGTGGTATGACATAATCCCTAAGAATTTTCTTAAAATACAAACTCTAAAAACAATAATATATCATGTGTCATGATTCTTTAACCCTACAATTATATGTGATAACATTTGGCTCCATAGGGGATGGCATGCTCCCTGTGATATGCCAAGAACATGTAGTTTAGTGCCTTAACCATTCCATCTTTGCATACTGTATTCTTGAAAACATCTCTTTCCCTTATTGAAAAATAAAAACATTGTCATAAGCTGCAAACTGAACTCACACAGTAGAAAAATTCAAACTGAAAGTCACATGCTCATGGAGTGAGCTTATTTATGTACATCAACCTACACTAATCTATCTAGCTAAGATTCTTTTCTTAATTGAAGTCATACTTCCAATGCATCCATGTGAGTATCAAACTGATGAAAATAACTCCTTCCATGCAATGGTTTGAAGTAATTTTCAAGTGATATGAAGCTTGCAACAAGATGTTAGTAAGCAATGGATACTTACAACTATGGTATGAAATCATACCAACAACTGGATCATTAGAAACCTTTGAAAAATATAACTCTATGTAAAAATCCATAGGATCACAAAACTTATGAAAAGACATTTCTAATTGGTTAAGAAAACCATCTTGCTCCTCTGTGAAGGTCGATTCATCAATAAAATGATGGTCCTCATATACTTTACAACTACTCATATGTTTTTTGATGTTTGTTGCAAGTGCAGGTATATAAATGATAGACATTTCCTCGTTGATCCGTGGAGTTTTCTGCTCATCAATAGGTGATGAGGAGAATTCCAACTGTTGATGAAATTCTTCCCTATCTTCTTCATTATCATATACTGGTTGGTTGCTAATAATATCTATATGTGCTTTAGTAAAGATATTCTCTTTATCATTTGAATACTCAAAGGAAGCACTTTGATTTTCATGAAAAATTAAAACAATAGATACATTTGATACAATTTCAAAAGTATCTGCATCATGACTATCACTTTGAAGATCATCAACCTCTTGATCATAATGAAAAGTGTCTTCTACTACAACATACTCTTTAAAACTATTTGATCCTTTACTCAATAAATCGAATCATAACAACATTCTTGATAATGGAAACCAACTGTAAATTTCTCTTTACAAAACAAACAAAATGCAACATGAAAATGTCTTAGTGAAGTAATACAAGAAACCGGGAGTGATCTACACCAATCACGAGCTACTCCATCTAAAGAGTATGTAAATAATTTGATGAGAACATCTTCATGTATAATTTTCATCTTGAGCATGCACTCATGAAAGTCTAATAAAAACTCAGCTGGTACTTCCCAATCCTCTCCTCTAAACCTAGGAAGGGAACCTTCCCATTCATCTCTACTAGGCACTGGATTTGGAAAACTAACTATCTTTGAAAAATCATAGAAAGCATACCTCTGAGCTAGGATCTTTTCCATTTCAAAACAATGGAGTCTCCAATAGATATATGAACAATGGAGTCACCATGGTGAAAGATAAGCAGTCTAAAAGTGTCTAGCTTCAGGTCACCATCCAAAGCTAGATCTAATCATCATAGTTCACCTAGGGAAGGTGTCTTCATTGTCGTCCCCGACAATGGCGCCAAAAATGTTAACAATGAGAGTCACACTTAGAATATTGAAAGTACAAGCCAAGTACCCATCATAATATAAATTAACTAAATGGTTTGAGTAGGTGTATCAACAAGATTAGGAAATAAAGGGAGAGGGAAACAAAATGTCTACAGAGGAATTCCAATGGGCATGGAGTCATAACATCCTATATATCAAAGGAAACAAAATTGTATATCAAACAAAGAGATATATAATGATGAGTAGAAGCATGGTGAATATGAAAAAAGGAAGAACATCTATTATACATAGATCCTTTATGCAATAGATAGATATTTTCTTGAACAATGAACAATGATTTAATGGGCAAGCTACAACAAATCCTCTGTTGTTCATGAATCCATCAATCAATGGTAGCTATGATCCTCAAAACCTGCAATATTTTCAAGCAAGAAGATAAAAAATAAGTGGGAAAACAAAGAAGATAATCTTATAACAACTCTCATGAATCTTTAATGACAGAAAATGTCATTACAAACAATCCCTCAGACTTACAAATGAGCAACTAAAACTGTTCCTCCAGCTCTCTCCTCTCTTGGCCCATGAATCCAACCTCACTCTACTCTTGTACCATGAAATATATAGCACTATAGGTCCTTTCCATATCACTAATTCGAAATCCAACTCCTTTCTCAAAACAAAAATAGTTACAAACAAAGAATGACACGTTTTAACTGATTTCCTGCTTTTCAGGAGGCGAAATTATGAAAAATAGGCTTCAAAATCCCACTTGTAATTCTCACATTATAAAAGTTGTGTAAAATATGAGAACATTTTTTTTTATATAAGCTCGTTATAAATAAAAACCTCTCTAGAATATGTGTTGCAAAAACATGTCTCAAACAAGAAATCATGAAAAATGAAAAAATAGGGCTCAAAGATTCCTTCGAATCTCCCAATCCAATCCATGACACATGTGTGAAAAATGAAATAGGTTAATGTTCTTGGGTTCGTGCTTGACAATAAACTCCTTTTGATTTTTAAAATTCATCCTGGTTCACCCGGAATTCCTCTTGGAAGTCAACTGGTCAAAAATACTAGTTCAACAGTCTTAGAATAGATTTTTTGCAGCACATTTCGTAGTGCATTCTGTAGCGCATTTCGTAGCACCTGTCTAAATTTGCAATGCTTGAGCCAGTTCATAGAACCAAAGGAAAATAAAGTATCCAAACCCTTCTTGACCTCCAAACAAGACAAAAAATTTCATGGAGTACCTAATTGCTATGAGGTTGATGCTGGTAATTTTGAATTTGCACCAAGATGCTTGCAACCTATCCAACCTATAACCCTCTTCCTTAACTAGTTCACAGCGCCAAATCAACTATATATTGCATACTCCAAGGAGTATTTTAGTTGACAGTATGACATAATACCAGGATATATGGTTAAATGTAGGCTCTGAACAACATAAATCCTCCTTTCAGGCACGAAGAACCTAGTAGTTTCAGTTGCCTTATCCATTGGGCTATGGAGTCATCTGGCCGGTACAACCAATCCTTTGCAAACCTTCAAGATATGATATTTACTTTTTTTCATATCTTGATACTGAGAGAAACTTTTCTTATTTATTGAAAACTGGAAAACAAATACTCAGATATTGAGTTTATTCATGCACACTCCTACTCTAATCGATTGTATGTTGCTAGCTCAAGTAAATTCATGTTTCCAATGTAACTATACAAGTAACTTCATGACTGAAAGAATCCCCTTTCTGCCACTAATTAGAATATACTAAAAAAAACATAATCGTAGCCACAAAAACTCCTTTAGGAAATCATTCTCACCCACAAGTGCTAGTGATATGATAAAATATGAAAACTTTAGAGAATCTGAAAGATATTACTCTAGTAATATTGCAATTGGATATGTAATATCCCTACGCCGAACCCAATTGTAATGTAAATGAAAATGTACTTAAGCTGGTGAGATGATTGATATCATTTTTGTATGCAACTTTCATGGCATAGTGCGCACATATACTACGCAGTAAAATGAGGAAGTGTGCACATCCCAGGATACCGCGCACAACAACTTAAGTGCACACAATTTTGATGCCAAGGAGCCTTCGTGTATATGTTGTGTTTTATAGGCTGGTGAGCCCATTTTGTGATTATTAGGCTAGAGAGCCTAGATGTTAAAGGCTAGTGCACCTACTTTTGTATATGTCTCATCATTAATATAAAATATATCGCTAACAGTAGACCGACCATGATAAAAGAGTATGGGGGACTAAAATCCACTAGTTACGGAAAGGGGGGGATAAAAGTTAAAGAAAAGGGCTAATCTAGGGAGCTTAATGTAGAAAGGAATATTATATTAATATTTCTTAAAGTATAAAGTATGGATAATTATTTTATCCTAAGTTCCAAAGTTGGGGATAAGTGGGTCAAAGTAGCTCCCAACATGACAAGTGTCAAGTTAGGGACATGCATACATATTGTTGAGACTTAGTTCATTTTCCATGGGATTCATCCATCATTCTTTCCATCATTCAATCATCCATGGGAGCCATATGAGGAGCATGCACTCACACAGTCAACTATCCTCCATATTTCATGTCATTGTATCTGAACCTTTATCCATAGTCATACTGGTTTGTGTAGTTGGTTAGCTTGGGAGCTAGACTGAAGAAGCGGATTATCAGGCTCGTGGGATATTGAAGAGGCGGGTTGTCAGGCCCGTGATAAATCTCTTTGGGTGAGATAATTTCTAGGAATTGATTTCCTGAAGGTAATAAACTACAACTACAGGGCTCTGAGACTTCCTTTCTAGCCTCTTGTTGAAGCCTAGAAAGGAAGTGGGGAAGCCGAAGGACTGTTGAGCAGAGAAGGGGCACACTTCCTGAGTTGGGACATGCATGAGGGGAATGAGGGACTGTAGGCTGTTAGTTTGAGTTGGCACTTGTGATGGAGTCTTTCCTGTTTTCTATGAACCATTAGCCTGGTTAGGAACCCCTTTACCCGGGTGGAGTTTAGTCCCAGCTCAGGGGTGACCCGCTGCTAAGAGTGATGAGCAGTGTGGTCTAAGACTGGGAGGTTCATGGAAGGCTTGTACGTAGTTGGTGACATTCTTACCAAGATAAGTGTCGATTTTTTGATAAATTTAGATGTTGCATTATTATTTACATGTTTAATTTTATTGATTCATCCTATGTGTGGTTATAACTGCATGTATATTTATGGGTATTTCCTATATATAATGCATGTATACGTTTACTGTTATTTCAGTTTGAATCCGTGCATTTACAGATGTATTTGTCTATTTATGTTTTATACATATGTTTTCACAAGAGTTTTGTGTGTATATATCTTAATTGCATGCAGTTCGAAAATTTTATGTGGCATAGCTCAGTTGGATGTTGGGTATGTTACAGTATGTTCTGTAGAGAGAACGAAAAGTGTTCTCTCGTGTATCATGACTCGACGTGGGTGGTCGGGGATGTTACAATATGGTATCAGAGCTTCAGTTTTCAACACTAAGCTTGGATGGGATGAAAAATTTGAGTTGAAGCGAAATTTCATAGAGGATTTATTTCGAAGTGTCCAAATTTCGAGTTGCACAACATCCATGGTAAAAATTAACAACAATGACGCGGAATTGGGAAAAAGGCACAATTTCTTTTGTTAAATTGATGGGAAAATTGAGAAATTTGGCCATGTGGTGAGATATTCTTGATTTAATATCTTTTCTAGCAAATTCAAACCTATAATTGGTCGAATTTGAAGTTACAATGAAGCCATGACAGTTGGAGCGATATTAGCAATTAAAATTATCAATTCATGAATTGGGCATGGGAAACATTTGTTCCAGAAATGTCAACCCACAACGATTTGTTGTTGTAGAGGTTGAATTGGTCTTATCAAGGTGAAATTGAAAAAAATTCATAGTTGCAGAATGTCTATAGTAAAAAATTGGGGAAAAAGTTAGAAAAAAAACCCCAATTTCTACAGCGGAATTCACGAGGAATTGATGTGCATAAAAATGAATGTGGGAAGGTGGGCGCACTAAAAATGCATGATGCGCAGTAAAAGTCTTGTGATATGTAAAAGTTGGGCATTGTGTGGAAAAATATTGGCGTGTTGATGCGCACGCTAAACTTTGGTACCACGCAGAAAAATGTTGGTGTGAGGGTGCACGAGATAAATTTTGGCACCGCACAGAAAAATTTTGGTGTGTGGGTGCACGTGCTAAATTTTGGCGCTGCACAGAAAAAATTTGACGTGCGGGTACATGCGCTAAATTTTGGTGCTGCGTGGAAAAACGTTGGTGTGCAGGTGCACGCACTAAATTTAGCATTGCACGGTGTGCATACGCATAATAAGGTGCATATGGTGTGCACACACATAATACTGACGTGCATGATGTGCGCAATATTGGCAGAGCACAAAGGAGTTTGGTTAGTGCATGCACAATGTGGATATCTATTGTCACACGACTATGTAGTAAATGGTGCGTGCAGAGTATTGGTATGCGGTGGGGGCGTACTAAAATTTGGCATGGTGCAACATGTAGAGTGAAATGCAAGTAGAATATTAGTGCACGATACAAAAATTGTGTGCAACAGGTAATGGTTCAAGAACCAAAAATGTGCACAGTGGATATTCGCGTGTGACACAAAAGTAGTGCACGCAACTTATTGGCATGACAAAGAAGTGATGCACAGTGGTTATAGGTGCACAGAGCATGGATTACCTTGTGGTGTTGCTGCACATGATATATATGGGTGTATAGGTTGAAATTTGTGTGCACTAATTCATTTGAATGGTGAACAACAATAGAAAACCAACGATTTTCTGTGATGTTTTATATCATTTGAAAGTCATCTTTTTGCAGCTTGTTTTTGAGGCCCTTACGAGGGTTTTTAGCATAAAAAATACCACGAGAACAGAGTGTACCAAGATACAATATGTCTCTGCAGCTCAAATAAAATATCTCGGAGATATCTTTCTAATGGTGTAAACCATTCGTCAAACGAAGCTTTTATGAGAAAGTTACAACACAAACAGTGAAGGGTAAATTTTAAGACCCAACTAACTTCAAAGAGCCATAACTTTCCGCTCCGGAATCTGATTGAGGCACATGAGAATTCAATGGAAATATATTGAACCATAGAAGACATTTCTAGAGTTTAATTAAATTTCTGGGCATGTTAAAAAAATTTAATATGGCAAAGAAGGTACCTGTAGCATTCCAGACCAAAAACACGAATTGGCCTAGAACTTCAGTAGGCTGTAACTAGCATCCTAGAACCCCAAAAAAGGTGAAACTTGGACAAAGTGTCCATAAGGTGTATATGAATAAACCCAATTGAGATCCTACAAAAAATCCAATGGATTAGGTGCAAAAATGCATAATTACAATGCAGAGTTGTGCCAAGTTGAAGAATGAACAAAAAAATTAATGGGAATTTTTCAAATAACCATAACTTTCTGCTCAAGACTCAGAATTGAGCATGGGAGAAGGCGTTGGAAAGGTGTTGGTCAATGGAATCTAAATATCCACCCAGAAAATTGATATGGGCATTCAATTTTCTAGGAAATTAGAAGAAATAATTCTGATATATTATTGAACCAGAATGGTTCATATTTTTCATGAAATTGTTGATTCAGTTAACCTGACAAAGTTCTGTGGGATGAACATTTTGTAGAGTTAAAAACAACTAGATCAGATCAATATCAACACAGATTCAAAAGGAATGGAATATGCACATGGGACTTACATCCAAGAAGATAATATTAGATGGATGGATGTCCATTTGGGCATTGAAGGAACACACTCCAATGGACATGGAGAAGGAAGGGATGAAAACATGAATATGGTAGAGATCATTAAAAATTTATAGAAGGACGTCCAAATCCATAAGGATGATAATGAAAGGATTATGAGAGCCAAAGAGAAGCAAGATGAATTCAACATGAAGTTAATGCAGAGCTTGGACATGATAGAAAATAAATTGGATAAGGAGAGTAGCTCAAGAAAATCAGGAAGTCACAGGTCTCCTAATGAGAAAAGAGGATCCAAAAGTGTTAGAAAACATCACCGTCACTCCCCAAGGCGTTCCAATAAGAGAGCACACAACAACTCAATTCCATCCCCTGTTAGGAAGAATAAGAGGTTTGGGGTGGATGAGCTAGGAGGAGAAATGAACAAAATCAAACCTCCTACAT
Source organism: Picea engelmannii (assembly GCA_009831015.1). Lineage (NCBI taxonomy): Eukaryota > Viridiplantae > Streptophyta > Pinopsida > Pinales > Pinaceae > Picea > Picea engelmannii. Next base: position 16,767 of record ML803532.1, read on the forward strand.
TTGATGGTGAGCATGAGAAGGATGAAGAAGCAGAGACATGGTTGTTGGGCATGAGGACATATTTTGAATTGCATAATTATTATTCTCATGCAGAAGGTATAATTTTCATCTATGAACTCAAGGGAAAGGAATCCATATGATGGGATCAACTTGTGTAGGTGCAACACATTAAAGAGAAAAGTGTTACTTGGAGGGAATTCAAGAAGTATTTTGAGAATAAATACTTGACTAAGGGATACTATGATAGGAAAATGAAAGATTTATTTGAACTCAAGCTTGGTAGTATGACCATAGATGAATATGAAAGAAGATTTTTAGAACTGCTAAAGTATGTCTCTTTCATCAAGGATGCGACGGTTAAGATACAAAGGTATTTGAGTAGATTGCCAACATTCATCAGTGACAAAATAAAATATGATGATCCCAATACATTGGAGGATACCATAAGGCGAGCTAAATGGTTATTTGATCAACAAAAAGCAAGGCCAACTTTCCAAAAATCTTGGGAAGAAAAAAAAAATTCAAGATGGATTAGAGGAAAAAGGGATCTAAGTCACCATTCTTCAGAAATAATACTCAAGGAAAACCAACCTCTAGAAAACCCAGATCAATTGAGCCAGGGGGTCAAAGGCCAAGGCAACCACCTATTCAATGTTGGGGTTGTAAAGAGGATCATATGTTCAGAGATTGTCCTCATAGAGGTGAAAAAGTGAGGACTATCCACTATGTACAACAAGATGAAACAATGGAGGACATGGGTAGAAATGTACCAAGGATATATGCAACCCTGGACAACAAGCAAGAAAAGTATCAGTCACATATGATTGAAGTGGAAGGTATGATCAACAACCAGACCATTTCTCTTTTAATTGATTCAAGATCTAGTCATAGATATATAGATCCTAAGATGGTGGAAAGTTTGAATTTTCCAAGAAGCAAGCATGGAAAATATTGGTTGGTGTAGATGGCTACCAGATATAAAAGAAAAGTTAATGAGATGGTTAAGTCATGTCTTATGGACATGAATGGACTAAACACCAAGGCAGATTTGAACATCTTGCCTTTATGATCTTATGGCTATCTAACTGGGATGGATTGGTTGGACCAACATCATGCTATCCTAGACTGTAATAAAAAGGCATTTACTTTCTTGGATGAGGAAGGGAGCCTAATGAAAGTGTAGGGAATTCCTAGGGCAGTGACCATTAGAGAAATTTCAGCATTGCAGCTGAAGAAATGTTACAGAAAATGGTGTCAAATATTTGCAAATCTTATGGAAGATACACCTAAAGATAAGGTGAAAAATTTGGAGGATCATGCAGTCCTGAAAGATTTTGTATATGTTTTCAAGGAGGTACCAGGACTACCCCCAAAGAGAGATATTGATTTCTCTATAAACTTAATGCCTGGAGAAGCTCCAGTGTCAAAGACCCCTTACAGAATAAGTACACCAAAGTTGAAGGAGTTGCAAATGCAGCTTGAAGAACTTCTGAAGAAGGGGTATATATGCCCAAGTGTGTCACCTTGGGGTGCCCCAGTATTGTTCATGAAGAAGAAAGATGGGACATTAATATTGTGCATTGATTTAAGACAGTTGAATAAAGTGATTGTAAAGAACAAGTATCATCTACCAAGGATTGATGATCTCTTTGATCAATTGAAGGATGCCAAGATATTTTCAAAGTTAAATCTCAGGTCAGGATACCATCAGGTGAGGATTAAGGAGGAAGATATCAGCAAGACCGCCTTCAGGACAAGGTATGGTCATTATGAGTTCATAGTGGTTCCATTTGGGTTGTCAAATGCACCAACTATTTTCATGTGCTTAATGAATGATGTTTTTCGAGAATATTTAGACAGGTTTGTCATTGTGTTTTTGGATGACATCCTTGTATTTTCCAAGTCAGAAGAAGAGCATGAGCATCATTTGATAATGGTGTTGCAAGTATTAAGGGATCATCAATTGTATTCCAAATTGAGCAAGTGCCCATTTTATCACAAGCAAATTCATTGTTTGGGGCATATCATTTCAAAGGATGGGATAGAAATGGATCCTGAGAAGATACAATCCATTAGAGAATGGTCAGCACCAAAGAATGTGACAAAGGTCAGATCATTCATGGGAATCACAGACTACTATAGGATATTTATTGAAGGATTCTCAAAGATTTCACACCCAATCACTTCCTTGCAAAAGAAGGGTGTGAAGTTTCAGTGGACATTAGATTGTGAAAAGAGTTTCTAACACTTGAATAAATTATTAACAAGTTCTCCAATACTAAGGATTTCAAACCCAAATGAAGACTTCATTGTATGCAAAAATGCATGTAAAAAAATGACTTGGTGGAGTCCTCACTCAAAATGGGTTTGTTATATGTTATGAATCAAGGAAGTTGAAGGAGCATGAAATACACTATGCCACTCATGATTTGGAGTTGGTAGCCATAGTACATGCCTTGAGGAAATGGAGACACTACCTCATGGGGAAAATTTTTGAGCTGAGGACAAACTAGAATGGTCTGAAATATTTATTTGATCAGCCAACTCTAAATGCTAGGCAAAGCATATGGCTAGAATTTCTAAGTGAATATGGATTTGATATAAAGAATATCAAGGGGAAAGAGAAAAAGTGTCTAATTCACTCAGCAGAAGAGTGCATGAATTGCATGCTACAACCATTAGCATGTACCAACCAGATTTGAAACACAGAATTTTGGAGGCTGCAAATTTAGATTTGCAATACAAGGAATTAGTGGCAAAATTACAACAAGGTAATCTACAGCAGAAAATTGAATAATACAAGTTAGATAATGATGAATTATCATGTACAGGGGCATAATTTATGTACCAAATTCCCAGGAATTGAAAAATCTGATATCGAGGGAAATGCATAATGTACCTTATGTTCGTCACCCAGATTATCAAAAAACTATTGCAGTTGTCAAAAGACAATATTATTGGCTAGACATGAAGAAAGAAGTTGCAGATTTTATTGCCAAATGTTTGGAATGTTAAAAGGTAAAGGCTGAGCATAGAAACCCAGCTGGTTTGCTACAACCATTACCCATTCCTAAGTGGAAATGGGAAGTTGTAACAATGGATTTCATCACCAAACTGCCTAGAACAATCAAGCAACATGATTTTATCATGGTAGTGGTGGATAAGCTTACTAAAGCTTCCCATTTTATTCCAGTTAAGCTCACTCACAAGGAAGACATCATTGTTGATGTTTATATGAGAGAAATTACTCGATTGCATGGCATACCAAAGATGATTGTGTCTGACAGAGATCCAAAATTTACCTCAAAATTTTGGAAAGGATTATTTAATGGATTTGGAACAAATTTGAATTTTAGTACAACCTATCATCTAGAATCAGATGGACAAACAGAGAGGGTGAGTCAAGTGATTGAGGATATGTTGAAGATGTATGTGATGGATATACCATCAAAATGGAAAGACTACCTACACTTGGTAGAGTTTTCTTATAACAATGGGTACCAAGCATCTCTAAAGATGGGCCCATTTGAGTCACTTTATGGCATAAAGTGCAACACACCAGTAAGCTGGGATAACCCAGTAGATAGAGAAGTGGTTGGGCCAGCTTCACTCAGGGAAATGGAGGAGAAAATGTTGAAAATAAAACAAAATTTAAAGGCTTCCCAAGACAAGCATAAAAGTTATGTTGATAAGGGTAGAACTCATAGGGAATTTAATGTGGGATACCATGTATTCTTGAAAGTGAAGGCCAACAGAAGTTCCCTGAAGTTGGGAAATTGTTCAAAGTTGGAAGCTCGATATTGTGGGCCACTTGAAAAGTCGTAGAGAGGATTGGTCCAGTGGCTTATATGATTGCATTTCCTACATCTATGTCTGTTCATAATGTATTCCATGTATCATTGCTCAAGAAATATATACTTGATGTTAATCATGTTATTGATTGGAATGTGATCCAGGTGGAGCAAGAAGGCACTTTCCAAGTGCACCGAGTACGAATTCTGGACCGAAGAATCAAACAGCTTCAAAATCGATCCATAGGGCTTGTAAAGTTCCAATGGACCTGGTACAATCCTGAGGACACTACTTGGGAGCATGAGGATGCAATGCAGGCAAAATACCCGCATATTTTTTAGGATTTTTGAAATTTTTGTTGTATATGAGTACATAATGCATCGAGGACAGTGCATAAATAAGGGGAGGGGATTGTAATATCCCTAGGTCGAACCCAATTGTAATGTAGATGAAAATGTACTTAAGATGGTGAGTTGATTGATATCATTTTTGTATGCACATTTCATGGCATAGTGTGCGCATGTACTGCACAGTAAAATGAGGAAGTGTGCACATCCCAGGATACAGCGCCGCACAACAACTTAAGTGCGCACGATTTTGAGGCCAGGGAGCCTTTGTGTATATGTTTTGTTTTATAGTCTGGTGAGTTCGTTTTGTGATTATTAAGCTGGAGAGCCTAGATGTTAAAGGCCAATGTGCCTACTTTTGTATATGTCTCAGCATTAATATAAAATACATCATCGTGCATAGACCAACCACTATAAAAAAGTATGGGGGACTAAAATCCACTAGTTAGGGAAAGGGGGGGCTAAACGTTAAAGAAAAGGGATAAGCTAGGTATCTTAAGCCAAAAATGAATATTATATTAATATTTCTTGTATGGATAATTATTTTATCCTAAGTTCCAAATTTAGAGACAAGTGGTCCAAAGTAGCTCCCAACATGACAAGTGTCAAGTTGGGGACATGCATACATATTGTTGGGACTTAGTTCATTTTTCGGGGGGATTCATCCATCATTATTTCCATCATTCAATCATCCATGAGAGCCATACGAGGACCATGCACTCACATAGTCAACTATCCTCCATATTTCATGTCATTGTATATGAACATGTATCCATAGCCATACTAGTTTGTGTAGTTGGTTAGCTTGGGAGCTAGACTGAAGAGGCGGGTTGTCAGGCCCATGGGATATTAAAGCAGTGGGTTGTCAAGCCCTTGAGAAATATCTTTGGGTGAGAGAATTGTTGGGAATTGATTTCATGAAGGGGATAAACTACAACTATAGGGCTCTAAGACTTCCTATCTAGCCTATTGTTGAAGCCCAAAAAGGAAGTGGGGCAACCGAAGGACTATTGAGTAGAGAAGGGGCACACTTCCCGGGGTTTGTCAGGCATGTGGGGAATGAGGGATTGTAGGTTGTTAGTTTGAGTTGGCACCTGTGATAGAGTCTTTCTCGTTGTCTATGAACCATTAGCCTGGTTAGGAACTCCTTTACCTGAGTGGAGTTTAGTCCCAGCTCGGGGGTGACCCACTGTTGAGAGTGATGAGTAGTGTGGTCTAAGGCTGGGAGGTTCGTGGAAGGTCTACACGTAGTTGGTGACATTCTTACCAAGATAAGTTTCAATTGTGTGATAAATTTACATGCCGCATTATTATTTATGTGTTTAATTTTATGGATTCATCTTATGTGTGGTTATAACTGCCTATATATTTATGGGTATTTCTTGTATATGCTGCATGTATACGTTTACTGTTATTTCAGTGTGAATCCGTGCATTTACATATGTATTTGTCTTTTTATGTTTTATATATATGTTTCCACAAGAGTTTTGTGTGTATATATCTTAATTGCATGCAGTTCAAAAACTTTATATGGCATAGCTCAGTTGGATGTTGGGTATGTTACAGTATGTTCCGCAGAGAGAATGAAAAGTGTTCTCTCATGTAGCATGCCTCGGCATGGGTGGTCGAGGATGTTACAGGATATTCAAAACCAAGATCACAATCATACTTACAGTCTTCTTGTTATTCCATATTGAAAATAAATGGTCTCTACAAATTCATTTCCTCATGATTGTTGCAAATTCCTTATATCCACAAATATGAAAGTTGTGGGTTGCCTTCACTTATTTCGAGTGCTATTTGACCAAAAGACAATTGATCCTCATTTTTTATAGCTAGAGCAATCAAGTCTTCAGATTTATAACAATCAGAAATAATTGTAGCCGGAAAAATTTTAGCCTCTTCATTATTCATTTCTATTTCATGTTTGTGGGAAAACATATCATCTTGAAGAGAATTATAAAATTGATGAATATTGTGAGAGACAATTTATTCTCTATCTATATCTCCCATATCATCATGCAATTCATATTTCTCACAACAATCTTCAAATAAAAACTCATCTGAAAAATATCTTTTACAATGTTTCTTGAATACTATGTGGAAATCCTTCAAGGATGAAATGATGGAAGGAGGTAATGAAAATACCATTGACGTTTATCACCATCCAATGAGTGCATGAACATATTCATATGGAAATTGTCATGATGTAGATATAATTGATTCATGCACTCATGAAACTTGATGAGGTGGCTTGTTGGATTATCCTCCTTCCTCTCTCTGAAGATAGGAAGAAAATCTCCCCATTCTGACATATGAGGTACAATATGTGGGAAACTAGGAACTATAGAAAAGTTAAGAGGTGCAAACCTCCGAGCCAAAATAGAAGCAAATGCCTTTGAAATATTAATATTGTGGAGTCACTACTAGATTAATCCTTCATGGAGTCGCTAGGTAGATGATTACGGTCAACTTATGTGTCCCTCTCTTGTCTACCATCAAGAGTTGGATCTATGTCACTCTCCCAGGGAAGATCACTTCACACTTCTCTCCCCAACAACGACACCAAAAATGTTAGCACTGAGAGTCACACTTATACTGTTGTAAGTGGAATCTCAATACCCATCAGAATATAAATTAATTAAATGGTTTGAGTAGGTGGATCAGCAAGACTAGGAAAGAAAGGGAGAGGGCAACAAAATGTCTGCAGAGGCATTCCATTGGGCATGGAGTCATAAGATCCTACAGATCAAAGGAAATCAAACTATATATCAGACAAAGAGATATATAATTATGAGTAGAAGCATGGTGATTATGAAAAAAGGAACAAAATCCATTATACAAAGATCCTTTCTGCAATAGATAAAGATTTCCTTAAACAATGAATAATGATTTAATGGGCAAGCTACAACAAATCCTCGGTTGTTCATGAATCCATCAATCAATGGAAGCTATGATCCTAAAAGCCTACAATATGTTCAATAAAGAATATAACAAAGAAGTGGGAAAACAAAGAAGACAATCTGATAACATCTCTCATGAATCTTTAATGGAATAAAATATCATTACAAACAGGCCCTAGGGCTTACAAATGAGCAACTAAAACTGCTCCTCCAACTCTCTCCTCTCTTGGCTCATGAATCCAACCTCACTCTACTATTGTACCATGAAATATATAACACTATAGGTCCTTTCCAACTCACTAATTTGAACTCCAACCCCTTTCCCAAAATAGAAACAGTTATAAACAGAGAATGACATGTTTTAACTAATTTCCTATTTTTCAGGAGGCGAAATTATGAAAAACAGGCTTCAAAATTCCACTTGTAATTCTCAAAATATAACAGTTGTGTAAAATATGAGAACGATTTTTGTAGATAAGATTTTTCTAAAGAAAAAATTCTCTAGGTTTCTTGAAATTCATCTCCAACTAGCCGAAATATGTGTTGAAAAACATGTCTCAAACAAGAAATCATGAAAACTAAAAAAATAGTGCTCAAAGATTCCTTCGAATCTCCCAATCTGTGACACCTATGTGAAAAATGAAAGAGTTTAATGTTATTGGGTCCGTGATTGACAATAAACTCCTTTGGATTTTGAAAATTCATCCTGGTTCACTTGGAAATCCTCTTGGAAGTCAACTGGTCAAAAATACCAGTTCAACAGTCTTAGAATAGAGTTTCTGCAGCAAATTCCGTAACACATTTCGTAGCACCTGTCTAAATTCGCAGCGCCTGAGCCAGTTCATAGCGCCAAAGGAAAATCAAGTAGCCAAACCCTTCCTGACCTCCAAACAAGACAAAAAATCTCATGGAGTACCTGATGGATATGAGGTTGATGTTGGTAATTTTGAATTTGCACCAAGATGCTTCCAACCTATCCAACCTACAACCCTCTTCCTTAACTAGTTCGTAGTGCCAATTCGCAGGGCCAACTCAACTATAGCTTGCACACTCCAAGGAGGATTTTAGTTGATGGTATGACATAATACCAGGAGATATGGTTAAATGTAGGCTTTGAAAACCATAAATCCTCCTTTACATGATCAATTTTATGTGTTAACATGTTGGTTAGGGATAATAGGATTCTTCAAGAGTGGATGGGGGGATTAGTCCTCTAAGAATCCTTTCCAAGTACTATCAAGGTGATCTCAAAGCTTGGCCAATGCAAGAGGGAAGAGCCTCTGGATGTCCTACCTCAATGCAAAGGAACAAAAACTTCAATGGTCAAAGGGAGTAAGGCTTTAATATACACAAATTCTTATCTTGAATATAACAAAAGAAGTTTTTAAGTTTAATTTTCCAATGGATGCTTTTATCACTCAAATTAAATATTTTACATCTAATAGACGAACCTTGGACATAGATAAAATTATTGTATTTTCTTGTCACTAAAACCATGTTTTCTGATATTGTTTTCATGTATCCAAGTCAAGAATGTCTGTGAAATTTGATATGGTGATGTAATGTAGATCAGACTCAATAAGATCTTGAAGAAAACATATTATTTATGGTCAAATGAAAATGTGGTATGCTTTATGGTTGAAACTTATTGTTGTAGAAATATCTATTTCTTTATAGAATATGTTGGATTGTAAAATAAATCCCTTCATTCTCTTAAAATTATGGTCTATGTAAATCCATGAAGAATGAACTCACTTGTACTATTTTAATCTTAAGTTTGAAAAAAATGAGTGGGTTGAGAATTTTATTGTAGCAACAAAATTCACTTGTACTATTATGTTCTTGTGGTTTCCTCAATATGTTTAATCACATCCCTTATGACACTCGCTAACTATTTCTCTGATTTGATGGAGTATTATAAGATGTACAACCAAACATGTATTTGTCATATCTATATTCATTGAGTGAGGGAATTTCAAGTAGAATAGAGGAAAGTGAGACATATAGTAGGTCTAATAGGCGGAGATCAACTAGAGGTGAGAAGATCATAAGAAGATTCCATAGACGGATGGCATTTTTTCTTGCTAAAGGGAGTTCATGTTCTTATGATGATGAGAGCATAGATGACATGGATGTCACCTTGAGGTACAAACATCTAATGAAACGATAGGTACCCAAGGATATTCCTCAAATAAACACTTATTTTTGTGTCAACTAAAGGATATACCACATTTCTCCATCATCATTACATGGTTTGGGGCTATTTTCCATGGATAGCATAAAGGTATGTTATGGAAGATTAAATGAATTGATGTAGTATGTGGGACCCTGTTACATCTGCAAAGATTGGATACGACTAGTCCAATATATGAAATGTATGTGAAGATATGGCATGGATGCAAATTATATATAGTTAAAAGACAATGATCAAAATAAAGGAGCATCCATGTATATTGACGGAAGGCCAAAAGTAGCGGGCAATATTACAGGGCTTATAAACCATACATGACCTGTGACCACAAATAAGCAACCTAATTGCGTATTTTAGGGGCATGAAGGAAACTGTGTATTCGTATCTGTAATAAAATCAATAGTTGCAGGGGAAGAGTTTTTGATTGATTACAATTTGAATTGAGTATATACAAATGTTTCTATTATGGGGGCGATACATATACTATTTTACCCAACATGTAACCAATGAATCTTATATTTTATGATTATCATTTACTGTAATATATTGTCACGCATCTTGTAAGTTAAGGAAACATTTTAGCATGCCATGTTTTTTTCCCATGCCTATTCATGAACTAACTTTATTTTGCATATATTTGAATTTCTTCTATTTTTTCTAATTCTTATATTCACATTGTATTGTTGGAAACACCATTGTATCAGGGTGACAGGGGGAAGGAAATAGCCATAGAGAATTCCCCAAATACTTCAAAGGAATTTCTTAATGATGAATAATTTTTTTCCTCCACCAACCCAGTGCAAACAATAAGGAATCTTGTGAGAAAATCAAACATCGCACTCACTTCTTTGATTCAGATTCGACAACAGACACAAGAGATAAAGGAAATAATTAAATCCTTGATGGAAACAATTCATCGCTATGGGGTAATAAATATATTTAATTATCCCATTTATTTATTTTGGATTTTAATTTTTATACTCTTACAAGTCCTTTATAAAAAACTCTTTATTTTTACAGGAGTTTTTGCAGGATTTTAGTCCCCAAGATGTGCCTACGGAGGCCGATGTTCATACTAGTGTCATTGCTACACCTGCACAACATCATATGGGCACACCCCCTAGGGTCGATGTCAATGTTGGTACTATTCCAGTCACTCAGACCAGTACACCCCCCAATTTTGATGTTGGTACTACACCTGACCCTGACCAACACATGCAAGAATGTGCATAGGATGTAGAACATGGCATTGCAATTTTGAAGTATTTCCTAGATCATCCCTTGTCACTAGAACATGAACACTACTTGTTACCTTTCTGGAAAAATGTGAGCTCATCCCTATGAAAATAAAAAATCTTCCAAGTATTTAAGACGTGATTTAATTATTATGTACAATCTAATTGAAATTTATGTATAATGTGCGATTATTTTAAACTAATGATAATATCATTTTGTAGGAAACAATACATGTTATAAGCATGTGAATGACCTGACCTTGGATATATTTAGGACCACCATACACATAAGGTGGAATTCGAAAAGTTCCAAGTTAAAAGATGAACTCATTAACAAGTTGGTTGGCCTGTTCGGTGAGCGTTCCTTCAACAAATATAGTCTCCTCAAAATAAGGTGCATATCTAAAATGTCTGAGGGACCAATATAGGGTTCATATGCAAAAGAACCCTCAGTATGAGAGTCCTGCAATGATTCTTGGGAGGGAGTGGAAGGCCCTACAAGAATATGCAAAGGAGAATATGCTTCAAAAATAAGGAAAGACACCACCCAGTTCAGGAAGGTATGTGACACTTCTAATATTGTAATAATGATGCTTTATCGTCATTGCGACATCTAATTACATATTTGAAACTTTTCGATATAGGATCCCAAAAACATCCAAAGCCACCAAGTCCATAATAGAAAAACATGGGAAACACAAATTTGGATCGGGTGGTTACTCTAAACTGGTCGTACGAATTGTAAGTATAAAAAAATCAATTGCATCCAAATAATATATTGTTAACAATTTTAATTTAATTCCACAAAAGAAGAAAAATTCATGTTCTTATGAAATTTTTTAGGGCTTGGAGTTCAAACAAGATCCAATAGAGGAAGACCTCAAGCTTTATTTCAAGCACGTCTTTCAGGCATAGCTTTCAAGTCGTGGTTGAATGTAGAAAAATCTTGGGGGAAACACAACCTTTTGTCACTCAAATTGACACACAGGTAAATAAAATCAACAAAGATTATTTATAATTTAGTACTTGTACAATATATTGATTATTATTTTATGCCATAAAGTAATGTATTTGTTTTTTTTAAGCAGGAAACCAATGAAGAAACAAGTGTCCCCACTAGAAGAACACAACCTAGTGACAACGGAGTGCCACCCAATGAAGGTGGTAAGCAACTCAGTACTGGAGGTATTTCATGTGCTATAAAAAATGTAGTATGGATTATAATTAAAAATATTTTATTGCAAATGATGTATTAATTATAACCTTTCATGTTTCAACTCCAAAGCATGTATAGGATGAGGCTAGAAAGGAAGAGGAACATATGGCCACATCCGAAACTACTACACTTGCCTTTTCTACTAAAGAAAGTAAAGAACACTCTAATTCTCTTTTTATTAATGAAATACTTGTAATAGTAATAACAGAAAATATCAATTTTACATTTCTTTCTTACTGCAGATGATGATCCACGCCCCCTTCCCCCCCTTCCAACAACCTCAATGTCGTGATTACATGATTAGGTAATCAATAATACATGCATATGCCAGAACAAATGAAGGGGACAAAGGAACTAATAATGTCATTTTTGAATTCATTTCAAAAATAAAGAAACCAAAAAAAAAATGATTGTACTAGTTATATAATTACAAGCATCATGTACCATATTGTGAAAACATATTTTTTATGATAAAAAATTTTTGAGATGAAGTATTTTGTCTCTATGATTAATGAATGTTATATGTTAATGAATGATTTCTATATGTTTCTTTATGCACAAAACCATGTATGTTTCTTTATGAATTTGTTGTTTAGCTAGTGTCTATGCATGAATCTTAATGTGTTGCTTTCATATATTTTCTAGTAGATAGATTGGATTATGGGGAATTGAGAGTGATGTGAGGGGAGGGGAGTGACCATAAGAGCTTCCACCTTCACATGGTTTTCCATGTTTAGTAGAGAATAAATTAGGATTTGGATAATCTTGGAGCAAACCTCCCTCGGTTGAACATAGCAACAACACAGTCAATGTTGATTTTGTTGTTGCTCCATCAAATCGAGGGAGGTTTGATCCAAGATTAGACTACTCCAATAAATTATTCTTGAAACCAAGAGGCTTTTATTCAGGTATTCATGCACTCAAGTCTTTATAATTATTATTTAGTCATGAAAATGTTTGTTAATTTATTTTATTATTGTGTTCATTCTTTAAGTGTTGGTTAAATTAGTAGAACAACTATTGGAGGAGATATTTTGGAACAACATTAAATGAATATCATACGAGGAAAACCTTCAAATATCTAGGTATTTAAGTTTTTATTTCATTTCTAATTGTAATTGATTTGTATGATTGACATGATGATTTATATTGTGATTTTGGTTCTTCCCACTCAAGTAGATGAAAAAGTGACGTCTTATCCTCTTGAAGCTCTTGCTCCTCCATAGAGGTAGAATTCCCATTCTCTTTGTCTACTATAGGGTCCACATCCTAATGTGAAATTAAGTGATGGGATGATAAGGTGATTGAGTTATATCTATTTAGGTGTAATGCTCATGATTCAGTTTATCTATGTCTTGTATAATGATTATGCTAAGATGTTTTAATGTTGAAAATTTTATGGCATGCTTCATTTATGATTACTCATGATTGTGATGATTATTTAAGATTTCTATGGATACCTTGCAAAAACACATGCAAATGTTAGTGTGCAATAAAATGTGCCAATTCATATTTTAAATTTGCATTGCAATGCTTAAAGTATTCAAGGTATAATTTATTTCAACACTTACACTTAATGGAGGATAAAACATATGACCTTGAGTCCTAGCCTCACCTCAAAATAGAACAAAATGGTAATCATGTTAACTATAGATGTGTAAATTATATACTTGGAAATTTTGGAATGTGGCTCATGTCCTTTGAAAATAATTGGGAGTTTGTTTACATACTTGGCAAGTACTTGTTTTCATAGTTCATGTTCTTGGCAATTATTTGTGACATGGTTCAAGCACTTGGAAAATATGTGGATATGATAGTTGGCATTTGCAAAAGGGTTTGGTAATTAATAGTGGGAAACAAATGTGCTCCAACACTTTTCCATACACCATATTTTAATTTGGAGCTAATGTCATTTTTTTGCATGGATAGGCGTGAAAGGATTATGATTCTCCATGTAGATCCAATGGTGGAAATTTTCCTCCTTTGCACATATCCCCTTACCCTAATTCTTGGATCATTCAACCTTTTGTTGAGACTTCACTCTGGATCTATTAAGGGTGGAAATGTGCTCCTTCTGTGGACATTTTCCATGCTCTCAAGGTCAATATAGGGTACAACATACACATATATATTTTTGGGTGAATATTCAAGTTGTTTTCTCAAGTTTATATCTCTTTCTTCAGTTCACAAGCATTGAAAGAGATCCTAGCTCTCATAAATAACATGAGCCTCCGATTTCAGTGGTCTCTTACTTGAGGAAGAGTTGTGGACATGTGAAATTATTTATTTTCTCAACCAAGCCATAAAGGATGCACTTGTCTCAAGGATTACTTTGAATACTAGAATTGGACATCAAGTAGTATTTTTACCTATGGTTTGATTGGTATAATAATGTTGCATGGGAATGAATTTGGCTGCAATTAAAGACATATTTTCATACCGACTTGTACTTATCATCTTAACACTTATACTTGTGACATGGATGTAAAAAACATCACCATTGTGTTTACATGTGCCATTTAGAACCCATTGTTGTTTTTCCACGGGATTTACACTTGGCCACAACACTTGTTTATCTATATAATTGTGAAGTTTTCAATCTTTGAATCTTGAACCTATCCCCTCCTTGGCACATTAGAATTGACTATTCTTGGTTCAAACCCAAAATAAGTTCATAGTCTTGCAATATTGGGTAAAAATCCCACAAATTTCTCGCTCTTTGTATGTCCTTTCCCAACCTTTGCAAACACCAACTTATCCATGGAAAACTTTGTTGGAATCTCATTTATCCTAATCAATTTTGTGGTTTTTTGGGCATGAAGTCATGGTATGGGTTATTTCCTTTGATTAAAATATGAGTAGCTTGGTATATGGACATGATAGGTTGTGTTTCACTTAAAACATCATGGTCTAACTATGCTCTCGATAGCATTGGTTGCATGCCATGATTGTTGGAATACTAAGAGGGGGGGTGACTCAATATGAGCCATTTTTTCCACTTTCAATAAAAATATATAATCTTCAACTTTATCATCAATATATGATTTATGATTTCATTCAATATATCATGAGAATATAACCAAAATCAATAACATTCAACAATATCACATTAGATACACAGTACCCTAGAATTTATGTGGAAACCCAAATGGGAGAAAAACATGGAATGTTTTCTTATATAAATATCAAGAATACATTCATAGGAAGCACCAAATTCTAAATTCTCTATCACCAATTGGAAGGAGGCATCAACCCCCTATTTACAAGCTCCAACCTGAAGGAAACTACAACTCCCTCATTTACTAGCTACGACTGGAAGGAGGCTCAAACCCCATGATTTACAGGCACCAACTTGAAGGAAGATCAAACTCCCTGAGTTCTTTGGATTCAAATAGAAGGAGGCTACAACCCCCTGATTTGCAGGCACCAACCCTAAGGAAGATACAACTCCTTGAATCCTTCAAAACCAACCGGAAGGAGGCTACAAACCCCTTTCCTTTCCCCGTCCTACCGCCCTGAAATATATGTGTAGACCTAAACTGTCACTACCACCAAAAAACTTGTAAATTCCACTTTCACTATCACTGTTACATCAACTTGTACCACTGTCACTATCTCATCAACCTGTAATTGATGATCAACCAATCATATAACCTATTACAATCCCTTCCATTGTCCTTGTCATTGATATATCATCAACAACCAACTATAACTAGATCCACAAACATGGATACCAAAAACCATCACCAAACCATGTACATAAATCATCAACCATGCACATCAACCTATATCAACCATGTGCACAAACGTGTACCATATCATGTACCAAGATCACCAAGAAATGCCTCTAACAATGTGTCATATCATCATCAATATATCTTCCTCAACCATGTACAAAAATAAGTATCAAACCATGAACCATAACATCACCAAGATGTGTCTCAACATGTACTATCATAACCAAGCATGTACCATAACATCACCAAAACATATACCAAACCAAATACCAAAATAGCCAAGATATACTTATAACAATGTATCATATCATCGCAAAGGTGTACCATATCATGTACCATCATCATCATGAAATCCTCAAGCATGTACCATAAACATAAGATACTACATATTGTTATATTTCCACTGAAATTGGTCTCACAGGATTTGGATCCTCTATGAATAATTTATGATTGTTTTACCCGGAACCCCTGTTTGAGACTAATTTCAGGACTAGTCAAAAACCCTATCGTCCACAGAGTGTATCTAAAAAAATACAATGACCCATAATATGAAATTTTTACCAGTAGTACCTTGAAATGTCTTCTCAACAACCACCAATTTTCATTATCTGAATCATTATAGAAATATAGTTATAGAAAAAATGGTAATATGACCTTTAAATAACATACCTTAGAACACATAACCACGAGACTTTATCCTCGCTTGGAATTTCTCCCTTCCTCACTTCATCTTCCCTATGAAATTCACCACAGATATCCTTGGTTACCTCGGATAGAATCAATTCATCACTAAGATAGATATTCAATGAACTTGTGTGTGTGAATTGTACTTATGAGAGACTTTTTGAGGTGTATATATACTTTTTCTAAGTAACCTCTTTCCTTAACTTTAGGGCTTCTTGAACTTTTTTTTTACAACCACTTTACCCTTTCATTAATGACTTGTAACCAATTAGGGGCTTCTTAACCATTCTTCAGGGTTTTCAAATTCATGATGGCATATCTCTCTAACTGTGAGGAACCATGTGGCATACCACCTACGATTGGAAATTAAACGAAAAGGACTATCCATCTATGAGGTTTTTGTATACACTTCCAGTATTCTTCAACCTAACTTTCCTTAGTCAAATTCAAGCCTCATGATAAAACCTATGGTTTTCTTGTAGAATTATTCTAAGCATATTCCCGTGAGGTTCATGCTTAGAGATATTCCATAAGGGGCCCACTTTGGAGACTTCTCCAAATACAACAATCACATATGTTGACATCAATTACAACCATTGATTGTTGGCATCAATGACAACCAATTTTCCAACAATATCAATGACAATCAATTGTCCAATAATCTCCCCCTTTGGCATTGATAGAAACACTCATACTCCACTTGTGACCAATGCTCCTCTGATGTTTATCTCCCCCTTTGACATCAATAGAAAAGGCTATCTCCCCTTGGGGTTTCTCTCCCTCTCTTCATGTTTCTAATCTTTCTCTTCTAATATTTATCTTTCTCCCCCTTTGACATCATGGGTAAAAGGGTAACTCCCCTTGTTGGTATACCTTATATAAACTATATCTCTTTGACTTCACGTGCTCCCCCCTATCTTCATGCTTCTGATGTTTCTTTCCTGATATTTTTCTCTGACAATTTCTCTCCCTTGACTTTTGTGCAAGATGTGGTGTAGATCAATGTGGTATTTATGTATATACTCTTCCTTTCTTATATTTCGATGCTTCTTGTCCATTGGTTCTTCCTCTTTTAATTCACTAACATATATATAAATAATTCAAAAATTACTTTTCTTCAAATCTTCATGGCTTGCCAAGTTCACATCAATGACCATACTTTATTCTAATGATATAGCTTTTGTTGTGACTTTCACTGCTTGCCTTCCTGACTCCACTTGTCCATTGATTTTGTTGATTCCAATTGTTTTTTTTCTTTCATCCACTGTCATGTATCTGTTTATACCTATTAAATATCTCATGAATCCATCTCTGTCCATATGTCATGAAACTATCCATGACTCTGCTACTCAACTACATACAATGTTGACCCATCTGTCACTTTACCATTTTGAATACTTCTTTAAATCTTCTGAAACTAATCACTACACATTCCTTGTTCTCAACCTATCTTCTCAATATGCAAATCAGACTCTACATGTCTACACAAATATGTACTTAATGTATCCATGTTTGAATGCATGCCTGGAATCCTCAATACAATCATGAATCTCTACCTAAAATATATTTCACTAATATTCTTTGTAACTGTTAGTTGATACCTGAAAGTTTCTTCTCAAACGATCAAACTATCACAATACATTCTACGCTTTTGTCATCAAACCACTCTGAAAATGCAAATACTTCAGACTGTTAGTTCTCTTATTTGTAGATTTGTTGCTTAGACTCCCCTTTTTCAATATTCATATTTACTGGGAGTCTCCAAGATGGATGGCTCATAAAAATACATGTTCTGATGCAAAGTAATATTCCTCTTCGTCTATGGATTCATCATCATTCTCTTATTGAATTCTAATGTTCTTTTGATATATGTCTTGAATTCTAAGATCTTCCTCTTTATCCTCTTTTTGGATTATGACCTCTTCCTCTTTTCCTGTGGATTCATCATGATCTCACACTACTGCAAATCCTGTGAGTATAATGTATGGGACCTGGTCTTCATTCACATGTTCTTCTTGTTTTTCATTTCTTCTCCAAACCTTCTTGTATATGACATTTTCCTTTCTACCTGTAGATTTGTCCTGGTCTCGTACTATTACCAATCTTGAGAGTATGACTTATTGGTGTCCTTCATTCATTTGTTCTTCCTTTACCTGTTCTTGTTTTCTTTTCCAAACCTTCTTATATTTGATATCAATGTTCCCTTTCATAGAAGTATCAATCATTCTTCTACAATCACAAGTTATATGTCCATAGTTTTTACATTTGTAACATTCAATATTGTATGGAGTCACATATGCATTTCTTGCTTGACCATTTATTCCATAATCTCTACAACCTCCAGCTTTATGTCCAAAGTTAGTACAAAATAAACTATGACCATAAAATAAACATGCATACCTGGGACTAAATCATTTTCTTTGTGATGTGGTCTTTCTGAACTCATGCCTTAGATAATCACGATCTTCTCTTCTGTTGTTTCCTTCACAATTGTTGAAAATTCTTTGATACCTAAAAGTGGTGGATCTTCTTTGATATATGTCTCTTCTGTAATCCTCTTCTTGAGTCTTCTTTATTTATGGAATGTTCTCCTTTGAGGACTTGCATTCTTACTTCTTGATAGAATCTTTGATGACCTTTGAATAACTCTGAGCCTTGTCTTCATTTTTCCTTTCTAGTGACATGTAAAATTTATCTTCAATTTTATTTACTGATGACGTGTTGCTTCCTTTCTCTTAAACATTCTTTCTAAGCTTGAAAAATTTATTTCTTAATATGACAACTTATTCTTCAAGCTTCTCACAATATTCTTCTTTCTTCATCATCTGGATCTTCATGACTTCTTCCTTTCTCTTTGCTTCTCTAAGTTGGATATTCAAAGAGATAATTTCTTCTTCAAGAATTATTTCTTGTTGACTAAATTATACTTCAAGTTTACTTAAGTCCTAAGATATTTCCTTGAGATGGCTAGTCAAAATATTTTCTCTCTTCTTGTCTTGCTTTCTTTGTGCTAGTAGTTCGTCTTCCAAAAACTACTTTTCTTCCAACTGTATTTTGTGTGTTTCTTCAATCCTTATGGCTTCTTCTATTTGAAATTTTAGGTTTGTAATCATCTGTTGGACTTATTAAGAGTTGGGATTTTGAGGCTTCCTTTTTATATTGATCAATTCTTCCTCGAGTGACTTGTTTTTCCCTCTTTCTTTAACCAGCTTGTCTAAATCCCTAGTTAGGTGTATCTCATAATATTATTCTTCTGAATATTTCTAACTTCTTTCTTCCCATACTAATTCAACATCTTCTTCATTTTGATTAGCATGTTCTAGTTTTGCGGTAGAATGGGATTCTGTAGAATATAGATTATGTAGCTTATCCCAAAGTTCTTTGGTTGATGAACATTGTCCCACTTTATATTTTATTGAATATGGTAATCCTTCCAATATGAAATCCATTTCTATTTTGTTGTTTCTCTTCAATTCCTTCTTGGATGCAGTCTTCAGTTTCTTTGAACTGATGTATCCTATAAAAATTGTTTTCCAAACATCATACCCATGTGCTCCTACAAATGATTTCATCTTGTTTCTCTAAATCTCATAGATCTGACCATTTTGACCATCAAATTGTGGTGTTCCATTTCTATACAACCTATTTCTCTCCATGATCTACCTTCAAGTGGTTAGAATGTTCCTTGAAGGACCTGCTCTGATACCAATTGTTGGAATACTGAGAGGGGACGGGGGGGTGAATTAGTATGAGCACTTTTTCCCAGTTTCAATCACAATATATAATCTTCAACTTTATCAACAATATATCATTTATTATTTCATTCAATATATCATGAGCATATAACCAAAATTAGTAACATTCAACAATATCACATCAGATACACAATACACCATAATTTACGTGAAAACCCAAATGGGAGAAAACCACAAAATAATTTCTTATATATATCAAGAACACATTCATAGGAAGCACCAACTTCCAAATTATCCATCACCAAATGGAAGGAGGAACTGACCCCCTATTTATAGGCCCCAACCTGAAGAAATATACAACTCCCTAATTTACCATATACAACTAGAAGGAGGCTCCAACCCAAGATTTATAGGAACCAACCTAAAGGAAGATCCATTTTCCTGAGTTCTTTGGATCCAATGAAAAGGAGGCTATGACCCCTTGATTTATAGGCACCAACCTGAAGGAATCTACAACTCCCTGAATTCTCCGTCACCAAACGGAAAGAGGCTACAACCCCCTTTCCTTTCAACGTCCTGCTGCCCTAAAATATAAGTGTAGACTCAAATTGTCACTACCATTGAAAAATTGTAACTTCCACTGTCACTGTCACTATCATTTTCACATCAACGTATGCCATTGTCACTGTCTCATCAACCTGTAACTGATGATCAACCAATAATCCAACCTGTCACAATCCATGTCACTGTCTATGCCACTGTCTTTGTCACTGATATACCATCAACAACCAACTATAACCAGATCCAATCACATGGATACCAAAAACCATCACCAAATCATGTACATCAATCATAAACCAAGTACTTTAACCATGTACATCAAACTATATCAACCATGTACCAAAGCCTATACCATATCATGTACCAATATCACCAAGAAGTGCCTCTAATAATGTACCATATCATCATCAAGATATGTGCCTCAACCAATTTCCAAAATAAGTATCAAACCATGAACCATAACATCACCAAGATGTGTCTCAACATGTACTATCATCACCAAGCATGTACCATAACATCACCAAAACATATACCAAACCAGATACCAATATAGCCAAGATATACTTCTAACAATGTATCATATCATCACAAAGGTGTACCATATCATGTGCCATCATCATAAAGACATGCCTCAAGCATGTACCATAAACATAACCCTCAATAATACATGTAAAACATACCTTTGATCCTATAGTATACTCGATACACAATATTACAGACCTATATCTCTTCCCCACCCTCAACAACAAGAGAATAACATCTTCACCAAACTTTACCTCAGTATCGTGGGACTAGTTTTGGATTAGTATCAAACCCTAACTTTCAACAAGCATCACTCTGGACTTGTAATGAATAAAGGTATGAAATTGTAACCACAGATACTCTAAGATATTTCTTCCATCTCCTCAAAATTTCAAGGTCTAAAACTTCTCAAAACAGAAGTTATAGTGAAAATGGAAAACCTTCTTGAATTTTGGCCTATTATGGAGAGAGAACTTATACAACATGCCACATGCTCAATATTTTATATATGATTCTGAAACATGCACACAAGATACTATAGACCGTTATCTTTCCACTGAAATTATTCTCACAAAATTTGGATCCTCTATGAATACGTTAGGATTATTTTACCTGGAACCCCTGTTTGAGACTAGTTTTAGAACTAGTAAAAAAACCTATCTTCCACAGAGAGTATCTCCATGAATACAATGACCCAGAATATGGATTTTTATCATAGGTACCTTGACATATCTTCTCAGCATCCTCCAATTTTTTCTATCTAAATCATTATAGAAAAATAGTTATAGCGAAAATGGTAAGATGACCTTTAAATAACATGCCTTAGAACACATCATCACAAGACTTCATCCTCCCTTGGAATTTAGCCATTATTCACTTCATCTTCCATCTAAACTTCTCCTTAGATCTCCTTGGTTACCTCATATAAGAATCACTTTCTTACTTAGATAGATATTTAATGAACTTGTGTGTGTGAATTGCACTTATGAGAGACTTCTTGAGGTGTATATATATGTTTTCTAAGTAACCTCTTACCTTAACTTTAGCGCTTATTGAAATTTATTGTTACAACCACTTTACCCTTTCATTAATGACTTGTAACCAATTAGGGGCTTCTTAACCATTCTTCATGGCTTCCAACTTCATGAGGGCATATCTCTCTAACTGTGAGGAACCACGTGGCGTACCACCTACCATTGGAAATGACACAACAAGGATTATCCATATATGAGGGTTTTGTATACACTTGAAGTATTATTCAACCTCATTTTACTTAGTAAACTTTGGGCCTCATGGCCACACCTATGGGTTTCTTGTAGAATATTTCAAAGCATCTTCCCTTGAGGTTCATGCTTAGAATTATTCCATAAGGGGGGCACTTTAGATACTTCTCCAAATACACTCATCACATATATTGACATCAATGACAACCATTGCTTGTTGACGTCAATGACAACCAATTGTCCAACAACATTAGTGACAACCAACTATCCAACAATGATGAGGTTATTATGTTTACATGGATGGGATACTTTGTCAAATATTTAGGTTACCCATAATTTGAAGCCTTGAATAAGTTTGTATGGCCTGGTGAATGGAGGAAATGTGTAATTTAGAGTTCAAACCTATGTGTGTTTTTTTTATGGTTGGTTAGTGCTCTTGAATGATAAATAGACTTGAAGGAGGTAGTGATTTCCTACTAGTTATTGAGACCCTTACATATATTTTTACTCTTTTATTTGAAAATGAATGTATGCCTAGAATTGATTGTGAATATTGTGGGTGCTCAAAATTTGGTATTTAATGGGAAATGAACATTTCATGCCTAGGTATTATAAATTAATTGTCCATCCTATTACACTTTCAGATTCTTTGTTGGTGTATATTTATTAATTCCCATAAATGATTTGAATGGTTGCATGCATACCCAACATTGATATGTGCATCAATGCTCTGAATCAATGGTGAATTTTCAAGGTTTTAGTAGAATCTCATTTATTTTTAGTTATTATTTATTCGTTTAACTTATTATTTTATTTGAAAAATGCAAGTATGAAGGGTGACAACTCCACGATCCACAATGCATTTCCGACAAGGTTTTTGCTGCCCATGTTTTTCTAGTATTGTCTTAGTTGTTTTCGACGTGTATGGGAGCCTACTAAAAGAAACCAAGAAAATACTAGAAAACCTGGGAAGCACATGAATATTCGCAAAGATTGGATAACTCAATGGAGAAGATTGGACATGCAACAACCTGAACACACTTTGTTGGGAAATTGGCTCTATTTCAGGTTCTATGATGGAGGACTAGGCATATTATATTTGTCACAACTGTCATTTCTGGTCTTTTATAATTGTTTATTGGGTTTTCTATCCTTATTCATATTTATTGAATGGATGCTTATTATTTCTACAACTAGGTGATCATGTCCTATGTAGAGGTAGTTGCTTTATTAGTTATTGTATAACATAGACTATATTAGTTTGTTGGAATAGGTTATGGATTGATGCATTATGTGTCTTGTGTTTTGATGGTGGGTTTTTTTTTAGTTGATTGGAATTACACCATTTGATACCATTTCTTTTAATTTGAAATGAATCTACCTGTGTGTAAAATAGATGGAAAGGAATATTGTTTTCTATTATACATTAATTCATATCATTTGATTGGTGGATTCAATGTGTCTTTTTTGCATCTTTCCTTGTATACAAAAACTTTTTTTGTGAACATGGTGTGCTTGTGTTGTTTTACATTAAACTTTAGTTTATAGTTATGTATCTTAGCTCTCATTATGCGTTTAAAATATAATCCTAGCTTTCTTGTTGACTTGGTTTTCTTGTCAATAAATGATTGTTGTTTTTGTGGTGCCCTCTTTCAACTACAATTTTATTCATGTCTAGTAAAATCATACAATGTCGTTTGTTTTGAATGATGACAATTATTTCTTTCTTCTACAATGAATTTGGTTTCTAGTTGGAATCGGCCATTGAAAAAAGGAAATAAATTATAGCTCACAAATGCCAATAAACACCAAATATTTCAATTGAATTAGGAACCCTGAGCTAGAAGAAAACCTAGCTACATTGGAAGTCCTTAGTGCCTAGTCTAAATGTAAGTTGAGCTATTTGTGTGTGGACATTATATCTTATGTATGCATATACCTTCTTGATTTCATTTACCTTTAATTATTATTTTGCTACTTGTTATGCATGATTGAGTATGGGTAATTGAGAGTGATGTGGGGGGGGGGACCGAACGAGCTTCCACCTTCACATGGTTGGTCTTGTTTAGTAGAGAATAAATTATTCTTGAAACCAAGAGGAGCTCATTCATGAGGTATCCCCCTTTATTATTTCTAGATAATCGTACATATTTAATTATTATTCAGTCATATAACGTTCAATTCTCTTTGTCAAATACAATCTCATTGATGTTTAGTTATTATTCAGTCATTTAACCTACTATTATATTTGAAAAATGTAGGTCTGAAGGGCAGTCACCTCCACGATCCACAACGCATTTCTGACAAGTTTTATGTTTCCCGTGTTTTTCTAGTCTTTCCTTGTTTTTTTTACTTGTCTCAGAGCCTATGAAAAGAAACCAATGCAAGGCTAGAAAACATGGGCAACATAAACTCCACGAAGATTGGACAACTTAATGGCGAATATTGAACATGGAAAAACTTAATGGTGAAGATTGGAGATTGGATGGGAAATTGGATCTATTTCAGGTTCTATGATGGAGGACGAGGTTCTATGTTCTATTTCAGGTTCTATGTTGGATTTATTTATTTTAATTAATTGTTATAGTTGTAAGAAGAAAATAGGATAGATTTAAACAAAATTTTATATATTTATTTTATATGTTAACAATAGCAGGATAATATCCCATGCAATTATTTATTTGATTTGAATTAGTTTATTAAAGACAACTGCAAATTAATGCTCCTCCAACATCCCCTTCAAATAAGAGCTCCAACCAATTGCTAAAACTCTTGACATTTTTCTTTGTCTTTAGGATCACTGCCAATGTCTTCAAGATCATTTTTGTGAAATCTTGATATAGAATTTTGTTTTTACTTTAAATTCCAATACCAACTTTGTCTTCTTTGTTTTGGAAAATCTATGTGTACCTTGACATCTCCCAAATATTACAAATTCACTAACATTGTCAACCAAATATACACACATTCCTTGTTTTTTGTTGTTGATAAAATGTTTCTTCTTTCTATTAATATAGAAAAATGGCCCATGCATTCTATACAAACAACGGTTGTGATAACAACCACCACAAGCTAAGGTTGATAGGAAAAAAAAACCAGTCAATGGAACTTTCCCACGGAGGGAGAAAAAAAAAGAGATTCTTTAAGTGTCTTAACTCCCAAGACAGATAAATACAAGTAAACACAGTAAACATCCTAGTCAACAAACGTGAGATGTCATATCAAGTAGTTGTTAGAATCATGTACACATAAGGAGGGGTATTTTTAATTAGGGGGTCACCTTCATCTATCCACCACATGCTCAATATCGACCACTAGGGACTCCCGTATATCGTTTCCCTACTTGGGCTCTTTAGGTTGCTCTGGTTCAGAGATTGCCAAAGGGATGGTTGGAGACTTGTAAAATTAGGAGACTTTTAGGGCTTGGGGTGGAAGCTAGCTCCTTTACCTATCTCGATATTCATGAACAACTCAACCTGTGTTATGTTGATTTCAAAGTCCAATATAGTCTTTAGGGTGAGCTAATATGCTGACAAGGGATCCTTTGGTGGAACTCTTCTCATGGTACATGTTTCACAAAAGCACCACTTCCAACTCCACTTTTTGTAATATGGGCATGAAATAAGTTGTGTGGTTTGAAATTTGATTGAGAAATATTTCTTTAGTTATCTTGATACATACTTAGGATATTGTTAGGATTGTGTTTCACTATTTATTAAACATGAAAAAATAAATAACTTCAAATATGTATTAGAAGAGGGACTAAATTAGTACATAATGCCATAATCGTTTTGATAGTGAACTCTAGTTTTTTTTATCAAGTTCTAGGAAATGATATTTTCATGACTAAAATAACTTAATTGTACATTAATAGTGGTTCTAGTTTGGTTGATAATATTTTGGGTGAAAAGTTTACTAAATAAAGGTGTGGTATTCAAGCATGTTGTCCTAACTGAAGAAAAATTTCATGTACGTGTCATCATGCTAAATAACCCACATAAATTGAATATCGATAATAAGGAAAGGGTAAGATCACAAATGATCAATTTTCCTCTCTAATTGATGGTTAAGGAATTAGGCTAGGAACATCTTTCCCAAATTTCTTTAATATTTCCTCTAATATGATTTCCAGGCAATCCAATTAGCTAAGCTTTATGAAAAATGGGAGAAAGAAAATGATATAGAGATGATAATTATCAAGTTAAAACTTTCCACTCTTTTTATTACCAAAAATTCAAATATTGTTCTACTTTCAAACTTTTAATGACACGTCTATATTTCCTTTAGGGATTTGGGGGATCATTTTATGTTGGAGGAAACTTGAGGCTATTGTTGGACAGTTGGGTGTCACTGATGTCAACCCTTAGAGCGTTTGAGATATCTCATCATTGTGATCGAGATTGATGGTGAGTTAGTTATCAATGATGTAAACAAGAGTGGTTGATGTTAGCAGATGTGTTGGGTGCATTTGATGAAGTCTACACAAAGCTTCGGAGGTGTGATCATGAGACCTGGAGTTGATCAAGGAAAATGGACATGACAAGTAGTGTAAATGCATTTAACACACTCATATATGGATAATCCTAATTGCGTCGTGTCTGGTGATAGGTGGTATACCACGTGGTTCCTCACGGTTAGGGACATATTCCCCCACAAATTTGGAATCCTCGAGGAATGGTTAAGAAGCCCCTAATTGGTTACAAGTCATTAATGAAAGGGTAAAATTGTTACAACAAGAAAGATAAATAAGCCCTGAGATTAAGGAGATATGTTACTTGGAAAAAGTATAAATAGACCTCAAGGAGTCTCTCATAAGTACACACACACACATTCAATTAATATCTATCTTATGAGAATATTTTGGTCTATTGACGAATCTGAGGTTGAGTATGAGGAAGCGAAGAAATTTCAAAGGAAGAGCTAAAGTTTTGAAGCTGTTGAGAGATAGGGTTTTCTATAACCCTAATTAAGCAAGCCTTCGTGAGTCAGCTTGAGGGTGTCATGTGAGTCACCCCTGCAGGTTGCATAGGTCTTGTCACACGAGGCCCTATGTGATAGGTAGTATTTTTCTCATGAGGACAAGACAGAAGTAGAGGAGAGTGTTGGCCCTTGACCAAGTTTTGAGGAACACTTGGTCATAATTGACCATTTTTGGACTTCAACACCTTGTCAAAGATGGAGCGCCATGCGAAGCAGAGATCACGGGATCTTGGTCCACTTTTGGACCTCTTTTAGGGTTTTGGGTTAGGGTAATGGGAAAGGGATGTCGGCCCATGGGTTTACCCATGCTTAGGCCCACTTTTGTAATGTATAAATAGAAAGATAGGCAATGTAAGAAGTAGTAGATGTGATTTCTTAGTGCAATTGGTGGTGCATCTATGTGATGTTGAATAAGTGCTCTCTGTGAACTATGTAAGGCTTGCAAGGCTAAGTGCAAGTTACTGTGTGGTTGATACTGTAATGCAAGGAAGAAGGATATAGAGAGCTATGCATATCTTTTGTCCTATGTGAAGAAGGGTTTCGAAGGCTTTGCACTTATAACAGCTTGAGGATGATAATAAAGAAGAAGATCTTGTGGATGTAGCCCCAGGGGGGGGGTGACCACGTAAATTTGTGTGTTATTCTCTATGCTTTGGTTCAATGCATTTATCTTTGCTTATTCTATGTGCTTTGATATATCCACTTATGATCTGTGCTTATTATATATATATGATTGTTAGATCTTATGTGTATGAGGATGCTTAGTGTTGATCTACTGGATATGATCTAGGTTACTATGGTTAAGTGCTGAAACACTGTAATATGAGTATTCACCACGAAGCTCTGTGTTGTCTGCGAAGTATAATAAGGGTTAAATATTGATGAACGATCTATCCTATGTGCCCTATAAGGATAGAATCACAGATCTGTGTCCCAGCTAAGGTTGCAGACACCTGAGTCTTGCAACCACCCTTGCCTCTACCTCGGGTGAGACTTCATCTACTTCACAGGTGTTGTCGAAAGGGCCGGTAGTTAGGGCTTTGTTGGTCTGCTCTTGAGCGTTGAACCCTGGGTCTGCCCATGTGCCAACAAAGAGATTCTTGTGCTAGGTTGTTGATGCCCAGGTTGGTTTATTTGTCTGATATATGATACAACAGGTCAACTATAGGTTACAGGTATGTTTAAGTGTTTGTTTTGAGGGATACATGTTGATAATTTCATGGTGCATACTTGAGTCATGATTGGTATATTGTTGAGGCATTGACCTGTGATTGAATCACATCTTAGATGCATGGTGTTGGAACTTGAATGAGGTATAGTTCTCAATGTTGTTACTTGGTTGAGGTACAACATTGATAGTACTTTCTTGTTATATCTTATGGTACATGGTATATGGATGATTGGCATGTTGTTTGTGGTATATAGAGATGTTATGTCACATTGATTAGTATCACATCTTGGCTATATTGGTATCTTGGTATTGTGGCTATATTAGTTATGCTTGAGGCACTTCATTGATGATATCCTATGATATGATACATGGTTGATGCATGATTTTGTACAGGTGTTGGTGCATTAATGATGCATGGTTTGGTACAGCTGTTGGTGCATTATTGATGCACAGATGGTACAAGTGTTGTTGCATTATTGATGCATGGTTGATAAAGGTTAATGTACATGGTTTGGTTGTTGTATCCATGTGATTGTATCTCATTGATGATGGTATATTAGTGACGGTGAAAGTGATAGTGATAGTGACAGTAATAGTGGCAGTGACTTTGGTAGTGACAGTTGGTCTACAATTATATTTCAGGGCGGCAGGATGGGGCAAGGAAATGGGGTTGTATCCTCCTTTCGATTGGTGCTGGAGAACTTAGGGTGTTGGAGATTCCTTCAAGTTGGAGCCTGAGAATCAGGGGGTTGTATCCTCCTTCTATTTGGAGCTAGAGAATTCAAGGATTTGGATCTTACTTCAGGTTGGAGCCTGAGAATCAAGGGGTTGTATCCTCCTTCTAGTTGGAGCCAGAGAATTCGGGGATTTGTATCTTCCTTCAGGTTGGAGCCTATAAATAGAGTGTCATATCCTCCTTCCAGCTGCAGTTGGAGAATTGGGAAGTTGGTGATTCCAATGAATGTATTATTGACAATATAAAAGAAAGGATTATGTGGTTTTCTCCCATTTGGGAAGCCAAATTGAGTTGTCATGAATTGTAATAGGGTTTTGGGATGAGAAAAGTAGGGTTTTAAGCCCTAGAATTCATGTATAAATATGTAATGGATTGGGAATATATGGGTTCTCTTGTTCTCTAGTTCTCTCTTGTGTAATTATGTTCTCTAGATGCACTGTCAAGAGTTCCACTATGTTGAGAGTTCATGTTTTGTGAGAAGAGTGATAGAGTAGGATGAGAAGGAAAGAGTCTATGTCTGAATGTTAAAGAGATATTGTAGAGAGAGAGAGGATTTCATTGTAGAGAGACTAGGCTAGATGAAGGAAAATATAGCATGATGTATCTTTGTAAGCGCAGTGCACAAACCTGAGACAATTGCAGGAAGAATAATAAAGAAGTCAGTCATTGTTGATGTATCCCAAAGTTGAGTGAACCATGTTAACTACTGTGTTGCTTGTATTTTATGTGATGGATCATGAATATTCTCTTTATGCATGTTAGATTAGATCAGATCCTTACATGATATCTATGCAATAGTTATGAATGTTACAGTACTTGGTTTATGCTTCAATATGAAGTATAATGGTAATACATAACTAAATTCACTAAGTAACCTAAGGAGATAAAATACAGAATAACGTGCGCAAAAAAAAAAAGTAAGAATGACAAGGATGATCACCTCCCATTCCCTCACTACTGCAAAATCTCAGTTCCTGCAACCACAATAGAGTCCTCAGGTGAGAATTCACTTGCATGCAAGTGATGCTGAAAGGGTCGTTGTTTGAAGAGTTTTGTTGTTCAAGATAACTCAAACCTAGGGTCTTACAACCCCACACCTTCCAACAAATGGTTTCATTTACAGGACCTGGAATCTGTGATTGAGGAAATATTTTGGAGGCTGACTAAGAAATATATCTCATAATGGTTAGAAGGTAAGGAAATATAGTTTTCTCTAAAAGAGAATATAAACCCTCGGATGAGTGACGAGCAATGGATGCAAATGGAGGGAAGCAGGTTAAGAAATGGGTAAGGAAGTTATTAGGGCCTATACCAACATTCGATCCTCAAAAACAAAATGAGACATATCAAAGGCCAAGAAAATAGGTACTTGGACAAGATTGGGGAGTGTCAACATCATCTATGCCACATGTCAATGATTGCAATGTGCCAAATAATCCAACTAGGAAGATAAGCACTCTAAGAGAATTCATGATAATTTGCATAGAGATAATGAAGGATGAAACTACATTGAATTCACTATATGAGATTCTTGATCACTCCGTGGAAAGAAGGGAAACTCTCATCACACATAGGGTAGTGAAACAGGTACTGCACATAAAGAGGACCAACAGAGAATTTAGATTAAGAGCACATATTGGGGAATATGATGTGGATAATGTTATTTTATACTTGGGTTCTAATGTGAATGTATTATCAAAGAAAACCTAGGAGATGATGGGAAAACCCAATTTGATCTGGTCTCTTGTTAAGTTAAGTCTCTCAAATCAGCACAAGGTAGTACCAATTGGTCGATTGACAAGAGTACTCTTGAACATAGATGGGGTGCACAGTGTGGTAGAATTTGAAGTTATTGAGATCATGGATGATAGTCAACCATATCCAACACTAAGGGGACTTGAATGGGCCTTTTATAATCAAGCGATCATTAATCTGAAGAGGAGGGAAATTATATTTGAAGTCAGATATTTGAAAGTTACTGCACCACTGGACCCAACAAAAGGAAAGAGATACATCAAGCCAGCAAGAGGAAATGGAATTGAAAACTTGTATAACATGACTGCTCGAATGGATGATTATGTTAACCCCACTAAAAATGGTGCTCTAAGTTGGAGAAGTATCGATTCATGTGCATCATATTCAGAGGAAGGTCTAGAGCATTGGCGGTAGAGGATGAATGAAGTATCAACTAGACAATGTGCACGCATAACCTAATAATTGCACTAGATTGGAACAGAGCTATGTGATCCACCTAGGTATGATGGATTGATTGATATAATATTGTTTGTAAAGGAATTTGATTTGTAGGTACCCGAACAAAAAAAGGTTGTTGGCACTATATGTTGTCCTAAAAGTGACTCCAATCAAATGGTGGGTCGCACACAAAGAGGGAATGGAAGACTAGTCGTAGTGTAGAATACTAATGCAAGTGAGATTCCATACTAAAGTAGAGAATATTGCATCGAGGTATACATGGGATAATGATCTAGCAGGTCAAGTTGAGCAGTGCGGAACCTTATGGAATTTAGTACCAGAGACAGAATGTATACACATATTTATACATACACTAGATACAATTCCAAAGAATTGGCATTTGGAATTGGAAATGCATAGAGAGACAACCAACTGGGATGAGTTGACTCAGAGGTTCAATGTAACATATAAATTTAAACATGAATCTCCATCAATAGATGCAGCGTTGTAGGTTATTTGAACCAAAATATTTTCATAACAAGGGCCAATGGAGGTGCTACTAGTCTGTGATGTGCACAAAGATGCTATGACTGTCCATGAGTTATTGGAGTTTTACAATGTTGCTACGGAAGAACATGATGAACAAGATCCTAGGAATGTGCAAGTACCTAAAACAAAAGGAGAATCATTGTTATTGGATTAATCGGTAAGTGCGGACAAAAACAGATCTCCCTAGCTTCCACAAGAAACTAGAACAAAATAGAAAAAAATACACACTTCGCCTTAAACTTCATCATCATATAAACTAGTTTAGTGAGGTACAAGTGGCATACCTTTTAAACGAAACTTTATCCTCACTAGTGTCACCTTTGCAGCTCCTTCCTTGAGTTTGCAGAATAGTAAGCATGTCTAAGAATCACAAGCCAACAAAGAAGGAAAACAAAGATATATGTATTCTAATGAAGTCTATGTATATGATCAAGGAATTATACAATAGAAGACGAGGTGCTTATATAGGGAAGAAATGAATTACTGTATTAAGTGAATAGAAAGTGGAGAATACAACCCATGACTTGATGTTGGAAGGTCCCCTTTCGATGGCTCTTTTCTTCAAAACACACACCTTTGCTCCAATGCCTTGAATGAAGAAGATCCATAATCTGATTGAAGAACTAAAGCAAAT
>ML803532.1:49235-70739 GCA_009831015.1 Picea engelmannii
CTCTTGAATGATAAATAGACTTGAAGGAGGTAGTGATTTCCTACTAGTTATTGAGACCCTTACATATATTTTTACTCTTTTATTTGAAAATGAATGTATGCCTAGAATTGATTGTGAATATTGTGGGTGCTCAAAATTTGGTATTTAATGGGAAATGAACATTTCATGCCTAGGTATTATAAATTAATTGTCCATCCTATTACACTTTCAGATTCTTTGTTGGTGTATATTTATTAATTCCCATAAATGATTTGAATGGTTGCATGCATACCCAACATTGATATGTGCATCAATGCTCTGAATCAATGGTGAATTTTCAAGGTTTTAGTAGAATCTCATTTATTTTTAGTTATTATTTATTCGTTTAACTTATTATTTTATTTGAAAAATGCAAGTATGAAGGGTGACAACTCCACGATCCACAATGCATTTCCGACAAGGTTTTTGCTGCCCATGTTTTTCTAGTATTGTCTTAGTTGTTTTCGACGTGTATGGGAGCCTACTAAAAGAAACCAAGAAAATACTAGAAAACCTGGGAAGCACATGAATATTCGCAAAGATTGGATAACTCAATGGAGAAGATTGGACATGCAACAACCTGAACACACTTTGTTGGGAAATTGGCTCTATTTCAGGTTCTATGATGGAGGACTAGGCATATTATATTTGTCACAACTGTCATTTCTGGTCTTTTATAATTGTTTATTGGGTTTTCTATCCTTATTCATATTTATTGAATGGATGCTTATTATTTCTACAACTAGGTGATCATGTCCTATGTAGAGGTAGTTGCTTTATTAGTTATTGTATAACATAGACTATATTAGTTTGTTGGAATAGGTTATGGATTGATGCATTATGTGTCTTGTGTTTTGATGGTGGGTTTTTTTTTAGTTGATTGGAATTACACCATTTGATACCATTTCTTTTAATTTGAAATGAATCTACCTGTGTGTAAAATAGATGGAAAGGAATATTGTTTTCTATTATACATTAATTCATATCATTTGATTGGTGGATTCAATGTGTCTTTTTTGCATCTTTCCTTGTATACAAAAACTTTTTTTGTGAACATGGTGTGCTTGTGTTGTTTTACATTAAACTTTAGTTTATAGTTATGTATCTTAGCTCTCATTATGCGTTTAAAATATAATCCTAGCTTTCTTGTTGACTTGGTTTTCTTGTCAATAAATGATTGTTGTTTTTGTGGTGCCCTCTTTCAACTACAATTTTATTCATGTCTAGTAAAATCATACAATGTCGTTTGTTTTGAATGATGACAATTATTTCTTTCTTCTACAATGAATTTGGTTTCTAGTTGGAATCGGCCATTGAAAAAAGGAAATAAATTATAGCTCACAAATGCCAATAAACACCAAATATTTCAATTGAATTAGGAACCCTGAGCTAGAAGAAAACCTAGCTACATTGGAAGTCCTTAGTGCCTAGTCTAAATGTAAGTTGAGCTATTTGTGTGTGGACATTATATCTTATGTATGCATATACCTTCTTGATTTCATTTACCTTTAATTATTATTTTGCTACTTGTTATGCATGATTGAGTATGGGTAATTGAGAGTGATGTGGGGGGGGGGACCGAACGAGCTTCCACCTTCACATGGTTGGTCTTGTTTAGTAGAGAATAAATTATTCTTGAAACCAAGAGGAGCTCATTCATGAGGTATCCCCCTTTATT
This sequence comes from Picea engelmannii, assembly GCA_009831015.1. Taxonomy (NCBI): domain Eukaryota; kingdom Viridiplantae; phylum Streptophyta; class Pinopsida; order Pinales; family Pinaceae; genus Picea; species Picea engelmannii. The sequence goes on from ML803532.1 coordinate 50,932, forward strand.
ATTTCTAGATAATCGTACATATTTAATTATTATTCAGTCATATAACGTTCAATTCTCTTTGTCAAATACAATCTCATTGATGTTTAGTTATTATTCAGTCATTTAACCTACTATTATATTTGAAAAATGTAGGTCTGAAGGGCAGTCACCTCCACGATCCACAACGCATTTCTGACAAGTTTTATGTTTCCCGTGTTTTTCTAGTCTTTCCTTGTTTTTTTTACTTGTCTCAGAGCCTATGAAAAGAAACCAATGCAAGGCTAGAAAACATGGGCAACATAAACTCCACGAAGATTGGACAACTTAATGGCGAATATTGAACATGGAAAAACTTAATGGTGAAGATTGGAGATTGGATGGGAAATTGGATCTATTTCAGGTTCTATGATGGAGGACGAGGTTCTATGTTCTATTTCAGGTTCTATGTTGGATTTATTTATTTTAATTAATTGTTATAGTTGTAAGAAGAAAATAGGATAGATTTAAACAAAATTTTATATATTTATTTTATATGTTAACAATAGCAGGATAATATCCCATGCAATTATTTATTTGATTTGAATTAGTTTATTAAAGACAACTGCAAATTAATGCTCCTCCAACATCCCCTTCAAATAAGAGCTCCAACCAATTGCTAAAACTCTTGACATTTTTCTTTGTCTTTAGGATCACTGCCAATGTCTTCAAGATCATTTTTGTGAAATCTTGATATAGAATTTTGTTTTTACTTTAAATTCCAATACCAACTTTGTCTTCTTTGTTTTGGAAAATCTATGTGTACCTTGACATCTCCCAAATATTACAAATTCACTAACATTGTCAACCAAATATACACACATTCCTTGTTTTTTGTTGTTGATAAAATGTTTCTTCTTTCTATTAATATAGAAAAATGGCCCATGCATTCTATACAAACAACGGTTGTGATAACAACCACCACAAGCTAAGGTTGATAGGAAAAAAAAACCAGTCAATGGAACTTTCCCACGGAGGGAGAAAAAAAAAGAGATTCTTTAAGTGTCTTAACTCCCAAGACAGATAAATACAAGTAAACACAGTAAACATCCTAGTCAACAAACGTGAGATGTCATATCAAGTAGTTGTTAGAATCATGTACACATAAGGAGGGGTATTTTTAATTAGGGGGTCACCTTCATCTATCCACCACATGCTCAATATCGACCACTAGGGACTCCCGTATATCGTTTCCCTACTTGGGCTCTTTAGGTTGCTCTGGTTCAGAGATTGCCAAAGGGATGGTTGGAGACTTGTAAAATTAGGAGACTTTTAGGGCTTGGGGTGGAAGCTAGCTCCTTTACCTATCTCGATATTCATGAACAACTCAACCTGTGTTATGTTGATTTCAAAGTCCAATATAGTCTTTAGGGTGAGCTAATATGCTGACAAGGGATCCTTTGGTGGAACTCTTCTCATGGTACATGTTTCACAAAAGCACCACTTCCAACTCCACTTTTTGTAATATGGGCATGAAATAAGTTGTGTGGTTTGAAATTTGATTGAGAAATATTTCTTTAGTTATCTTGATACATACTTAGGATATTGTTAGGATTGTGTTTCACTATTTATTAAACATGAAAAAATAAATAACTTCAAATATGTATTAGAAGAGGGACTAAATTAGTACATAATGCCATAATCGTTTTGATAGTGAACTCTAGTTTTTTTTATCAAGTTCTAGGAAATGATATTTTCATGACTAAAATAACTTAATTGTACATTAATAGTGGTTCTAGTTTGGTTGATAATATTTTGGGTGAAAAGTTTACTAAATAAAGGTGTGGTATTCAAGCATGTTGTCCTAACTGAAGAAAAATTTCATGTACGTGTCATCATGCTAAATAACCCACATAAATTGAATATCGATAATAAGGAAAGGGTAAGATCACAAATGATCAATTTTCCTCTCTAATTGATGGTTAAGGAATTAGGCTAGGAACATCTTTCCCAAATTTCTTTAATATTTCCTCTAATATGATTTCCAGGCAATCCAATTAGCTAAGCTTTATGAAAAATGGGAGAAAGAAAATGATATAGAGATGATAATTATCAAGTTAAAACTTTCCACTCTTTTTATTACCAAAAATTCAAATATTGTTCTACTTTCAAACTTTTAATGACACGTCTATATTTCCTTTAGGGATTTGGGGGATCATTTTATGTTGGAGGAAACTTGAGGCTATTGTTGGACAGTTGGGTGTCACTGATGTCAACCCTTAGAGCGTTTGAGATATCTCATCATTGTGATCGAGATTGATGGTGAGTTAGTTATCAATGATGTAAACAAGAGTGGTTGATGTTAGCAGATGTGTTGGGTGCATTTGATGAAGTCTACACAAAGCTTCGGAGGTGTGATCATGAGACCTGGAGTTGATCAAGGAAAATGGACATGACAAGTAGTGTAAATGCATTTAACACACTCATATATGGATAATCCTAATTGCGTCGTGTCTGGTGATAGGTGGTATACCACGTGGTTCCTCACGGTTAGGGACATATTCCCCCACAAATTTGGAATCCTCGAGGAATGGTTAAGAAGCCCCTAATTGGTTACAAGTCATTAATGAAAGGGTAAAATTGTTACAACAAGAAAGATAAATAAGCCCTGAGATTAAGGAGATATGTTACTTGGAAAAAGTATAAATAGACCTCAAGGAGTCTCTCATAAGTACACACACACACATTCAATTAATATCTATCTTATGAGAATATTTTGGTCTATTGACGAATCTGAGGTTGAGTATGAGGAAGCGAAGAAATTTCAAAGGAAGAGCTAAAGTTTTGAAGCTGTTGAGAGATAGGGTTTTCTATAACCCTAATTAAGCAAGCCTTCGTGAGTCAGCTTGAGGGTGTCATGTGAGTCACCCCTGCAGGTTGCATAGGTCTTGTCACACGAGGCCCTATGTGATAGGTAGTATTTTTCTCATGAGGACAAGACAGAAGTAGAGGAGAGTGTTGGCCCTTGACCAAGTTTTGAGGAACACTTGGTCATAATTGACCATTTTTGGACTTCAACACCTTGTCAAAGATGGAGCGCCATGCGAAGCAGAGATCACGGGATCTTGGTCCACTTTTGGACCTCTTTTAGGGTTTTGGGTTAGGGTAATGGGAAAGGGATGTCGGCCCATGGGTTTACCCATGCTTAGGCCCACTTTTGTAATGTATAAATAGAAAGATAGGCAATGTAAGAAGTAGTAGATGTGATTTCTTAGTGCAATTGGTGGTGCATCTATGTGATGTTGAATAAGTGCTCTCTGTGAACTATGTAAGGCTTGCAAGGCTAAGTGCAAGTTACTGTGTGGTTGATACTGTAATGCAAGGAAGAAGGATATAGAGAGCTATGCATATCTTTTGTCCTATGTGAAGAAGGGTTTCGAAGGCTTTGCACTTATAACAGCTTGAGGATGATAATAAAGAAGAAGATCTTGTGGATGTAGCCCCAGGGGGGGGGTGACCACGTAAATTTGTGTGTTATTCTCTATGCTTTGGTTCAATGCATTTATCTTTGCTTATTCTATGTGCTTTGATATATCCACTTATGATCTGTGCTTATTATATATATATGATTGTTAGATCTTATGTGTATGAGGATGCTTAGTGTTGATCTACTGGATATGATCTAGGTTACTATGGTTAAGTGCTGAAACACTGTAATATGAGTATTCACCACGAAGCTCTGTGTTGTCTGCGAAGTATAATAAGGGTTAAATATTGATGAACGATCTATCCTATGTGCCCTATAAGGATAGAATCACAGATCTGTGTCCCAGCTAAGGTTGCAGACACCTGAGTCTTGCAACCACCCTTGCCTCTACCTCGGGTGAGACTTCATCTACTTCACAGGTGTTGTCGAAAGGGCCGGTAGTTAGGGCTTTGTTGGTCTGCTCTTGAGCGTTGAACCCTGGGTCTGCCCATGTGCCAACAAAGAGATTCTTGTGCTAGGTTGTTGATGCCCAGGTTGGTTTATTTGTCTGATATATGATACAACAGGTCAACTATAGGTTACAGGTATGTTTAAGTGTTTGTTTTGAGGGATACATGTTGATAATTTCATGGTGCATACTTGAGTCATGATTGGTATATTGTTGAGGCATTGACCTGTGATTGAATCACATCTTAGATGCATGGTGTTGGAACTTGAATGAGGTATAGTTCTCAATGTTGTTACTTGGTTGAGGTACAACATTGATAGTACTTTCTTGTTATATCTTATGGTACATGGTATATGGATGATTGGCATGTTGTTTGTGGTATATAGAGATGTTATGTCACATTGATTAGTATCACATCTTGGCTATATTGGTATCTTGGTATTGTGGCTATATTAGTTATGCTTGAGGCACTTCATTGATGATATCCTATGATATGATACATGGTTGATGCATGATTTTGTACAGGTGTTGGTGCATTAATGATGCATGGTTTGGTACAGCTGTTGGTGCATTATTGATGCACAGATGGTACAAGTGTTGTTGCATTATTGATGCATGGTTGATAAAGGTTAATGTACATGGTTTGGTTGTTGTATCCATGTGATTGTATCTCATTGATGATGGTATATTAGTGACGGTGAAAGTGATAGTGATAGTGACAGTAATAGTGGCAGTGACTTTGGTAGTGACAGTTGGTCTACAATTATATTTCAGGGCGGCAGGATGGGGCAAGGAAATGGGGTTGTATCCTCCTTTCGATTGGTGCTGGAGAACTTAGGGTGTTGGAGATTCCTTCAAGTTGGAGCCTGAGAATCAGGGGGTTGTATCCTCCTTCTATTTGGAGCTAGAGAATTCAAGGATTTGGATCTTACTTCAGGTTGGAGCCTGAGAATCAAGGGGTTGTATCCTCCTTCTAGTTGGAGCCAGAGAATTCGGGGATTTGTATCTTCCTTCAGGTTGGAGCCTATAAATAGAGTGTCATATCCTCCTTCCAGCTGCAGTTGGAGAATTGGGAAGTTGGTGATTCCAATGAATGTATTATTGACAATATAAAAGAAAGGATTATGTGGTTTTCTCCCATTTGGGAAGCCAAATTGAGTTGTCATGAATTGTAATAGGGTTTTGGGATGAGAAAAGTAGGGTTTTAAGCCCTAGAATTCATGTATAAATATGTAATGGATTGGGAATATATGGGTTCTCTTGTTCTCTAGTTCTCTCTTGTGTAATTATGTTCTCTAGATGCACTGTCAAGAGTTCCACTATGTTGAGAGTTCATGTTTTGTGAGAAGAGTGATAGAGTAGGATGAGAAGGAAAGAGTCTATGTCTGAATGTTAAAGAGATATTGTAGAGAGAGAGAGGATTTCATTGTAGAGAGACTAGGCTAGATGAAGGAAAATATAGCATGATGTATCTTTGTAAGCGCAGTGCACAAACCTGAGACAATTGCAGGAAGAATAATAAAGAAGTCAGTCATTGTTGATGTATCCCAAAGTTGAGTGAACCATGTTAACTACTGTGTTGCTTGTATTTTATGTGATGGATCATGAATATTCTCTTTATGCATGTTAGATTAGATCAGATCCTTACATGATATCTATGCAATAGTTATGAATGTTACAGTACTTGGTTTATGCTTCAATATGAAGTATAATGGTAATACATAACTAAATTCACTAAGTAACCTAAGGAGATAAAATACAGAATAACGTGCGCAAAAAAAAAAAGTAAGAATGACAAGGATGATCACCTCCCATTCCCTCACTACTGCAAAATCTCAGTTCCTGCAACCACAATAGAGTCCTCAGGTGAGAATTCACTTGCATGCAAGTGATGCTGAAAGGGTCGTTGTTTGAAGAGTTTTGTTGTTCAAGATAACTCAAACCTAGGGTCTTACAACCCCACACCTTCCAACAAATGGTTTCATTTACAGGACCTGGAATCTGTGATTGAGGAAATATTTTGGAGGCTGACTAAGAAATATATCTCATAATGGTTAGAAGGTAAGGAAATATAGTTTTCTCTAAAAGAGAATATAAACCCTCGGATGAGTGACGAGCAATGGATGCAAATGGAGGGAAGCAGGTTAAGAAATGGGTAAGGAAGTTATTAGGGCCTATACCAACATTCGATCCTCAAAAACAAAATGAGACATATCAAAGGCCAAGAAAATAGGTACTTGGACAAGATTGGGGAGTGTCAACATCATCTATGCCACATGTCAATGATTGCAATGTGCCAAATAATCCAACTAGGAAGATAAGCACTCTAAGAGAATTCATGATAATTTGCATAGAGATAATGAAGGATGAAACTACATTGAATTCACTATATGAGATTCTTGATCACTCCGTGGAAAGAAGGGAAACTCTCATCACACATAGGGTAGTGAAACAGGTACTGCACATAAAGAGGACCAACAGAGAATTTAGATTAAGAGCACATATTGGGGAATATGATGTGGATAATGTTATTTTATACTTGGGTTCTAATGTGAATGTATTATCAAAGAAAACCTAGGAGATGATGGGAAAACCCAATTTGATCTGGTCTCTTGTTAAGTTAAGTCTCTCAAATCAGCACAAGGTAGTACCAATTGGTCGATTGACAAGAGTACTCTTGAACATAGATGGGGTGCACAGTGTGGTAGAATTTGAAGTTATTGAGATCATGGATGATAGTCAACCATATCCAACACTAAGGGGACTTGAATGGGCCTTTTATAATCAAGCGATCATTAATCTGAAGAGGAGGGAAATTATATTTGAAGTCAGATATTTGAAAGTTACTGCACCACTGGACCCAACAAAAGGAAAGAGATACATCAAGCCAGCAAGAGGAAATGGAATTGAAAACTTGTATAACATGACTGCTCGAATGGATGATTATGTTAACCCCACTAAAAATGGTGCTCTAAGTTGGAGAAGTATCGATTCATGTGCATCATATTCAGAGGAAGGTCTAGAGCATTGGCGGTAGAGGATGAATGAAGTATCAACTAGACAATGTGCACGCATAACCTAATAATTGCACTAGATTGGAACAGAGCTATGTGATCCACCTAGGTATGATGGATTGATTGATATAATATTGTTTGTAAAGGAATTTGATTTGTAGGTACCCGAACAAAAAAAGGTTGTTGGCACTATATGTTGTCCTAAAAGTGACTCCAATCAAATGGTGGGTCGCACACAAAGAGGGAATGGAAGACTAGTCGTAGTGTAGAATACTAATGCAAGTGAGATTCCATACTAAAGTAGAGAATATTGCATCGAGGTATACATGGGATAATGATCTAGCAGGTCAAGTTGAGCAGTGCGGAACCTTATGGAATTTAGTACCAGAGACAGAATGTATACACATATTTATACATACACTAGATACAATTCCAAAGAATTGGCATTTGGAATTGGAAATGCATAGAGAGACAACCAACTGGGATGAGTTGACTCAGAGGTTCAATGTAACATATAAATTTAAACATGAATCTCCATCAATAGATGCAGCGTTGTAGGTTATTTGAACCAAAATATTTTCATAACAAGGGCCAATGGAGGTGCTACTAGTCTGTGATGTGCACAAAGATGCTATGACTGTCCATGAGTTATTGGAGTTTTACAATGTTGCTACGGAAGAACATGATGAACAAGATCCTAGGAATGTGCAAGTACCTAAAACAAAAGGAGAATCATTGTTATTGGATTAATCGGTAAGTGCGGACAAAAACAGATCTCCCTAGCTTCCACAAGAAACTAGAACAAAATAGAAAAAAATACACACTTCGCCTTAAACTTCATCATCATATAAACTAGTTTAGTGAGGTACAAGTGGCATACCTTTTAAACGAAACTTTATCCTCACTAGTGTCACCTTTGCAGCTCCTTCCTTGAGTTTGCAGAATAGTAAGCATGTCTAAGAATCACAAGCCAACAAAGAAGGAAAACAAAGATATATGTATTCTAATGAAGTCTATGTATATGATCAAGGAATTATACAATAGAAGACGAGGTGCTTATATAGGGAAGAAATGAATTACTGTATTAAGTGAATAGAAAGTGGAGAATACAACCCATGACTTGATGTTGGAAGGTCCCCTTTCGATGGCTCTTTTCTTCAAAACACACACCTTTGCTCCAATGCCTTGAATGAAGAAGATCCATAATCTGATTGAAGAACTAAAGCAAATATCTCAAGCATAATCTGAAGTAGAAATCTCCATACAAATATTAGCCTTTTCAAACTTATCCTTTTTTATGAGAGATCCCTCTTTATATAGTGTGAAAGAGAGATGGATGAGGAGATTAGGATGATCCCACCAAATCAGAGAAGCAAGTAATATCCAAACCAATCGGAGGCCACCTCATCTTCTAGAAGATTCCCTTCTAGAACATTCGTGAAATTTGACTTTTCTCATGCTTTAAGCATCATCTAATATAGGTGGATATTGGTGGCCACCCACCTCTTCCAACTAGCTCAAAACAGTTTTCTGGCAATTTTGGCAATTTACTATTTTTAGCAGTTTTTAACTTTCGGGGCCATTTTGAGGAACCAAATGAAGGTTTTTCAATATCAAGTTCTCAATGATATCCAAAGGAATTATTGAGCCCCCAAAATTAATTTTCTCGACAATACCTTTCCAATGAGCTATCACACGCCTAAAACGGAGATCGTATGCAAAAGTTACGACCCCGAGAAGTTGATGTACTCACTTACCCAAACGAGGCCCACATGACTTTTGGCGCATCATCTCCTAGGGTTAGGTTTTCGGATGTCTAGGGTTTTTGGCATTCCTTTTTATTGTAAAAATACCTTGGGAGCCTCATTGTAACCATCTTCTTGTGAATGCGAGTAGCCATCACATCTCTTCTCAGAGATAAGTTGCCACCATTCTAGCGAGTCTTTCACTCTGTATTTTTATAGTCTCTGTACATTTCTTTCATTAATAGAAATCATGTATTATTGTATATCTGTGTTTATGGCAGCATCTCTGATACATTTATGTTATATTATTGAATATATTCGATATCTCTCTGCATTTCTTTATTATATCTCCTCTCTCATTTTGTGCCAAAAATAATCGGAATCAATGGTTTCAAAGCAGGTTGCTCTTGATCATTTTTTCAGTGCATGTCCCTGACGAGGTCTGAGTATAGCAAGTTGGGTCTCGAGATTGTCTTTCTTGAAGAAAATCGCTCTTGCACACCCAAGAACCCTCAATGGTGGAAGAAAAGAAAAACAATGGAGCAGACGATCCTATCAATCTGTTGCTTGAGCAAGCTCTCACATGACAGAGGGACGAAATGATGGAGAATTTTTCCCACATCCTTCAACGCCTGCCGATAACAACAGGTGCATCTTCATCAAGAGACCACTTTGGAGGAACCTCTCCTTTCAAGGTACAAGTTAATTTTGATATTCATGTATTTGAAGGACAGATAGATGCAGAAGCCCTAGAAAAATGGTTAACTCTGCTAGAAGGTTATTTCTCTGTTCACAATTTTTCCGACAAAGAAAATATCACCTTGGCACTCCTTAAAGCTCTCCCTCATGTCAAACATTGGTGGGAAACTTACTAGGAGAAAAGTTACACAGAGGAGTCTGAAATATATGGGGTCGATCCCACTTGGGTTGTTTTTGTGGATGCGATAAAGGAACAGTATTACCCTGTTGGCAACTATGAGGACCAGTACATGAGATGGACCACACTGTGGAAAGAGAGGGGCCAAGGAGTTCTAGAGTTCACCAATACCTTCCATACATTGCACACCAAGCTGGGTATCAAAGACTCTGAGCGACATTTGGTTCTGAAATACCGTGGGGCTCTATACATATACATCCAAACTAAAATGATCTTTCTGGACATCTCATCACTCAGTGCTTCTTATCGATATGCTATCAAAATCGAGAAGAAATTTAAGCACTAGAAAAAATGGGAGTTCGGTTCAACAAATCCGCAACAACCGAAGTATGACAAAGAAGGCCCTAACAAACAGTCTCCTGAAAACTAGTCCAAGACACAAGAAAAGAAGGGTCACGGGAAGACAAAGAAGGACACTGGAAAATGGTGCGAGTTCCAAAAAATCCCCTGGAACAACACAGATGAATGATAGTCAAAACAATCAATGGTGGCCGAGATCAAAGACAAAGAGCCGAACCTTGATTCAGAATCTAATTCTGAAAATAATGGTAAAGGAAAGATCATTGACGTAGACCCCACTACTATTTTCGTGACCGCAACAATTCAACCAAAAGAACCAACAGATCCTGAAGAGGGGGAGCACCTTTTTCATTCACAGATCTGGGTGAAGGGGACCCCGCTACATTTTATTGTTGATAGCAGAAGCCAGAAGAACCTCATCTCAAAAGAGGTCATCAAACAGTTGGGATTGTCGACAACACCACACCCGCAACCATACAACATTGGGTGGCTTTGCCAAGGATGATATCTCCATGTCAGCCAACAATGTCGATTTTCATATGGCATCCAACCCTTCAAGGATGAGGTATTATGTGATGTTGCCCCACTGGATGTCTGTGATGTTCTCTTGGGCCAACCATATATGTGGAAGCGCCATGTTGTTTATGAGTCTCGACCCCGCAGTGTCATTGTTTCTCTGGGGGGTCATATCTATAGAATACGAGAGGTAGTTCCAATTACTGTTCCACCTAAAAAGTGTCACAAGGTAGTATCTCATACTGCAAAATTTATCTTCTTCACAAATTATTCAAAAGGAGAACAGAATGACAATGCAACCACTACAGCCTCGCCCCAAGCACCTTCTATCAAACAGAAACAAGTCGACAAGGTTGCAGCAAAGCACAAAGATTCCTTTTGCACATTTTCCTCTCATGTAGCCTGAATTTTTGAATGGCCTCAACCTCAATAGGTTCATGACAAACTTCCACAAGTTGAGCAGCGTGACGTCTCTAGCAAGGCAAGCAGCTCACCAAGATGCAGATTCAACAAACGCTTTTCCCTCTCCCCCAGGAACTCAATGCAATGGAGACCAATGCTTCCTAAGGAGGGAGGATTGATCCAGGTGGATATTGGTGGCCACCCACCTTTTCCAACTGGCTCAAAACAGTTTTTTGGCAATTTTGGCAATTTACTATTTTTAGCAGTTTTTAACTGTCGGGGCCATTTTGAGGAACCAAATGAAGTTTTTTCACGATAAAGTTCTAAATTATATCCAAATGCATTATTTATATCCTAAAATGAATCTCCTCAAAAATACCTTTCCAACGAGCTATCACACACCTAAAACAGAAATCGTATGCAAAAGTTACGACCCCGGCAAGTTGATGTACTCACTTACCCAAATAGGGCCCACATGACTTTTAGCGCTTCATCTTCTAGGGTTAGGTTTTCGGATGTCTAGGGTTTTTGGAATTCCTTTTTATTATAAAAAGGCCTTGGTAGCCTCATTTTAACCATCTTCTTGCGAATGCGAGTAGCCATCACATCTCTTCTCAGAGATAAGCTACCACCATTCTAGCGAGTCTTTCACTCTGTATTTTTACAGTCTTTGTACATTTCTTTCATTAATAGAAATTGTGTATTATTATATACCTGTGTTTATGGTTTCATCTCTGATAAATTTATGTTATATTATTGAATATATGCGATATCTCTCTGCATTTCTTTATTATATATCTGCTCTCATTTCGTGTTGAAAATAATCTGGATTAGTGGTTTCAAAGTAAGCTGCTCTTGATCGTTTTTTCAGTGCATGTCCCCGACAAGGTTCAATTATAGCAAGTTGGGTCTCAATATTGTCTCTCTTGAAGGCAATCTCTCTCACACACCCAAGAAACCCTCAATGGTGAAAGAAACAAAAAACAACGGAGTAGACGATCCTATCAATTTGTTGCTTGAGCAAGCTCTCACTCGACAGAGGGACGAAATGATGGAGAATTTTGCCCACATCCTTCAATGTATGTCGATAAGAGCAGGAACATATTCATCAAGTGACCACTTTGGAGGCACCTCACCTTTCAAGCTACAATTTAATTTTGATATTCCTGTATTTTAAGGACAGATAGATGCAGAAGCCCTAGAAAAATGGTTAACTCTGCTAGAAGGTTATTTATCTGTTCACAATTTTTTCGACAAAGAAAATATCACCTTGGCACTCCTTAAAGCTCTCCCTCATGTCAAACATTGGTGGGAAACTTACTGGGAGAAAATTTACACAGAGGAGTCTAAAATATATGGGGTCGATCCCACTTGGGTTGTTTTTGTGGATGCGATAAAGGAACAATATTACCCTGTTAGCAACTATGAGGACCAGTACATGAGATGGACCACACTGCGGCAAGAGAGGGGCCAAGAAATTCCAGAGTTCACCAATACCTTCCATACCTTGCACACCAAGCTAGGTATCAAAGACTCCGAGCGACATTTGGTTCTGAAATACTGTGGGGCTCTACACAAATACATCCAAACTGAAATGGATTTTTTGGACATGTCATCACTCGGTGCTGCTTATCAATATGATGTCAAAATCGAGAAGAAATTTAAGCACCAGAACAAATGGGAGTTTGGGTCTGCAAATACACAACAACCAAAGTATGACAAAGACGGCCCTAACAAACGGTCTCCTGAAAACCAGTCCAAGACACAGGAAAAGAAGGGTCACAGGAAGACAAAGAAGGACACTAGAAAATGGTGTGAGTTCCACAAAATCCACTGGAACAACACCGATGAATGTCGCTCAAAACATTCATTGGTGGATGAGATCAAAGACAAAGAGCTGAACCCTGATTCTGAATCTGATTCTGAAAATAATGGTAAAGGATAGATCATTGACACAAACTCCACTGCTATTATCATGACCGCAACAATTCAACTAGAAGAACCAATAGATCCTGAAGAGGGGGAGCACCTTTTTCATTCACAGATGTGGGTGAAGGGGACCCCGCTGCATTTTATTGTTGATAGCGAAAGCCATAAGAACCTCATCTCAGCAGAGGTCGTCAAACAGGTGGGATTGTCGACAACACCAAACCCGCATCCATACAACATTGGGTGGCTTCACCAAGGAATACATCTCCATGTCAACCAACAATGTCGATTGTCATATGACATCCAACCCTTCAACGATGATGTATTATGTGATGTTTCCCCACTGGATGTCTGTGATGTTATATTGGGCCAACCATATATGTGGAAGCGCCATGTTGTTTATGAGTCTCGATCGTGCAATTTCATTGTTTCTTTGGGGGGTCACCTCTACAGAATACCAGAGGTAGTTCCAACTATTGTTCCACCTAAAAAGTGTCGCAAGGTAGTATCTCATACTGCAAAATTTAGCTTCTTCACAATCTGTTCAAAAGGAGAACAGAAGGACATTGCAACCACTATAGCCTCACCCCAAGCACCTTCTATCAAACAAAATCAAGTCAAAAAGGTTGCAGCAAAGTGAAAATATTCCTTCTGCACATCATCCTCTCATGTAGCCTGATTTTTTGAATGGCCTCAGCATCAACAGGTTCGTGACAAGCTTCCACAAACTGAGCAGAGCGACGTCTCCATTAAGGCAAGCAGCTCACCAAGATGTAGATTCAGCAAACGCTTTTCCCTCTCCCCCAGGAAATCAACGCAACGAAGACCATTACTTCCTAAGGAGGGAGGATTGATCCAGGTGAATATTGGTGGCCACCCACCTTTTCTGACTATCTCAAAACAGTTTTCTGACAATTTTGGCAATTCACTATTTTTAGTAGTTTTTAACTTCCGGGGCCATTTTGATGGCCCAAATGAAGGTTTTTCAAGATTTAGGTTCTCAATGATATTCGATGGCATGATTGAGCCCCCAAAATGAATCTCCTCGACAATACCTTTCCAACGTGCTATCACACGCCTAAAACAGAGATCGTATGCAAAAGTTACGACCCCGGGAAGTTGATGTACTCACTTACCCAAACGAGGCCCACATGACTTTTGGTGCTTCATCTCCTAGGGTTAGGTTTTCAAATGTCTAGGGTTTCTGGAATTCCTGTTTATTGTAAAAAGGCCTTGGGAGCCTCATTGTAACCATCTTGTTGTGAATGCAAGTAGCCATCACATCTCTTCTCAGAGATAAGCTGCCATCATTCTAGCGAGTCTTTCACTCTATATTTTTACAATCTCTGTACATTTCTTTCATTAATAGAAATCATGTATTACTATATATCTATGTTTATCGTTGCATCTTTGATACATTTATGTTATATTATTGAATATATGTGATATCTCTCTGCATTTCTTTATTATATCTCCGCTCTCATTTCATGTCGAAAATAATCCGGATTAGTGGTTTCAAAGCAGGCTTCTCTTGATCATTTTTTCAGTGCATGTCCCCGACAAGGTCTGAGTATAGAAAGTTGGGTCTCAAGCATGTCTCTCTTGAAAACAATCACTCTTGCACACCCAAGAAAACCTCAAGGGTGGAAGAAAAGAAAAACGACGGAGCAGACGATCCTATCAATCTATTGCTTGAGAAAGCTCTCACGCAACAGAGGGATGAAATGATGGAGAATTTTGCCCACATCCTTCAACGCATGCTGATAATAGTAGGTGTGTATTCATCAAGTGTCCACTTTGGAGGCACCTCGCCTTTCAAGGTACAAGTTAATTTTTATATTCCTGTATTTGAAGGATAGATAGATGCAGAAGCTCTAGAAAAATGGTTAACTCTGCTAGAAGGTTATTTCTTTGTTCACAATTTTTCCGACAAAGAAAAGATCACTTTCGCACTCCTTAAATCTCTCCCTCATGTCAAACATTGGTGGGAAACTTACTGGGAGAAAAGTTCCACAGAGGAGTCTGGAATATATGGGGCCAATCCCACTTGGGTTTTTTTGTGGATGCGGTAAAGGAATAGATTACCCTATTTGCAACTATGAGGACCAGTACATGAGATGGACCACAATGTGGCAAGAGAGGGGCCAAGCTATTCTGGATTTCACTAATACCTTCCATACCTTGCACACCAAGCTAGGTATCAAAGACTCCAAATGACATTTGGTTCTGAAATACCACGAGGCTCTACACAGATACATCCAAACTGAAATGGATTTTATGGACATCTCATCACTCGGTGCTGCTTATCGATATGCTGTCAAAATTGAGAAGAAATTTAAGTACCAGAACAAACAGGAGTTGTGTTATGCAAATCCGCAACAACCGAAGTATGAAAAAGAAGACTAACAAATAGTCTCCTGAAAACCAGTCCAAGACACAGGAAAAGAAGGGTCATGGGAAGACAAAGAAGGACACCGGAAAATGGTGTGGGTTCCACAAAATCCCTTGGAAAAACAGCAATGAATATCACTCAAAACAGTCATTGGTGGCTGAGATCAAAGACAAAGAGCCGAAACCTAATTTAGAATCTGATTCTGAAAATAATGGTAAAGGATAGATCATTGATGCAGACCCTGCTGTTATTGTCGTGACCGCAACAATTCAACCAGAAGAACCAATAGATCCTGAAGAGGGGGAGCACCTTTTTCATTCAAAGATGTGGGTGAAGGGGATCCCACTGCATTTTATTGTTGATAGCAGAATCCAGAAGAACCTCATCTCAGCAGAGGTTGTCAAACAATTGGGATTGTTGACAACACCACACCCGTAGCCATACAACATCGAGTGGCTTCACCAAGGACGAGATCTCCATGTCATCCAACAATGTTGATTGTCATACGACATCCAACCCTTCAAGGATGAGGTATTATGTGATGTTTCCCCACTGGATGTCTGTGATGTTCTCTTGGGCCAACCATAAATGTGGAAGTGACATGTTGTTTATGAGTCTCAACGTCGCAGTGTCATTGTTTCTCTGGGGGGTCATCTCTACAGAATACCATAGGTAGTTCCAACTACTGCTCCACCTAAAAAGTGTCACAAGGTAGTATCTCATACTGCAAAATTTACCTTCTTCACAATCTGTTCAAAAGGAGAACATAAGGAAACTGCAACCACTACAGCCTTGCCCCAAGCACCTTCTATCAAACAGAAGCAAGTTGACAAGGTTGCAGAAAATTGAAAAGCTTCCTTCTGCACATTGTCCTCTCATGTTGCCCAAATTTTTGAATGGCCTTAGCCTCAATAGGTTTGTGACAAACTTCCACAAACTGAGCAGGACGACCTCTCCAGCAAGGCAAGCATCTCACCAAGATGCAGATTCAGCAAACGCTTTTCCCTCTCCCCCAAGAAATCAACGCAATGGAGACCATTGATTCCTAAGGAGGGAGGATTGATATAGGTGGATATTTGTGGCCACCCACCTTTTCCTACTGGCTCAAAACAGTTTTCTGGCAATTTTGGCAATTTACTATTTTTAGTAGTTTTTAACTTCCGGGGCCATTTTGAGGGCCCAAATGAAGGTTTTCGTAACCGAGGTTCTCAATGATATAAAAATTCATGATTGATCCCTGAAAATTAATATCCTCAACAATACCTTTCCAACGAGATATCACACACCTAAAACGGAGATCGTATGCAAAAGTTACGACCCTGGGAAATTGATGTACTCACTTACCCAAACGAGGCCCACATGACTTTTGGCGCTTCATCTCCTAGGGTTAGGTTTTCAGATGTCTAAGTTTTTTGGCATATCTTTTTATTGTAAAGAGGCCTTGGGATCCTCATTGTAACCATCTTCTTAAGAATGTGAATAGCCGTCACATCTCTTCTCAGAGATAAGCTGCCACCATTCTAGCGAGTCTTTCACTCTGTATTTTTATAGTCTTTGTACATTTCTTTTATTAATAGAAATCATGTATTACTATATATCTATGTTTATGGTTGCATCTCTGATACATTTATGTTATATTATTGAATATATGCAATATCTCTCTGCATTTATTTATTATATCTCCGCTCTCATTTCGTGTCGAAAATAATCTGCATTAGTGGTTTCAGAGCAGGCTGTTCTTGATCCTTTTTTCAATGCATGTCCTCGACAAGGTGCGAGTATAGCAAGTTGGGTCTCGAGCTTGTCTCTTTTGAATAAAATCACTCTCTCACACCTAAGAAACCCTCAATGGCAGAAGAAAAGAAAAATGACAGAGCAAACGATCCTATCAATCTGTTGCTTGAGAAAGCTCTCATGCAACTGAGGGACGAAATGATGGAGAATTTTTCCCACATCCTTCAACGCCTGTGGATAACAGTAGGTGCATCTTCATCAAGTGGCCACTTTGGAGGCACCTTTCCTTTCAAGGTACAAGTTAATTTTGATATTCCTGTATTTGAAGGACAGATAGATGCAGAAGCCCTAGAAAAATGGCTAACTCTGCTAGAAGCTTATTTCTTTGTTCACAATTTTTCTGACAAAGAAAAGAGCACCTTCACATTCCTTAAATATCTCCCTCATGTCAAACATTGGTGGGAAACTAACTGGGAGAAAAGTTCCACAGAGGAGTCTGGAATATATGGGGACGATCCCACTTGGGTTTTTTTTGTGGATGCAGTAAAGGAATAGTATTACCCTTTTGGCAACTATGAGGACCAGTACATGAGATGGACCACACTGCAGCAAGAGAGGGGCCAATCAGTTCCAGAGTTCACCAATACCTTCCATACCTTGTGCACCAAGCTGGGTATCAAAGACTTTGAGTGGCATTTGGTTCTGAAATACCGTGGGGCTCTACATAGATACATCCAAACTAAAATGGATTTTCTGGACATCTCATCACTCGGTGCTGCTTATCGATATGTTGTCAAAATTGAGCAAAAATTTAAGCACCAGAACAAACAGGAGTTCGGTTCTGCAAATCCACAACAACTGAAGTATGACAAAGACGACCCTAACAAACAGTCTCCTGAAAACCAGTCTAAGACACAGGAAAAGAAGGGTCACAGGAAGACAAAGAAGGACACCAGAAAATGGTGTGAGTTCCACAAAATACCCTGGCACAACACCGATGAATGTCGCTCAAAATAGTCATTGGTGGACAAGATCAAAGACAAAGAGATAAACCCTGATTCAGAATCTAATTATGAAAATAATGGTAAAGGACAGATCATTGACGTAGACCCCACTGCTATTGTCATGACCGCAGCAATTCAACTAGAATAAGCAACAGATATTGAAGAGGAGGAGCACCTTTTTCATTCACAGATGTGGGTGAAGGGAACCCTATTGCATTTTATTGTTGATAGAGGAAGCCAGAAGAACCTCATCTCAGCAGAGGTTGTCAAACAGTTGGGATTGTCGACAACACCACACCTGTAGCCATACAACATCTGGTGGCTTCGCCAAGGATGAGATCTTCGTGTCAGCTAACAATGTTAATTGTCATATGACATCCAACCCTTAAAGGATGAGGTATTATGTGATGTTTCCCCGCTGGATGTCTATGATGTTCTCTTGGGCCAACCATATATGTGGAAGTGCCATGTTGTTTATGAGTCTCGACCCCACAGTGTCATTGTTTCTCTAGGGGGTCATCTCTACAGAATACCAGAGGTAGTTCCAACTATTGTTCCACCTAAAAAGTGTCGCAAGGTAGTATCTCATACTGCAAAATTTAGCTTCTTCACAATCCGTTCAAAAGGAGAACAAAAGGACACTGCAACCACTACAACCTCACCCCAAGCACCTTCTATCAAACAGAAGCAAGTCGATAAGGTTGCAACAAAGTGAAAAGATTCCTTTTGCACATCTTCCTCTCATGTAGCATGACTTTTTGAATGGCCTCAACCTCAACAGGTACATGACAAACTTCCACAAACTAAGCAATGCGACATCTCCAACAAGGCAAGCAACTGACCAAGATGTAGATTCAGCAAATTCTTTTCCCTCTCCCCCAGGAACTCAACGCAATGGAGACCATTTCTTCCTAAGGAGGGAGTATTTATCCAGGTGGATATTTGTGGCCACCCACCTTTTTCGACTGGCTCAAAATAGTTTTTTGGCAATTTTGGCAATTTACTATTTTTAGCAGTTTTTAACTTCCGGGGCCATTTTGAGGGCCCAAATGAAGGTTTTTCGAGATCGAGGTTCTCAATGATATTCAAAGGAATTATTGATCCCCCAAAATGAATCTCCTTGACAATACCTTTCCAACGAGTTATCACATGCCTAAAACGGAGATCGTATGCAAAAGTTACGACCTCGGGAAGTTGATGTACTCACTTACCCAAACGGGGCCCACATGACTTTTGGTGCTTCATCTCCTAGGGTTAGGTTTTCAGATGTATAGGGTTTTTGGCATTCCTATTCATTGTAAAAATGCCTTGGGAGCCTCATTGTAACCATCTTCTTGCGAATGCGAGTAGCCGTCTCATCTCTTCTCAGAGATAAGATGCCACCATTCTAGGGAGTCTTTCACTCTGTATTTTTACAGTCTCTGTACATTTATTTCATTAATAGAAATTGTGCATTACTGTATATATTTGTTTATGGTTGCATCTCTGATACATTTATGTTATATTATTGAATATATGCGATATCTCTCTGCATTTATTTATTATATCTCCGCTCTCATTTCGTGCCGAAAATAATCTGGATCATCGTCGCACCCTATGCATAAGAAACATGTGACGACATCATAGTCCAAGTTCATTGAAGAGTGTGATGATTAGGAATCATCGCACCCCATGCATATAGCATGGTGCTATGACCTTCCTTGACATGGTTTTTGAGAGAGGAAAGAAAATCACTTTTCCCATGGAGAAACGCTTCTTTTAATATTTTCAGGGAACATCAACACATGTTGTCAGCTGATCACTGTTAGGACCACATATTGTACCCTTTTTGCCCATACTTTTGCTATTATTTTACCCTTCATCACCTACATTTTGACTTATACTATCATTTCATCTAATCATTCCAAGGTATACAACGTCCTTTCTCATTACTTTATGCTTAATC
>ML803532.1:72200-125145 GCA_009831015.1 Picea engelmannii
TTACTACAACACTAAGTGCTTTTGGAATTGAGCATATATAGTGCGCAGCTATCTTTGAAACAAAAGACTTCCCTGGGTTGATAATTTATGTTTCACTTGGTTGTTTGAAATTAATTAAGCAATTATAGTGACCAACAATCACTGACGTGACCAAAATAATGTTTAACATAATGCCCCCCAAAGTATGAAGCTGGAACTTGTGACAACTAAAATACTTTGTAGAATGTGTGTGTCGAAAACAAGGAGTGCATCCATCAAGAACCTGCAAACAAACAAGCATCTGCATAATATCATACCAATTCTGAGGTAGGCATTCCCATGCTCAAAATACACATGACTCCAATAATAATTGTCAAGTGAGTCATGGCCACTAAACATACACTATGGATCCATGTAATCATAATTTGGCATAGCCACCAGGAGTACATTGTGGATCTATGCTTTAAAGAATTCAAATTTGTACATAGCCACAAGACATACATAGTGGATCCATGTGTCAGTACTAATTCATGAATATTTTGTCGCAACCTGGATCAAAATGATAAGATCCAGGGTCTTCATTTCCATCGTCTCTAAGTATGAATCTAGCCATGCAATTACAGGTGTTGAAATTGAATATGGTAGAAACCACTCGATTATCGATCATTAATGAAAATTGTTTACAAGTGCAAGGGAAATCACCATTGATGTTAATGAATCCCAAGGTACCCCAGTACAATCCAATGAATGTGAATAATTGAGTTGAATTCGAACACTCGATGGAATCTTCCAATCAGGGGTCAATGATGTGAACCCACTATTGAAAGTGAAGAAACCTTCCATTGAGTCATGTAGGCTCTAAGGTACTAAATAATTTCTAAGTCTTGTTCCCGAATAATGTGTTGAAGTCGACAGGAAAAGACTCATCACAGGAGGGCCTTGATGTATCCCCCATCAATGACACAAAGTATGTAAAATATTTTAAGTAAATCAGAGTATGAATTGATTTAGAACTAACTCAGGGAAGGCCGACATGGTATTAAATTTATAACTGCTGATGGTCGACTCGATAGAAGGTTTGTTTAGGTTGGACTTCTCTTGAACATATGAACGACACAATAATGGTCTTCACAACATTGACTCAAGGAGGACCCAACATATGAACTTGTGGATGGTAAAACAAGAGACAAATGGATTTCCCAACCTAGATACAATGATTAAGGGGGGTGTCATATTCAAGAGACTATTAATGCCACTAACACAAATACAGAGACACATTTATTTCCCAATTTTGCACCACCATTTCTGGTGAGTGCCTCTTTATTTTTATGCAAGATTGAGGAGGATAACATATGCTTGTATATGTAATATCATCCTTTGGAAAAGTCCCTCAGAGTATGTTTAACGAACCCGAAGAAGGAGTGGTTTGATCCCATATGGGTCTTTCGATGCTTGCTTAATGAGTCCAAAGAAAGAAACTCAGGGGTTTTTCAATTTTAAAGAGTTTGAAAAACACTTGAAGAGAACTCCATCAGGTCATTTTTCATGAATTAATCTGACGATACCGAAAAAGTGATAACCTACCACTCATCAAATGTTTTCTTCAAATACTTTTACGAGCGTGAAAGGAACAAGGCCGCTCGACCATATTTTCATGTTTAGGGAGTTTGAAAAGAGCTTAAAGGATACTCCATAGGTTTCATTTTTTGTATCACCATTACGAGTTCTAAAAATGACAAAAGACTACTTGATTACATTCTCATGGTTTCACGAGTGTGAGAAAGAATTAAGACTCTGCTTGGATTTTTTCTTGAAAAAACCCTAAAAGGATCTGTACATGTGACAAAGATACAAAAATAAACCAAAAAAGGGGTGGACCCTTGTTCCAATGTCTCATATATAGACTTTTCAATCTGCAAAAGTCAATACTTGGAAAGTTGTTAAGACTTTAGGGCACAGATAAAGCATAAAAATAATAAAATTTTCAAATGAAAAGTGATAAAAGTCAATAAAATAGGTAAAAAACCACATTTTACCATTTCATTTGTAACTTTACCCAAATATTGCTCCAAATCCCTTTTTCACCTCGATTTTCAACTGTTTATTGCAGAGCGTACAATGGATCATTTCACGAATCATCTCCGCCAAAGAGGTAATCTCCTTCTCCTTCATATTTTCATGGTTTCAAAATTGATTTTCATTGGTTAAATTTAAGTTTTTGGGTCAATTTTTAGGGGTTAGCCGCACGTTGAGGTCGTCGTAGGTGCCCTATATCGTGAACTATGATGATCTAGGATTGACGCAGGTGACCCTATAGGTCGGGTGCAACGACATCACACTACGCGAATGTGCAGGCCTGCAATGTCTGTAGCCAAAAATTTTAAAAAGATGAACCTAACTAGAAAAAACCTTTAAGAAATAATTTTATGTGTCTAATCTCATATTATGGTTCCTTGGTAGGAATTCCTTGGTTAAGATGCTGGAGTGGTGCAAACGAGAGAATGAAGAAGAATATTACTTCATCAAGAATGACCTGGGAATAGTTATGGCCCTCAGGTAGTGTGGGTTACTAAAATTATTCAGGATTCAGGGCATGAGAGCCTAGTTGAGACTACTGGAGTACTTGGTTCACATGTGGGATGTGAACGAGTAGGCATTTCACGTGGGTGTCCACACACCCACCATAGAGATCGAGGATATCTATTTCCTGACAGAATTATCTCATTGTGGTTCACGGGTGACACTTACAGGCAGCAGGGGTGGAGGTGAGCCCATGGACTACTATCTCCGCCAATCATTGTGTGCCAGGTACTAAGAAACATATCAACAAAGTAGCTATCAGGGATGTCTGAGATTTTCCTTTGCAAACTATCCTTTACACTATCACTCACATGTTAGTGAGTGCAACTCCTCATATGGCTCTGCAGAGTCATTTTCAGTATGCCATAGAATGTATGGAGCCCGGAGTCTTCAACTGGTGTGAAGGGGTCCTAAAAATCATGAAGAAACAACTTACCAAGTGCCAAAATGGTGGGTTGAAACAATTTGGATATGGGTCTATTTTGGTATCCTTCTTCCTAGAGAGGGTCCCTATCCTATGCCTGCATGTAGAGTGGGGTATACTCGCTCCACAGGATCCAAGGATGAAGAGGTGGGTAGATCTCATGGCCCGACATAGAGGTGTTCCCATTTTCAAATATGACGATGTATTTTTCCAATGGTTGAGGAATCACCTGCTCATAGTTCAATATTATGCATATGTTGAGGTAGATTTTTGTGGATAACCAGATCTGTCTCTTCCTGACAAGTCTTAGTGGCGGGACATAGGAAAGAAGGAATTTTTTTTTATATAATGTTTTTGTTATTTTAATGATATAACATGTTTTTTTGTGTGTGTGTGTTATTTATTCGATGACTAATCAAGTGCTCTCATCAATGCATATGTGGGACCTTATCAACCACTAGGATCATCTCCCATCTAGAGGTTTGGAGAGAGATTTTCTATAACAAGAGTGGTTGTCATGGACCTCGAGGACGTAGAACATAACCTGGAGGGATTGACCATGCATGTCCCTGACACTACTATGGATGAGCTCCGTAGGCATTACCAACGCCACACAGTAGGTGTATCTGCATCCATTAGTTGACTCATCCATAGAGTAGCAAGGGAAGTCACTTGTTATAGAGAGAAACATCGTTGATGTTGTTTGTGTATGAATTCGTGAGCTTCACATTTTTGATATCTTGGTCTTCAGGCAAAAATACTTTTTGTAAACTTTTATCGTTATGAATATAAGGCTCCTACCATCTTACTTGTTTTATGTATAAAGTGTGATTGGATTTTATAAATGTCTCAAATGTATGTCTAACACATAATTATCCAATGCATCTATCAATGTATTTAGACATCTAGGAATGTGTTGATACTCAATGTAATCAAAATGACGTTCCAAGAGGCGAATTTGTAAATATACCCTTAACAAAGTAGGACTTTGGATAGAATAAACATTATTCAACTGTAGTAATCCTAACTATGAATCAAGTCATACAATAAGATGACAGATTCCAAGTGAAACAAAGTCAGTTAACAACTCGATAACGACATTGTATTTCGCGATATTGTTAGTTGCACAACCAAGAAAAACACCATGTAGACTGATTAATTCATCCATAGGTGCATATATTTCCCAAGCAGGAGATGCTAAGTTTTGAGTACTGCGACTAACACCATCAATGAAGCCAATGTAGGGTAGTGAAGGCACCGACATCTGGAAACCAAGCACAATGAAAGGTAAGCAATCGAAAGGTGGAACAAAAAACGAAAAAGCACACAAAAGTATGATACACTAAAAATACATAGAACTCATGCAAAAATTATTTTAGCATAGTACTTCTTCAATTAAATCCCATTTCTGGGTTCACTCAAAGGAATTCCAACATAATCTACCAGCTCATAATCCCCTTTCTCCAACACTCGTTTCAAAATATAAGGACCCCACCACATGGGCTCTAGCAAATCACGATCTTGCTCATAAAGAAGAACTAGATCATCCTCAGAAAATACACGTAGCTTGACATTCTTTTCATATTGGGATTTTCCATGATTTTTCTGAGTTTCAATGACTAAGGCAGCATCACAATGGGTTTCGTCTAATTGAATCAAATACAAAAGACATTCCTCTTCAGTCGAGGTGTTAGGGAGAAGTTTGACAGCTAGTTCAAAGATGGGATTTCACATTCAATCAAAAAAATTGCTTCGATAGCATATACCAACTGGAAAGGTGTGAATCTTGTGGCAGACTTAACAGATGTCTGATAGGCCCACAATGCTGAGAACAACATCATGTGCCAATTTGACTTATGAATTCCTACTATCCGTCAAAGCATAGTAGTGAGAACTTTGTTGATTGCTTCAACATGGCCATTGGCCTGTGGATAATAAGGGGTTGATTTTTCGTGTCAAAGAACCAACTTCTTAATAATTTCAGACATCATGAAATTGCGAAAATGACTACCATGATCAGTAATGATGGCTTGAGGGACACCAAATCTAGTAATGATATGATTGAATATGAACAATGTTGTAGTTTTCCCAATATTATCAAATATAGGCATTGCCTCAGCCCACTTAGTGAAATAATCCAGAGCTACAATAATGTATCCATGTCCCCCAACTGAGTGAGGGTTACATGTCATGAAGTCAATGCCCCATTTAGCAAATGGACCAACAGAAACTATAGGGTGAAGAGGACTAGGGTGAGATCGGATCTTATTGTTGTAGGTTTGAAAAGCTTGGCATTTATGGATGACGGTAATGCAATACTTAAACAATGAAGGCCAGAAATAACCAGCTCATAAGATCTTTTGGGTAGTGGCATACCCAGACATATGACTACCACATGCTCTAGAGTGACAACCATTCAAATATTTCTCAGCTTCGTCGTAGGTGAGACATCGTCGAAAAATGGAATCAATACCACAGCGGTAAAGGGTATCACCAAGGATGATGTATTGACGGGCTTGATACCGGATACAACGACGATCTGTACTATAAATATCAGGCCGGAAAGTTTGGGTTTGAATATAGATGATAATATATTCGTACCATATGTCATCAGAACTGATCAGAAAGAGGGATTCGTTAGGTATGGAATCCTCTGCCACAGTTTTTGTCTCAGTAGAGGGAAGGTCATATATCAATTCAGAAAAAACAAAAGACTTCTTTGACTTGGCGCATTCAAACTCCAAATCAAACTCTTGGAAAATAACTATCCATTTAGAGTATTTCCCCCCCAAGAATTGTCGAGTAAGAATATGTTGCATGGGGTTGCAATAAAAAATGCTTGTGGTTCCACGTAATAGGATGTAGTGATGAAAGCGTTGAACAAATTCCAAGGTCAGTTTCTCCACATGTAAATATTGGATTTTGATAGTCATGAGACTCTGACTCAAATAGTGTATAACATGTTCATCGTATGAATCATCCTCTTGGACTAAAACCATGGAAATGGTAGAGTCTGAAGCAGCTAAGTATAGGAAATAATCTCAACTATAATAAGGTGGAAACAATAGTGGTGTACGAGTTAAGGCAAGTTTCAAAGCTTCAAAAGATTTGTTTACAATGTCATCCCATACAATATCATAACCTTTATTGAGAAGCTGAGTAAATTCTTTCGTTAATTCAGCGTAGTTGGGAATGAATCGATGTAAAAAAAATTCCTTCCCTTGCAAACTTTGGAGTTGGCATAGCATGGAAGGAGGAGGTGGATTAAGAATAGCCTCAACCTTCAAGGGGTCTACACAAATCCCATGTATAGACATGATAAAACCAAGAAGTCATATGTGTTATCACTGAAATTTCGTCCGCACATGGTTACAAGAACTCAGCATCGTCAAACAGTAATGAAGTCATTCATGGCCCTGAATTAATCTCACAGCATTCAAAAAGGGAAAAAAACTATACAAAGTAGTGAAAAATTGAAGAGCGCTTTACAGAAGTTGGGCGCATGCGCACATGCACGGAACAAGAACATAGAAAGTGCGCATACGCACACGATGCGCGCATGTTAGCGCAAAAAGCTGCGCACCTGCTAAACGATGCATTTATGAATGTGGTCGGCCTCCCAACCACTTATGGTTCAGCTCCCAACCTTATTTGACCTCTAAATCCGGGCTGGATCCGAATGGTGGGATGGTCAAATACCTAATAATGCCCTAAATGACCTCTTTTAACACTACAAAGCAGTTACACAATAACCCAATGCAATGCTATAAAAAGCCATGAATGCACCTCATTTTCTCAAGGAATTCAAAGTAATGTTTTGTTGCCTATATTGTTTTAAGGACTCCATCCTTGACAAGAACACATTGGAACCATTTCATTGAGCAATCCACCTCTCCATTAAGTGGATTTGCAAGGAGTTCTTTCATCACCATTTTTCATTTTATTTGTTGTAAGAAGAGCTACTAGTGAGGGTCCAAGAGCCTTCCCTTGGAGGAAGAAGGGACTCATAGTCCCCTTTCTTCTTGGTGCTTTGTTTTCATCAATAGATCAGCCTCAAAACATTGGTGACATGGGTATTTTTGTTCTTGTTATCTCTATGTCCCTATGCTTATGATTTTAGTTTTTATTAGTTTAATTCTTAGTTATTGTTTTGTTTTTCTTTCTCTAAATATTTCCTCTACAGTTGTCCTGCTGAGCAGACCTGACTGAGCTTGCAAGCACCTCTTATTTGCGCACCAAGGTGACGAAAAAGGTGCAACAGATTGGCGACTCCACTGGGGAAAGGTATCAAATTCCTACCTCATTTGGGTTTATTTTTCTCTTCTTTTAGTTTGTTTAACTTGCAGGTGCACTAACCGGCCTAGGCCGACCTGCCAACCATCCAATTCAAAGGAGAATTGAGAGAAATCCATCCGGAATTTTCTTTCTCGGCCATTTGTCACAGGTGCGCGGGTATTCTACCCCACAGATGTGCATTGTGCATGCATGCGCTTAAGTGATAGCCTTTCTCTGCGCGCATTTTCTTTCTGACTCATCTATGTTCGCGCGCCTGTGCTCTATGCGCCTCTATCTTCACTAAAGGTCGTGCATCTGAGCAAAATTTCACATTGTAAGTTGTTGGGATGTGGGGAAGGCCATTTGCCTTCTTAAAAATGATGTTAAGCATGCTCTAAACACTACACCACACTTAGTCCCCTCATCATATAAAGGGGTTAGTCAAACACACATAGGCACTTAGGAGGATAAAAAATCAATTTCCCTTATTTACTTTTTGCCACATGGATGGCTTGTTTTAACTTACAAGATAAGGTGGAAATCATTTTTAATCACATCTAACTTACATTGGGACTAGAAGTTGAATTACATTCGCTTAGTATGCTCTTCTGTCGCGCCTTCAAGTGACCTTGAGAATCAGAAAAAGATTGTGTAAGCAATTTCATCTCCCTTAACAAAGTTTAAAACCTTTAGGAGAGGAAAACGGCCCTTCTTGGGACCCCTCTTAGTTTTCTTTTTTAAACACATCTTAATATTGTAACGGGCCCATACATGCCCACATGCTACAAAGATAGGATAGTGTTTGGAATTTTGCTTTCTTAGATCAAAACACTAGGAAAGTTTAAAGGTTTGTAATGGGCCCATACATGCCCACATGTTCAATCTAGGATAGTTTCAAGCTTTTTCTAGATTACATCACAATAGGGAGTTAAAGGATAGTAACAGACCCACATGTCCACATTTTAGCTTCCTAGGGATTTTGAATTACGCAAGGTTGTGCCAAAGGAACTTAGTTAATTAGGTAATCAAACTCTTGTAAGGACCAAGCGAAGTCCACATGCAGCAAGGTGACATCTAATTCACTAAAAATTGGCACACTTTCACTCACACACAAAAGTCACTTATCACTCACATAGATTCTTCTTTAAACGTGGAGGTCAAAGTAAGTTTCCTCCAAAGGGATTCTGAAACTACCCCATCTTTTCTTGACGAGACTATCCACTCCCATTTTTAAAATCAACGAGGTTGGTTTGCACCCCCAACCTCCCAAAACAACTACATCTAAAATCCTTCTAAAAACTCACTAAGTTTTCCTCCACAAGAGGTGCCAAAAGAAATTTTTTAGTCTAGGTAGGATTTCAGGGATAGGCATCCAAATAACTCCCCGTTATCTAGTTCTCACATTATCAAAACATAGAGGTTGTCAAATAGGGAACTAAAAATCCTCCAAGTCAAGTGTTCCAATCACCATAAGGTAGGGAGATACCCGTGAAGGGTTGAAGGATGAGGTCTGGTTGTTCTGTGCATCCCCCCTTGAGGCACCCACCTCTTGGACGGGATCCAACCCGTGACCCATTTCTTAGGCCGAAAATCTAAATGCCGCACTTTGACCGAGGTACCTAGTGACCAACTTTAGGGCATCTACCCAGGTGGCAATTGTGGGCTGAAATTGCACCTTGATTGGATTTTGTGTGGCTATTGGGAAGTATCGCCAGCTCTTTCAAGATATGCCCCCTTTACCCCTCATTATAACCAATTATTTCATCCTTCACTAGTTTCTCTTTCGGTGACTTCAGACCCCACTATTGAGTACTATTGGAAGGTCTAGTGCTATTTGAGAGGAAGGACATTATGTCTTGTAGGACACAAGCATTTGCTTTCTTTTGATTCCCCCCACACGGACAAAACCCACTTACCCACATATATGCTTCTTTTCTCAATTTATGTATGATGCACATCTGATTACAGTTTGACTTGGATATATATATTGTGTAAACATTCAACGCAAAGACTCTGGTTTCTATATTTCTCTCACCACTTTTTGCACACATTCACACAGCTAGTTTGACATCATAGGGGAACCACAGAACCCCCATCGTTCACGACGCTTTCTCAACCTCCCTCCTATCTTGGGGGGGTATCTGGTCGTGCCCGCTCATCGACACCTCCTTCACACACACCTGTGAGTGCTACTATCTTAGGATCAGCTTTACTTGGTTCTACATTACTTGGGTCCACCTCCCAAGGTCATTCGTTCACTCGCTCTCCTTTACATGGAAGCGGGGGACCCACTTCCTCTCAAGGAGGGAGAACCAACCCACCTAGTCCCCATCAAGGGTCAGGTTCACAACACACTATGGTCGGAGCTAACCCTCCCCCCCCACTGCAGATGCCATATTTGGCCTCTCTCAACATACTGGATCTCACCAAACTTACCAATGATCCTATATTGCATGACCCCACATGGCCTGCAATGCCCACCAAACTACCTTCAGACATACCAAAGTTTGAAGGAAAGGCAGGAAATGATCCTACCAACCATGTCATGACCTTTCATCTTTGGTTCTCTTCCAATAGCATTATGGATGACTCCATCAAACTACGATTATTTCAACGCACACGCACTGGCCCATCGGCTAAATGGTATGTCGAAGAAAAATCAGGGTCCCATGTGACCTTTGAGTCATTGGCCAAAGCATTCTTGACCTTCTTCCAATTACCCATCCACCACGACAATGGTATAGAACTACTATCTAACTTCAAACAAACCTCAGCCACACACATTGCTGACCACATTCACAAGTGGCATAGGCGACGTAGTTTGTGTAAAGCAGAAACCACCAAACAACAATGTCTCGATTGGTTTCTTAGATCACTTGTCTCTCTCCTTGGAAAGGATGTAGCTTCCACCTTCCCTCAATTGGAAGAGGAAGCCATCAACAAGGCCCAACAGTATGACCTCATCTACGCACAATCAAGGTACTTATACACGGTACTTCCTGATCTTCCAAACCCTTTTCCATTTGGCCAAGACAAACCTGGGATGTCTCACTCAACAGACGAACTAATAGGTGCCACCACACACCATGGTCCACAACCCCAACCACCACCGATGTATGGAACACCTCAATACCCGCCAGCATATGGGGGCACTCCTTATTACCCCCCACCTCCTTATCAACAACCATACCCTGTTGCTATACCTCCACCCATCAGTGAACCACCACCAGCACTTCCCAGACATCCACCTATTCCCACAAACAGTGGTACTCCCTCAACATCAGCTTATAGTACTAGTGAAAGCACTACGCCTTCCTATGTACCTTATGGATCGGTACCACCACAAAATCCATACTTCCCATTTCCTGGTCCTCCACAACCCATGGCTCCCCCACATCCACATGCGGGGGTAAATTTTGTTCAACCTTCTGCTGCTCAACAATACCAAAGTTTTGAAGATTTGAATACATCCAACCCAACTCATCCATCGAACAATGCCAAGAAGAAAGGATGGAACAGGAATAACAACAACCTAGGTCAAGGTGGGAATCAACCCCCATAGCACCAACCAACTAGGGGCAACTAGAACCAAGGGAACCAAAACCCCCAAGGGGGTAATAATAACAAATGCCAAGGGAGAAATAATGTTAAAACCATATTCCCTTGTGCCCTTTGTGGTCAATTCGGTCATTACACTCACCATTGCCCCAAAATCGTTGATTTCAAACAGTTGAAAGACTCGGGTAGTCTTCTCCATTCTCCTACACAACCTACCCCTCCGCAGGCACCACAACAATACGTGCAACAACCCCCTCCCGCTGTGCTGCAAAATCCTATTCCACATCAAGGTGTGATAAACACCCAACATGACACACAACATCCCCCACCTCAAGTAGGACAATACCACAACCCCAACAATCCAGCAGAGCATAAATTCTCCTCACCAGTGAGGAAGAAATCCTTCTACAAATGCGTAATCGTCAATATCATGCACCCGCTGAGTCCTCTCCCCTCACCCCAGAGACAAACCCTACACCAAAAGGACCCCTGTTGGTGATACCTCGCCCTTCCGCCAAACCACCACTATGCATCCCTCACATCCCCTTGCATAGGAATGTCCACAACCCCCAGGCTAGGGTAGCTCATAACTATAGCTTGGTAGATGAATTAGAGCAATCCCCGGCTGCCATGTCAGTCTTGGAAGTTCTCCAGACTTGTCCTACACAGCAGAAATCACTACTCTCCGCCTTAGGGGCAGTCGACCCTGCCGATACTCGACTCATCAGCTTGGATATTGACAACAAAGAACCTCGTCTTCCCGCCTTGATCGCTTTTCAAATACCAGTAAAAATATGGAACATCAAAGTTCATCGATGTATCATCGATGAAGGTGCATCTACATGCATTATGTCCAAAACAATATGGCAAAAACTTGGTTCCTCAGAACTCATACCCTCTTCCATCACATTACGAGCTTATGACAAATGACCATCCTCTCCTGAAGGGCTCTTCCAAAACATCCCCGTTGAACTCGGGGGCAAGACTATTCTCATTGACATCGAAGTTATCGACGCCCCGCTCGATTATAATATCTTGTTTGGTCATAGCTACATGTACACTATGAAGGCAGTAGCATCTTCTGTCTTTCGGACAATGATGTTCCCCCACAATGGGAAGATCGTGACCATCGACCAAGTCTCACATTATGAGCCTAACCCATCTGCCAACCTCGATAACATTCTTCCCCTCATCCACACAAACCAAGACGCATATCCACTCATAGAGATGGGTCCTGGGATTTTTAAAGATCCATCCTTGTCAAGAACATACCATGGATAACCACCACTTCTTCATATTTCTAATCAAGTATGCGTCATCTCATCTAATGAAACTCACACAGAGGATGCTCTTCCTCCTCAGGAGGCTTCAGTCATTCCTGGCATCCCAATAGTCACAGAACCACTCCCGTCGGAGCCTCGTGCGCACTCGTCAACCCCAACAGTCCACGAATCCACATCCCCTCAGGGGCATAGTCCCGTTTGGGAGATAGTTCCCCAACCCCTAAATCAAATTCCCTTCTTTTACCCTCCACCAGGTATAGAATCTTTTTAGGTAGCCATAATGCTCACACTACCCAATATGGTGTTATCAATCCCAGTGTGGTATTTACACCCACCTAAGATGGTCCCTCGACCATCCCTTCCCCCACAAGAAGGCCTCTCCATGACGATACTTGTCCTTACCCCCACCACTCCCCCACTCACTAACCTCCCGGCTATAGCTGGGGGCAGGAGAAAGAAGAAAGATCCCACCGCTCCACTTCCTCCACGCATCCCACCACCTTGCGCACTATGCGAGAAAGAGGGCCACCAAACCAACAACTGTCCATCACTACCTGAATTACGGAATTTGATCCCCCTCAATCCAACTCCCACAACACTCACCACTACTACTAGTCCCACCATTATCACCCACCCTTCCAGTAGTAAAGGGTTGAGGACCAAATACGCTTGTGCTATATGTTCAGAGTATGGACATTACACCCATCATTTCCCAGCACTGCCACGCTTTCGAAAGACATTAGCGGTTGTATGCCAGAACTTCCAGAACAACCCCAGTCCTACTAAGTCCTCGTCAACAAATATCACTGACATCTGCTATATCACCACTTCAGTCAATGAACGTATGAGATGCCCTTGCTCTCTCTGCGATTCATTAGCTCATTTTACATACCAATGTCCTATGATCCTTGAATATAGGCAACGTTAATTGGCCCTGCTTCACCAACCCACAGAGGCAATAATTGACATTACCTCGTCACTAAAGGATCTTCATGTCATTTCTCCTGAGCCCGAGGCACTCCCAACATCTCCATGGTTCTTCAATGAATTCTCTGAGGATTTACCCCGCAACCCCCCCCAACTCTCCTGATCATTCCCCTACAGACACTCTCCACCCAACCACCACGGGTACCCCTCAGTACTTCAATATATGGTTTATGTCGAGTGAACCCTCCCCATCTCCTAGCATCATTCTCCCTGCTTCTTCATTAAGGGGCAACCACACTGTCACCGAGATCACTCCCCACGACCCCCTGTATTCCCGGCATTTCCAATGTGATGAGGAAATACTCGAAGAGATAAACCGCCCAGACTCACCCTGGGATGCGCTTCATCATCGCGCCCTCTTCTCTCCACAGGAAGCCCCCATGCCTCCTAACCAAAACCCCATTTACGTGGTTGAAACCAAATATTTTATCTCGGCAGGGCCTATCAATTGGTTCAACAATCCCATTCCTGCCCCTGATGCTTTTGAAGAAGGTAATATGGCCAACATTTCACCCACCATCAAAATCGACATTTCCATTAAAAATGGCATTGTCGAAGAAATCATCATTGGAGCTGCTTGCACTCCTCAGGAAATCGACGCATATAAAGCCCTTTTCCAGGAATATAGGGATATTTTCGCCTGGTCATACACGGAAATGCCTGGCCTCGATCCCTCTATTATCGAACATCACATTGATACCTAGCCCGACATCACACCAGTTCACTATAAAAAGAGACCGCTACACCCATCCAAAGCCATGGCTATCAAAGTCGAAATTGACAAATTACGCACTGCCAGGTTTATTTACCCCATCGCTTATACTTCATGGGTTTCCAACCCTGTACCCATCGACAAAAAATAGGGAACTATCCGCGTTTTCACTGACTTTCGCGATCTCAATAATGCATGTCTCAAAGACAACTTTCCAATGCCTTTCATTGATCAAATTATCGATGATTGCGCCGGCCACAAAGCTCTCTCCTTTATGGATGGATTCTCCAGCTATAACCAAATTCAAATCCACCCAGCCGATCAGTATAAAACCGCATTCACTACCCCATGGGGTACCTTTGCATATCGTGTCATGCCTTTCAGATTAAAGAATGCCGGCGCCACTTTCCAACAGGTGATGACATACATCTTCCACGATCTGGCTAAAATCATCCTCGCCTACTTGGACGACCTCACAGCTCGATCCAAGAAATGCACCCAGCATCTCGATGATTTATGAATCATCTTTCAATGGTGTCATCAGTACAACATCCGCTTGAATCCTCTCAAGTGTGTGTTCTGCGTCAGCGCAGGGCGCCTCCTCAGTTTTCTTGTTTCCCAAAGTGGTATTACTGTAGACCCCCTTAAAGTCCAAGCTATCACCGAAATTCCACCTCCCCGAAATTTACAACAACTTCAGAGTCTACAGGGAAAAGCTAACTTTCCTAGATGCTTTGTTCCCGATTACGCCATACACGCACATGGTTTCCTCCGCTTACTACGTCACAACATCCCTTTTCACTGGGACGACTATGCCCAACAGTCATTTGACGATCTTAAAATAGCTCTTTCAAATGCACCTTTAATTAGTGTACTTGACTATAATCGCGACTCCATCCGCTGCATATCAGCATCAGCTGTATCAGTAGCCAACGTCCTCATCCAGCTCAGAGATGAAAATTGTGAACATGTCATTTACTACATTAGTAAGAACCTCTCAGGACCACCCTTGAAGTATCAACAAGAAGAGAAACTTGCTCTTGCAGTTGTCCTCGCAGTCCAGAAAATGTGCCATTACATTCTGCTTCGCACCACAAAGGTCGTCGCAGATTCCAACCCTATGCAGTACTTGCTCAGTCATCGGCAAGTTAACGACAAATTTGCTCGATGGATCATTATCCTACAAGAGTACGACCTCGAGTTCTCAACACCTAAAAGTAAGAAGGCCCTTGTTCTCACCGAACTTGTCACGGCCCTCCCCTCTGACACCACCAGTTCCCCCGTCAACACTGACTTTCCCGATGAACATCTCTTTTACATCACTTCAGATGATCCTTGGTATGGAGACCTTCTCTTCTACCTATGAACTCAAAAGTTTGGTAACCACCTTTCACGAGATGATCATCGATGCAGTCTCCATCAGGCCCCCCACTATCTCCTCATCTGAGACATCCTATACCGGTGGGGCGTCGACACCATTCTTCGTCGATGCCTGACTATTGACGAGGCCAACAGAGTCTTAAACGACTGCCACAATGATGCATGTGGGGGCCATCTTTTGGGTATATCCACTGCTCAAAATATTATCCGAACTAGTTAATTTTGGCCTACCTTGTTTCATGATTGCATTCATGCCATGAAACGATGTGAGCAATGTCAGCTCTATGCCAACAAAGCCCGAGCTCCCCCCGCTCTTCTTCATCCTGTCATTACTGCCGACCCTTTTTGTAAATGGGGCATCGAATTTATGACTTGTAATCCCCCCTCTAGCAATGGTCACAAATATATTGTTGTCGTCATTGATTACTTCACCAAATGGGCCGAAGCTATGCCCACTTTCAACAACACCGTTGACACTGCAGCGCATTTTTTCTTTAATCACGTCATATCCCGTTTTGGAGTACCACTCCAACCCATTTTCGATCATGGGAAACACTTCGAGAATGAGATCTTCGTCGAACTCTCCTCTCGATTAGGCTTCTCTCACGAGTTTGCCTCACCATATTACCCTCAGTCAAATGGATAGGTTGAGGCAGTTAACAAAGTCCTCAAGACCATGTTACAATGCATGGTTAATAAAAATAAAACCAATTGGCATCGTATGTTATTCTCTGTGCTATGGGCTTATCGAACGATGATGAAAACCGCTATTGGTTTCACTCCATTCCATTTATTCCATGGGGTCGAGGAAACTCTTCCCATTGAGTGTGAAATTCCCACCTTACTCACCGTAATTGAGCTATTACCTGACACTGCTCCAATGGAGCAGCGCTTGCTGAACTTGGAGTCTCTGGATGAAGATCGTCGATCTTCCTTACAGAACAACGAGGCAGCCAAAAAATGATCCAAAGCTACCTTTGATCGCCATGTCAACCTTCGATCATTCCACGAAGGTGACCTCATCCTGGCTTATGATATCGCTCATGATACCTTTGGCCACAGCAAATTCGAATCACTTTGGCATGGCCCTTACATTATCCAACATTGCCTCACCAAAGGCGCATACATCCTGGCCTCCCCAGAAGGCCTCTCTCTTAAGGAACCCATCAATGTGTTATATCTCAAGAAATTTTATGCTTAAAAGTAGTCATTCTACTTTAGGTTATTTCTTTTTTTAGTGTTTTTAATCTTTTTCCTCCTCCCCTCTCATCTAAAAATATCCTTTGTGCTATTGATAGATGCCTCCTCCACCATCTTACCACATCAGTTATGCCGACGGTGCCAGCTGTTGGACACAAAATCTCGCTTCGGCTGCTTGGGATCTCTACACCCCCTCACATGAAATGCTACATTCAAGCGACATATGTTTGGGGCCAGGAACCAACAACCAAGCCGAATACACTGCGGTCATTGGCCTCCTGGTCGATGCCCAACATCATCATATTCGTCACCTTAGCATCTTCCTCGACTCTCAACTAGTCGTTCTCCAGCTCAACAATGTATACCGTGTACGCGATCCGTGCCTCTTTCACAAATACATGCAGGTTAGGCTGTTATATCGACATTTTGATTCCATTACATTTACACATATTCCAAGACAATTGAATCAAATAACAGATCAAATAGCTAACATGGTTTTAGATTGGCATATATCACATCAAGCTACACATACATAAACATATCACAAAAACTTGTCACAGCATATATATAGAATAGACATCATCAAAACTCATTAACAAAAAACATGTAGACAAAATCAGGATCTCAAATAGGTATACTCATGTATATATAAAGGCCCATCAGGCCATCCGAATGTTTACATACAAAAATACATGTATCCGCAGGCCAATACAACAGCTCGGTACAAAAAATGGGCTCACCAGCCTATATACAACAAAAAAGATATACATCATGCACCACTCATGGTACCTCTATCGCCCCACCACCTGCTCCTCCCTCAGGCAATGGTGGCCCACCACCACCTGCCTCAGGTGGTGGTGGTCCACCCACAGGACCCTCCTGCCCCAGCAGAAGGCGTCCACTCGTCATAGAAGCAAGCATTGTTGCTCATCGCACTATGGCCCGCCATGGTGGCGACACCCCCACACACTGCTCCAGGAAACTCTCATCCTGGATGCGCGTCCACATACCCTCCAGCACGTCCTGTAAAACTGTCTCCAGACGACGGTGTATATCATCATAA
Organism: Picea engelmannii; assembly: GCA_009831015.1. Classification (NCBI taxonomy): domain Eukaryota; kingdom Viridiplantae; phylum Streptophyta; class Pinopsida; order Pinales; family Pinaceae; genus Picea; species Picea engelmannii. The sequence continues at coordinate 89,642 of ML803532.1, forward strand.
TCCACTCTGGCTGCCACCGGAGGAGTGTGTGATGGCCCCGCACCAGGGTCATCGAACCGGTGCCTCCTCGCTACCCTCTCTGGCTCAGCTGGTTGCCCAGCAGCATCCTCCCATCATCATCTCTTTCCATGCGGTAGTCTCTCCAGCTCTCGACGAGACGACACTCTCTGCATCTCCACCTCGCGCCCACGAGGTGCCACATCTGCACATGCACAAAACAATGACAAAAGATAGTATCAGCATCTATATCATATACATATGGACTGATATCTCAAAACACAACATAAACCAAAACATGCACACCAATACTAAAGCATACCTCGATGGTCAAACACCTCCCCTAGAGGTAGCACCATGTCTGAGTCACCCCGGAAGTCCACCCCAGCATAGGGGTACCAAAGTATCACCTGCAACATCTACCACCATATCCGTGTCGCCTCTGCCGAAAAGAATTGGCCACCTTCGCCCCCACCGTGACGAAGCAAAACTGTCGACCACTGCCTCAACCGCGACTCTCGCACCCCCGACATCTCCAGTAGAACCCTCAGGCACAACATCGACACCCTCTCTAAAAACCAGGCCACTAGGATGGACCTGAAAGCAAACTCTCCTCCATCAGTGGACCAACAGTGGTCCAACTGTGCCACCATCCTAGCATGAAGCGTCAGCCCCCAAGCGAACCGCTCGCCGGCCAATACTCTCTTCAGCACCAAGAGCTGGCCACCACTAATCTGTTGGGTTGCCAACGACCCATATATCCGCACAATCATCGCTGCTATATAGCGATGTGCCAGGGAATCTATCGCCCCTATACTCACCACAGTCCCAGACATAAAGTCCCGACCTGAGAAATATCTCTGGCCAATCATGGCAAGAAAAATCGTCCTAGGAAACACCGACTTCGTCGGTCGGGGCGTTCCTCGAAAGGGGAGCCCAGTCAAGAAATAGATATCCTCCACCGCAGTGAAGGGGATCTGCTCTCCTCGTACGAGGAATCAGTGCAGCTCCGGACTCCACATTTGGATCAGGAATTGTAACAAATACTCTTGTGCCCGTATCAATGAGCACTCAAAGAAATTTAGCAACCCACAGGTTGCCAAAGTCACATGCATGCTGGGCCCCTCAATGGCCACGACGTCTCGCAACTGGGACCAGTCTCGCTCTCGCCACTGCACTGGAATTTTCACCACAGTCCACCTGCAGACAACACAGAGCCCTATGTCAGCTCATGCAACCATCAACAACATCAAAAATATTCATTTTTTACCCTTCAACCTTGCCTCCTAGGCGCGGTTTTTGCTACCCACAGGCGCGCACACATGCATGCTTGTTCATTACATAGGCGCACATATATGCACACCTATGCATTGCACAGGTGCGCATTAGTGCACAACTATTTGCTTCACAGACGCGCCCCTACGTGTTCCTGTTCACCATACAGACGTGCCCCTACGCACCCCTGTTCACCATACAGACGCGCACAGGTACGCGCCTGTCAAACCCACAGGCGCGCACTGGTGTGCACCTGTTCAACTCACAGGCGCGCCCTTTGGGTGCACCTTAAATTCTCCTTATCGTGCACCCATGCGCATATATTCTGTGTACAGGCACGCACGTATGCGTGCCTATCACTGAATTGCCCACGCATGTGGAGCCCACATCCCCTAAATACCCCTGTACGGCCCTCCGCACAAACCCTACCCAAAAATTGAAAACCTATTTCTATGCAGGATGATCAAACCACTAACCTGATACTCGCAGATCCTCAATCGGCTACCTCATCCTCCTTGAATCTCCAAATCTCCTCTGAAAACTACTCATCCAGTCACTATTGCAGCAGGTACAAATGAGGTGGCAATGTGGGCCCTATAGCTATATATAGGCCTTTTGCCACACTTCCACTCATTATTACAGGAGCCCAAGGTGTCCATTTTTCAAACCATCTTCATCTATGGGATCAGCATCCATCACCTACATCACAGAAGTCCCTGGTTCGCTTTTCATCCTGAGCCCCCGGGGTGCCTTTTTTTCATATCATGGCCAGGTACGCACGCACATAGTCACATTTTTCAAATGCATGCTCATATATTTTATTCTCTTAAGATATTTTTCACTTTGGGTATTTGGTTTTCATATGTGCAGGTACTTTATCATCATCCATCAACACAACCCCTTTAGGTATATACTCAACACAACCCCTTTAGGTATATACTCAACACTGGCATGTAGTCTTTCCTGCTATATCGCATTTACATTTCCAGTCACACCCTCTGATATTGGCCTCTAGGATCCTCATTCCCGGCTCTGTAGTACCCATGCCTCCATTTGCATCTTTGGTACTGTTACCTAGTAGCATTCTTACCCACATGAGTTGTCCCATTCATAGCACCTTTTGCCACTTTTTGACACTCATGTTGTTTTTCATTACCCTTTAGGGATGGGATTCCCGATAGTCTTTCATCATGTCGTGAATCAACCACATACTCCTTCTCCTCATTTTGCTAGCTTTCCCACACGGACTCCCAGATTATCTCTTTACGGTTCTATTTTTTACCTGCACCTCCACAGTATCATGAACCCTCCATTTCATCCACAATCAGTTTGCCCATCTGTGAACCTACCGTCATTTCACCTACCTCATATAGAAACTCACCAATGGGGCCCCCACCCTTCATCAGTCTTCCAAGCACATTATGCCCTATGTGGGCCACCCATATCACACTGGGGCACCCATTTCTGTATCTATACATTTCTCCCCAATGATTCGTTATTTATTGTAAAAACGCCTTTATTTCCAGTCATTACATTCTCTTTTTGTCGTCACCTTTGGCAACTTGCTTCCTTCCTTTTGGCCACACGCAACCCATGTCACCCTTGGTTGGAGCATTACTTATCAATCTACCCTTTCTGGCATCGTCCATCTCTTCAGAGTACCCAACAGGTCACTTACCTCTACCCTTTGAATTTGTTCACTTTGTCCCGCCTCTGGCACAACTTATCACCGGTCTTGTCGTCCCCCTAACACTCGACCTCATTACACCATTGTGGCCACTCTTTATCTCATACATCCTCCAACCGAGGGCAGTCTTGAGTCTTCCCACTTCTTAACTTCGTCCATGTACCTCTGCCACTTCCTCACCTCAGTAGATTCCACGAAGCCCTTTGCTTCTGGGATTCACGTTCCCCTTTTATTGACATCAGCACAATTTTTCGGAAGGGCAACAATATCTTGATTCTCATTATCCATCCAATGAGAGATCTCAGATGGCACAGGGTGAAACACCATTGCTCCCTACTATCATTTCCCCCCATAAAATTCGACGCCAACACTTTCTCATGTTATGGTGGGTCTTACTTTGCGACTATTGTAGTTATTTCTATCATTTGCCAAAGACCTCTGAACTTGGTAGGGCCATCAATGCCTGCATCATCACCGATACTTATTACCGCGATCATTGCCTATTATTCAGACTATGTTCCTTTGTAGAATTTTCTTCTGCCTTTATCATCACCGCCCTCGAGGGTGCTGCAGTTGTCTACACCAACACTTCAGTCATATTTTTTCAGAGTTACATACCACGAGCATGGGGCATGCCCGCCTCTTTTGTACACAGTTTTCTATTTTGCACACCTCATAGAAGGTCGGGTCCTACCGATTCCTTTTTTCTCCAACAGATCGCTCTGAACGATCCCACTATTGCTCTCTCTTACAACAACATTCTCAATAGAAGAAACATTGATGGATTTCGTCTATACGTGTGCTCCTAACCTCATCCATCAGGGGGCATCTGTTATCACTGAAATTTCGTCTGCACATGGTTACAAGAACTCAACATCGTCAAATAGTAATGAATTCATTCATGGCCCTGAATTAATCTCACAGCATTCAAAAAGGGAAAAAAACTATACAAAGTAGTGAAAAATTGAAGAGCGCTTTACAGAAGTTGGGCATGCACACACATGCGTAGAACAAGAACGTAGAAAGCGCGCATACGCGCACGATGCGTGCTTGTTAGCGCAAAAAGCCATGCACCTGCTAAATGACACATTTATGAATGTGGTCGGCCTCCCAACCACTTATGGTTCAGCTCCCAAGATGATATGACCTCCAAATTCGGGTTGGATTCGAATGGTGGGCTGGTCAAAGACCTAATAATTCCCTAAATGGCCTCTTTTCACACTACAAAGCAGTTACACAATAACCCAATGCAATGCTATAAAAAGCCATGAATGCACCTCATTTTCTCAAGGAATTCAAAGTAATGTTATGCTGCCTATATTGTTTTAAGGACTCCATCCTTGACAAGAACACATTGGCACCATTTCATTGAGCAATCCACCTCTCCATTGAGTGGATTTGCAAGGATTTCTTTCATCACCATTTTTCATTTTATTTGTTGTAAGAAGAGCTACTAGTGAGGGTCCAAGATCCTTCCCTTGGAGGAAGAAGGGACTCATAGTCCCCTTTCTTCTTGGTGCTTTGTTTTCATCAATAGATCAGCCTCAAAACATTGGTGACATGGGTCTTTTTGTTCTTGTTATCTCTATGTCCCTATGCTTATGATTTTAGTTTTTATTAGTTTAATTCTTAGTTATAGTTTTGTTTTTCTTTCTCTAAATCTTTCCTCTACAGCTGTCCTGCTGAGCAGACCCAACTGAGCTTGCAAGCACCTCTTATTTGTGCACCAAGGTGACAAAAAAGGTGCAACAATATGGATTCCACATAAAAAACACATTTGTGTGGATTCAAACGTATGCAATAATAACGACAGCGTATGAAAATGGCCCGTAAATGCGTCAGGTGATCTTGACGACGCATGGAATGCACTGGTAGATCATCTAGAAAGGGTCGTACGATGTGCTTAATGTCATGAAAAGTGTAAGACATAGCATGCTGAAAAGTCACTCCATTATTTTTGAGACCAAAGGATAGTTTCTGGTATGCAAAGGTTCCCCAAGGGAAAATAAAAGAAGTCTTATGTTGATTCGTAGGTAAAATATTGATTTGATTATAGCCAGAGAAACCGTCCATCAAGGAGAAAATTTCACTCAAGGCACAGTCATCAACAATCTGGTCAAAAAAAGGGGTTAGATAATTGTCTTTGGGACAAGCTTTGTTTATATCCCTATAATCTACACAAACACGGATTGTGCCTTGGTTTTTGTTAACCGGAACAAGATTGAACACCCAATCGGTCAAAGCCACAGGATAGACAAAGCCAACTTTAATAAGTTTTTCAACTTCAAGATTAATAACAGCCTCTTTACGTGGATGTATTGGGCGAAGTATCTATCGAACGGGTTTAGTGTTCGAGTAAGTCTTAATCTTATGCACAACAATATCAAGATCAATACCATGCATTTCTTCATAACTCTAGGAAAAAACGTCACAAAATTATTGGAAAAGGGATTTATAAGTGCAGACCTCATCAACAAAACATGAGGCACCAATATGAACATTTTCCATGACTCCAGGTTTAATCGATATGTCAAGAGGAACGATAGGTGAAATATTTACTCAAGTTCCTTTCATACAAAACATCGTCTGTTGACTCAGGAACAGAGGAAATAACAACAACGGTAGATGGAGTCAAAATCCATTGGTAACTTTCTATGGTCTCATGTTTTAGGAATATAATATAATGGTGATGCCCATCGTTCCATGGACATGACCAACATGATCATCTCATCGGTAGGAAAGATCATGTGGAATGGATCAGGAGATGTACCTATCATTGAGAGAAGGAGGAGAAGGAGTTTCCAATTGAATAGCTTGATAAGATGATTCCATCAGACTTAAAGGCATTATGTCGTCATAATGAAGATAATCACCAGAGCTAGGTACAATCCATGGGTCATATGAATCAGGGTTTTCACGAACAATGGTTGATATCATGTTAATTGAGGCGATAAAAGGAGGAGGAATATCGAGTGGAGGGATAAGAAAAGTACCCATCAAGGTTGAATCTTTTAAAATACCCACACTGATATTATCATAACCGGGAGGTGTTTTCGAAATAAAAAGGTACATTGCTAGTACGTGAATCAGAATTAAAGAAGGCCAGTTGATCAACAATAATGATTTTTCCTTGGTGTGGGAAACGTAACACACAAAAAAGAGTAGAAACAATTGCACACATGAATTCAATCCAACTACAACCAAGTAGAAGGTTGCAATCAAGGGGTGCATCAAAGACCTCAACCTCGACATTAACTGATTTACCTTCTAACGTAATAGACAACGAAGGAAGAACATTGTAAGGTTTAAACCCTGTACCATTAAACACTTTATGAGGATTGTGCGAATCAGTAAGGGAAGGAGCACCAATATCTTTCCAACAAGTAACGAACATAGCGCAAGTCGAGGCTCCTTCATCAATAACGGTTTGACAGATATCTGTATGTTCCACAACAAATTGGATCTGAAATGCTAATTGAGGAGGAAGCCTTGAAATATGATCATCCAAGTCAAAGATTATTAAATTAGTATCGGTAGGAACAATTCCAACAATAACCTTTAACAACACCTTCCATTGAGTAGGACAACTTTGAAGGACTTCGAGAGTCGACATCACAGAGGGTGCTTGTGCAAGTTCTTCTACAATACTCTATTTTTGGGTAGCACATGCGTGAGGATTAAATGTAGAATTTCAAACAACACCCTTGGGAGGAGGATAGAGAACTGTATCTAGGCCCGGTCATTCAAGATTGTTATAACCCTAATTTGAACCAAACATGCTTACCTGGAATCAGGCCATCTAAGATTCCTTCTTTGTCAAAGCATTGCTGAACAACTCTTCTTAAAAACCTCTTTAATAAAGGCCCCCGCACCCTGCTCCATTACTACATGTGTGTACACGCTAGCTGACCCAAAATAGCCCGCGCGTACCTATAAAAGCATGAAAAAAGGAAAGTTGATGATAGAACATGCAACTTTGGGTGAGTTAAATAAGCCTTCCAGCCATGCATGGCCGAGGCTTCGACCAAATACCTAGCTTCTTCTAACCCATAAAAGAAGGGTTAGGGGTCCCATTTGGAAGAGGAGAATCATAGTAAAGAAACTATACCCGATTGTGCATTCCCTTTGTCCCAACCCTTTAGTCATCCTTGTGCAAAGAGAAATATAGAGAAAAGAAGTTGGAGGACAATTGAAGAGGAGCCCAGGACCAGGTTCGTGGAGCAGTGGTCGGCTTCATCATTGTAAGTTGATTTGTTGAAGTTAATAATAAAGAAGTACTTTTCCCATCCCACCATATGAGGTTGTCATGGTTTATTGCATACTTATTTATTGAATATCTAACCCATTAATCTATATATCAAATGCATTTGGAGTTTTTTATTTGTCTTGTGTGAATGCAGATCATCCTTGGGAGGAGAGATGCAGTCAAGGAGCGATTAAGCATGAGGAAGGATCGATATCAAATGCTCGAAATAACGTATGCTCACTTGATCTTCTTAACTATGTATTTTCTTAAGAATAATGGGGATTAGGTCCGAGACGACGGTAGAAAGTAGAAATCTTTAGGTCTTTTATGCATGCATAATTAAACCCTAAGTGCTAGTCCATAGAGGGATTTCCCACTCACAACAGAATTGGCGACCATACTGGGGATAATCTAGGGTTTATGGGGAATATTTTTTGGGTATTTTTAAGAACTGGTTTCATTTCCTGTTTTTAAAGTTTCTGCAAAAGTCTGAGCTAACAGAGATTCTGGTCTTCCATACCAGTTATCTCTGTTTCTTTGCTTGACTATAATTTTTCTTTTTCCGAGACCCATAGAGGTACACGCAGCCTGTATAATGTCTGCATGTGTGTACCCGTGCCCTGCATTTTCACAGCCCACGTGTACACGCTAGCTGAAGAAGTGTCAGTAGCGTGTATGATTCTAGAAAATTTCTTTTAAAGAGGCAGTCATCCTCTTCCCTATCAGAATTAGTCCTTCTCAGGGGTTTTCTAGAACTCTTTCTAGTCTTTATTGTTTGGAGTCTATAGCTTAGGTTTCACCTCAGATTGGTTTGTTCTATGAAGTTTTCCTTGAATTGTTTTCTTTTTTCTATTAAAGTAAGTATTTGAGTCTTCAAGAGATTCTGGTTCTCAGTACCAATAGTCTCTGCCTGAGTTGGCTTGCTTGGATTTTTCATTTGTCTTAGAGTTTCAAATATACACGCAACCTGTCTAAGGCCAGCACACGTGTACACGTGCTCTAACTTTACACGGCTCGCATGCACATGCTTGTTGTGGAACTGTCAGCAGTGTGCTTGTGTAAAGAATTTTTGTTGAAGGTGAGGTAGTCATCCTTTCTTTTGACAAGACTTATACCTCTCAGGTTTGGGTCTCTGTCATAGCAGTCAGTAACTTAGGTTTGATCACAACAATAGCTTTCTTTTTTCATTTAGAAGTTTTCCTCAAAATTTTTTCTTTTATAGGGTTTTTAGACAAATTTGAGAGTCCAATTTTAATTCTCTTGTGTGTGATTTTTAAAGTGAATCTTTGCGATTTGTGCTTAGGCCAGAAGTTTTCTTGGTTTTGACTTGTTGATATTTTTCCTTTTTTGCTTTGGGAGATTATAAAAAAAAAAACTTGTATTTCTTTGTTTGGTTAAAAAGTGTTGTTTTGCATTAGTAACCAAGGAAAAGTCTTTGCTTTCATAAGTTCTTGACGGTTTACTTAGATCATAAGTAGCTCGTAGTTGAGTGAAATCCTGCTTTGAGTTTGTTGTTCAAAGATCTTAGAAAAAATTTTAAGTTTGAAAAGTTGTTTAAGAGTTGAGTGAAGTAAAGGTTTTTGTTTCCAACTTTCTGTTTATTTTGCTTTCGTCTTTCAAACGTCACTAGTTTCACTTTCATAACCTTTGACTTAAGACAAGCCATAAAAATTAACAATAAATCTAAAATTCATTAGACTTTTTATGTTTGTAGGGTCAACCAACTAGTTTAGGGTTAGGTCCTTGAATTAAGTTGGAGAGGAAACTCTTCAAGGCCATTAAAATTAAACATTGGAGTCTGAGTTAGGGAGTGTCAAAGTCCAGTATAGTGAAATTTATCTAGGATCCCCCTCTAACACAGGGGATAAACATGAGGTTGTGTGCGGAAAGGTAGCAAAGATAACCCCTCCAAAGTTGGACCAATCGTAGTGGAGAACACATATATAGGGCTTGTCTTGGGATTTCGTCGATTGCATTTGCCACAGAGCTTCGTGGGTCTTGAATCCATTCGAGGTCCTCAGTTGTCTTTCGGACCACTTGATTTTGATACCCTTGATAGGTTTTGAGCTTGATACCCTACTCATTATGGTCTACCTGACTTTCGACTGTACCCGCCTGGTGGTTCTTCACGCGCTGGCAACATAGTTGCCTATATTTTTAGGGACATACACAAGTGACTGCGGGGGTATACCACAATACCTAGGAAATATATCGGGCCACACTTTGTAGAGTATACCCGGAGGGTTCTTCCGTGTTCGAGTTGCACTTGCACTGATAAGTTGCTCTAGTGTTGGTTGTTGTAACTGTTCTTCCAATTAGTTTAATGTTTTCTTGTTTTATCTTGTAGGAACTTTTTTAGTGTGTGTTGTTATTTGAATGAATAGATAGCCCTAGAGTGTCTTTGATCTTCTCACACAGTGGAGGATCATGAGCTCTGTCAATCACGAAGGATTCTGGGCCTATCACCGGTTACACTGGAGCCACCCTCACCACCACTAAGGCGAAAGCTAGACCAACAAGGGTCTTTTGAAGCGACCTGGTCAGAAGGAATTGTGCCCGACCAACATCCAGAGGAAACAACCATTTTAGAATTTGGATTGAAAGCTCTTGGTCCACCTAAAACTCCAACCACGTATCTTTCAGCACCCATCATCATACCAATTCACCCTTACGAGTGCCAGACAGTGTCTCACGCAGCAATGGAAAAAAATGTTGTCACTCCCTCTGGGAATTCTTCAATTCCCACTACGGTTGTCACCACAGTAGAGTTTCCACCTCCTAACCCACCATCACTAGTCCAAGCCACCATGGTCTCGATCACCTCTACCTCGCATAGTGGTCTAATCCCATCTATGGCGGTGGCCACAACCCCTTTCACACTAAGTGCGACAGACCCTCCGTTCTCACACAGGATGCCTAGATCAGGTACAAGTCATGTACTTTCCTACTCCACTTCACAGACTTTAGGTCTGGGGGTTGGGAGCTCTAAAACTCCTCTGCAAGGCCACATGGGGGGCACTTCAGCTCCTTTTAATGCTTTCCCTTACAGGGGAGGTCATATACCTCCTTCATCCCCTTCACTTGGTGGCATGCATCAGTAATCTGTCGGGCCACCTGCACACCATAGTTTATTTGGAGAAGGGAGTCAAGGACCTCCTTCGCATAATATGATGGTAGGTTCGACACCATTTTCTTTGTTTGGTGCATTTGGTAACAATGCCTTCTCATTAGCTACTTTCTCGACTGGGGGTAATCTCGGTTTCAGACAACCTATTCCTATGCAGGGTACTATTCTTGCACAAGGGGCAAACCTAGAAACTTCTTTCACATCAGGGCTATGGAATTCTTGGCAGGGATCCATTCCCTCATTAGGAATGTCGATCTGGGGCAATTCTTTTCACAATCAATGGAACCTCGGACAAGGTACTATGCCTATCCCCACGGGATCGGCATGGGGTAACCCTTCTGAAAGTCCTCCGAATGTAATGCATGCCCATCCATCTACGTCCTATTTTGGGAATCAACCGATGATGTCTCCTCACACACAGAATCCGTACAATAGTCATGGCCATGGATTTTACCAGAACCCAGACCAACAGCTAAACTTTTCCTAGCACCTTGTGCCAATCAAACTCCAAGTCCCTTTTTCCCAGGTTATCACCAACAACCCAAACTACCTTTCCTGGAAACCTTGCATTTGCCAGACTTGACAAGGTTATTGAATGACCCTATCTATCATGATCCACGTTGGCTCCCTATGTCGAAGAAGTTTCTTTCAGACATACCAAAGTTTGAAGCCAAGCCTAACGAAGATCCAGGCGATCATGTGACTACCTTCCATATTTGGTGCTCATCTAACTCGTTGAAAGACGACTCCGTACAATTGCGATTGTTTCAACATACTCTCATTGGGAGTGTCGCAAAATGGTACATTGAGCTCGACCGCTCAAGATAATCTTCCTTCGGTGAATTGGAAATCGCCTTCCTAAACCATTTCCAATTACATGTGAGATATGATGTTGGCACAAAATTGTTGGGCAATTGCATGCAGACAAAAGCGGACCATATCTATGATCACATCCGAGAATAGAGATGTTGGAGGAGTTTAATTAAGGTTCCAATCCCACCAGCATTCCTGCTCGAGTGGTTCCTTAAGTATGTGGTCCCACAGTTATCCAAAGACGTCGCGACATCATGAGTGTTTTCCGAAGAAGACGCCATCATGAGAGCTCAACAACTTGAGCTCATCTATTCTGAGTCTGGTTTATTATACGAGATCTTTTTAGATGCACCATGCTCAATACTTGATAAAACCAGACAGAGAGTTGGACCACATGCCGATGGTATTGTTGGTTCATCAAAAACAAAGCCTACTAAGCAATTGACTAAGCAGTTGCAACAATTGTCTATACAACACACAGCGGCCAGACAAACTACTGTTTTGGTTTCTCCCCCTACTAAAACATCGGATGTACACACAGTGCAATCGACAAATCCAAAGGCCACCCAACAGCCTAAAGGAAAGAAAAAACAATGAAAGAAGGGTAAGGGGGATAAGAAACCCACTAATAATGCTGGCGGGGGAAACACTGAGAAGCGGAAGGCGAGGTATCCATGCAACCTATGTTCAAAAGACCACCCGACCCACCAATGTCCTCATCTTGCAGAGGCCCAAAAGTTTGTGACACAGCAACAACCTGCTGTGTTAACCAATCCATTTCAACATGGGCAAAACCTAACTCAAGCCTCTACAAGCACGGAAGGGGGCAGTCAAGGAACCTCTCTGTATTTGAACAATCCCACATCCACGAATGTGTATATGATGAAGGGTGATGCTTTTATATCAACTAGAGCACATGAATACAGTAAACCAAGCACTTTTAAGAAGGGAAAAGAAGCCAAACTCCCATCTCTTCCTCTACAGATTGAGAAGACTTTGGGAAAAACAATGACACGCATCCCAAAAGGCACGTTCAAAAAAAATTCTCACAACCCAAATGCAAGGTCCACCTTGAAATATTCTGTGGTGGAGGATTTGTCTCAAACCCCCTTGTGCGATGTCCACTTTGGAGGTCCTCCAAATCTGCCCTTCCCAAAGGAAAGATTTGTTAACTGCTTTAGGATCTACCGAGACTTGTAATCCAGGTACCATCATCCTAGATACAACTGACTTAAAACCTCATTTGCCTTACCATGTATCATTTCAGATAGTAGTGGCTCACCCCACGAAAAATTTTACTCGAAATATTTTCCGCACAGTGGTTGATGAGGGTGCCTCGACATGCATTATGTCGTTGGCATGTTGGAAGGCCATTGGCCAACCCGTTTTGTCTCTGTCGCCTACTCTTCTCATTACTTTCAACGATCATTCGTTCTGACCACTTGGTATCATTCCCTCTTTCCCCGTGCAGTTAGGAGGGAAGACCGTGTGCATTGAGGTAGAAGTAGTCGACACGTCCCTTCACTACAATCTCTTGTTAGGAAGGAGTTGGACTTATGCCATGCAAGCAGTGGTTTCTACAGTTTTCTGGGTCTTGTTGTTTCCACATGAGGACCAGATTGTGACCATTGATCAATTGTATTTCTCTAGACCTGACCCTTCATTGGGGGTATCCACGGTCCGATGATTGATAATCCTCAACCAGGCATAGTCAACGTCAGGGTTGGTTTATGCCCATCTTTGATGGGTACCTTCGATTACCCACCCCCTCAAGGCGATGTCAAGTTCATATTCGACCACCACAAGGTTGATATTTTCCAAGTTTCATCATTTCGCATGACTTACTTCACTGATCCGTGGATACTTCCTTCCCCATCGACCACGATGGATGGGACAGGGCACCCGGGCATGTCCATGCCCTTGTCCACAGCTGAAGTAGCGTACTCTTTAGTCCAACAAGCTTCAACCAACATAGATCTAACTCCTTCACAAGAGTTAGATCTGCTTCTAGAGCCTATTTGGGCTCAAGGTTCTCTCGCTGGCACCGATTTGTTAGACTTAGTCATGCCCTCTGACGAAGCAGTAATTGAAGCAATGACTAGTCCGGACAAACCTTGGTATGATCTTCATCATAGATCATACTTCCTCCCAGAGTTAAGCAAAATCAAAGTCAGAGAATTCACCTTGACTATGATTAGAGATAGGTCTTTTCCTATTAATCCCTTAGCTACACACGAGGTATATGTTGAGGGTAATATGGAAACCATCGTTGAAACCATACCGATCAATATCTCCAGAACCCCTGGCATCGTGGAGAATGTTTTCGTTGGAGTTGACTGCTCCCCCGGAGAGATTCAAATCTACACAGATCTATTTAAAGAATTTCGCGACGTTTTTGCCTAGTCTTACAAGGAAATGCCAGGCATCGATCCAAAAATAGTCGAACATGAAATCAAAACTTATCCATATTCCAAGCCTGTTTGGAAAAATCTTCGTCCAGTTAATCCCAGGAAAGCAGTAGCCATTAAGGTTGAAGTTGAGAAACTGCTAAAAATCGATTTTATATATCCTATCCATTTGACCCAATGGGTGTCAAATCCTGTGCCAGTCAATAAAAAACAAGGCATGATTCATGTATGTATAGACTTCCGTGATTTGAAAAAGGCCTATCCTAAAGATAATTTTTCCACACCATTCATCGATCAGATAATTGATGAATGTGTGGGTTGCGAGGCCTTCTCTTTCATGGATGGTTTTTTGGGATATAATCAAATACAAATCAAACCCAAAGACCAGCACAAAATGGAATTCATTTGTCCATGGGGTACATTCGCATATCGTAAGATGCCCTTTGGTCTCAAAAATGCTGGAGCGACCTTTCAGCGGGCCATGTATTTTTCTTTCCATGACCTCAAGCATATAGTCGAGCCCTATTTAGATGATTTAGCATCTTGATCTCACAAGAGAATGGATCATCCCACACACCTCTGAATTATCTTTGAGCGTTGCCACTACTTCTGGATTTGCTTGAATACAAACAAGTGCAGATTTTGTGTAACATCAGGACGTTTGTTAGGTTTCATAGTATCAACAACAAGGATCATGGTTGAGGCAATAATTCAGTTGCCTCCCCCACACACAATCCTTCAACTTCAGAGTCTATAGGGCAAGGAGAACTTTTTAAGATGTTTCATCGCCAACTATGATGAGATCACAAAGGGCTTTATGTGCTTACTGAAGAAAGACGTTCCTTTTCATTGGGACGATGCTGCCCAACGCTCTTTCAACGCATTGAAACATGCCCTTACAACTGCCCCTTTGCTTTAGCCACCTAACTATAACAAAGATTTATTATTATACATGGCTGCAGAAGAGTCAACCATCAGCATGGTCTTAATTAAGGAGGATGACTTGTTCTCAAAATATGTGATTTATTACCTGAGCCGAGGCCTCATAGGACCAGAACTCAATTATTCTCATATCAAAAAACTTGTGTTGGCAGCAGTTCATGTTGTTCAACAGTTCCATCATTATGTTCTATTTCACAATACCACTGTCATTGCTGTCGTGAATCCATTCCAGTACATGTTGACACGATGAGTAACAGGCGAAAAGATCAGTAGATGGATAGTTTTCCTCCAAGAGTTTGACTTAGATTTCATTTAAGCAAAATCCAAAAAGTCACTGGTCTTCGGAGAACTTATTTCAGAACTTCTGGTTGAGGTAGGTGATGTTGTGCTTGAAGAGTCTCCTATCAGAGGAGATATGTTTTTGATCACATCTTCGAATCCCTAGTACGGAGATATACTTATATATCTCCATAATTGGAAGTGCCCCACCTCTTCTTCTCATGATGAGTGTCGACGTATATGCCATCAGGATAAGAATTATCTCATACTCGATGATACTTTGTATCAGAGAGGTGTCGACTACATCCTGTGCCGATGTCTCACTCATGAAGAAGCAGTTATCGTGCTTAACGATTGCCACACTAGTGCGTGTGGCGATCATTTGTCTAGGTTGGCAACAACCCAAACGATTCTATGAGTAGGTTACTTCTAGCTGACGCTCATCAAATATTGTATCGAATTGGTCAAGAAGTGCCACCCGTGCCAGATCTTCTCTCAGAAGATGAGGGCACACCCCGCTCCCATGTTTCCTGTCATCACATTTGGTCCCTTCACCAAGTGGGGGATTTATTACACTACATGCAACCCTCCTTCAGCAAGGGGGCACCATTATATCATTGTAGCCGTAGACTACTTCACGAAGTGGGTCGAAGCTATGCCAATGTTTAAAGATGATGGAGAGACTGCAACTCTCTTTTTATTCAACGAGATAATAGCAAGGTTCGGTGTCCCTAGGGGGATTGTCACTGACCATGGAAGTCACTTTCAGAACTAGATGATGACCAATTTAACATCAAATCTTGGGTTACGGAAAGAACATTCATCACCCTACTACCCCCAAGAAAATGGTCAGGTGGAAGCTGTAAATAAATCTCTTAAGACCATCCTATAGTGAACGATCAACTCAGCCAAGTCAAATTGGCATTTGATGTTATACTCGGCATTATGGGTTTACTGAACATATGTTAAGACTGAAACCAATTTCTCACCTTTTCAACTCGTTTACGGGCTAGAAGCAGTCTTTCCTATCGAATGTCAGATCCCGTCCCTAAAGTTGGCGGTACAATTATTGA
Source organism: Picea engelmannii (assembly GCA_009831015.1). NCBI lineage: Eukaryota > Viridiplantae > Streptophyta > Pinopsida > Pinales > Pinaceae > Picea > Picea engelmannii. Next base: position 105,489 of record ML803532.1, read on the forward strand.
TAGATACTTCTCCATTTGAAGAATGGTTATTATACCTTGAGTGGATCAATGAGCAGCGTCGTGATGTGGCCCTAGCAAACGAGGCTCACAAACATAAATTCAAGTGTTAGTATGATAGGTATGTTCATCCTTGGATTTTCACTAAAGGTGACCTTGTCCTGGTCTATGACCAAGATAAGGACCCCCTGGGGGTAGGAAAATTCAAACCCATGTGGTTCAAACCTCTCATCATAAAAGAGGTTCTAAAAAATGGTGCTTATCATTTGGTTGACTTTGAAGGAAATTCTTTGGCAGAGCCTAGAAATGGGCTCTACCTCAAGAAGTATTACTCATAAGCAGGTCACCTTGGGTAATTTTTTGTAACATATGTATAGTCTTTGTACTATTACTTTCTAGTTTCTTTTAGTATTATGGACATGTCATTTTTTATTTTATATTTTTTCACTGTGGCAGATGTCAAGTGAATCTGAGGTGTTCATTGGGTATGCAGATGGTGTTAGCCGACACACTCGGAGGCTTGCCTCCGCAGCTTGGGTAATTTTTACACCTCGAGGCTAGTTATTATCTTTTGGAGGTATATGCTTAGGTGACACCACAAACAATGTCACCGAGTATAGTGCAGTTATTGAGTTTCTTCATGATGCTTTGTCATTGGGTATTTCTCATCTCCAGGTCTATCTTGACGTTCATCTGGTTGTGTCTCAGTTAAATAGAGTCTACCGTGTTCATGATTCGACTTTACACTGACGATTCCTTATGGTACATCTCTTATAATGAAGCTTTGATTATATTACATATTTTCATGTTCCTAGGAGATTAAACCAAATTACAGACACTCTAGCTAATCAAATTTTATATTGGTATCTTGCACACATATGAAAGGACATACACATAAACATGTAAATACATTTTTAAAGGCAAAAATGCTCCATAAGATACAAAAAGACATAACAATACATATATAATATCATAGTCACCAGAGTACATAGGTGGATGCAAGCGCCTCAAAAATATGACCAATAACGAGTCATGGGGCTTATGCCCTCAAAAAATATATACTAGTGCTCTCAGCACATGAAAAGTCTAACTAAGGTCAAGGCTTGTGGGCCTTGTTGTACTGATCAAAAACATTTTCCAAACGCCAAAACAATCGGACCCACGCCCATGGTGCCCCCACTACATGAGGCTGCATAGATGGTGGCAGATCCTCAATCTCTGCCATAGGGACCATGCAAGTGAGCGAAGTAAAGTTTCTCTCTACTCGCCTCAACACCCTCCTAGCCTCCCCAGCTCGAAGCTCTCTTGCTGCTGCTGGTCCCCCATGCGGCGATGCCCCCTGGCCGAGGATGACACATGTTCCTCGCATAGTCCGCAGGTTGCACTAGTCCCACATATGCACACAACAAACACATATCCGTCAAAAACTCTGGTATAAAAAAAATGATATATAAAAAAAACAACATAAAAAAAACACAACATAACAATGATGTAAACTTACCCATCTCTCCTCGCTCCTCACCAAGAGGTACTGGTATCTTAGGATCTCTTGAAAAATCAATCCCAGCATAAGGGTAATCCTCTATGACTGGGATCTTTCGTGACAACCAAGCAAAGAAATCATCGTCAAAGGACTCATTGGTCCTTCCACCACCCTGTCGTGGCAGTAACACTGCCCATCTACAAACTGCGGGAAGAGAGTCCTAATGTCCTCACACCACTACTCGAGGACTGAAGCTCGAAATGTTTTCAAAGAATAAAGAGCATAGAATGGTCCCAAGCCTGAAGTTCCTCTGCGTCCGTGACTGGCAATCTGTCAACTGCCTCTTCATACAATCTAGCAGTGTTGTTCTCCAGTCAAATATTTGTGCATTTAAGCACTGGACTGCACAGTTCATCTATGCGTGGGATGCCTGATGTAGAGTTGCAGAACCAGTGATCCGCCCAATAAGCAACACAATCGCCTGCAATGATAAGTCAGTAATCTTTCTTATGGGCACATATGAGCTCGATCGGTCTGTACCAGCCTCACAATAAAGTCCTATCAATTCCACTATGTTATGTGGCCCTGAAGGAAATGTCTGGAAGTTGACTGGTTCCCCTCTCCTAGAGAGGCCAGTCAAAAAAATATATGTCCTCTATCATGGGCACCAGTGAATGCCCCTCTAACATAAAGGCCTCTACATCCGGATGTCAATAATCAGCCAAGGCGTTCAATAGCCTAGGTTATGCCAGCATAAAAGGACATAAGAAGAACTTGAGAAACCCACATTACATTAAGGCAGCCATAGCATTGGGGTCTTCCCTAACCAACTCACTAACCTCCTCATGGTCTCTTTCTCTCCAGGGAACATACATCCTGCAAAACACCAAAGTTTAGGAGGGTTAACCCTTGTTTTTAAAATTGTTTCATTCAATAAGGGGGTCCACGCGGGCTGTAATGTTGACAGTCACGTGTACACGCATGCAGTTTTTACTCTGCCTGAATGTACACACGGCCTGTCCTAAGATAGCCCACGTGGACCTAGGTCTGACCTTTTGAAGGTCGATGCCCCCCCAAAACTTGGAACCCAAAGGAAAAATAAAGATTTAAATTGCAAGAGGAGAGAGTTTATACTTACTTGGTCTAGACAAATGGTCGTTTCATCCACTGTAGCTCCTGGAATCACCACTTTTATCAAAGGGGTTTTTTGGCTCCAGAGTCAATTTCCAAATCAGCAATGGTGATAATGAGCTGCCAGCTTCTATTTATAGACTTTTTGGCCTCTTTTAGTCACTTTTTTGGCCCCCCTTATCGTTTTCTTTAAACCAAAAACCATTTAGAGTGATTCAAGAGTTGCATTGGAAGGGTATGATCGGGTATCGAGACATTTTTTTGGAGTTTTGGGTAACTTTTGATGGTCCGTGGAAAAATCTCAGATGATCAACTTGAGCATATAGGTTAGGTTTCTACCCTGACTTTTGTATCTCGTTGTCTTTATCCCTTTTCCATAGGATCGATCCCATCAGGTTGTGACACGGAACCATCATTACTGCTTAAGAAATGTCACAAGTTGGTGGTAGAGCTTACCAGAACATGGATGCCCTAGGTAGATCCTGGTTGCATTATGGTGTCCATGCTGTCTCTAATCACTATAGGCTCGAGAGTCCTTGTTGTTTTCCTGATCATGAGTTTGAGCCTCATTTGCATGATTTCTTTTCACTCTTGACCCCACCCTCGGGACTCCCAAAATACATAATGGGTCTTCTTTTAAGCCCTTTTTAGACCCTCTAAACATGAAAAGCTCGTTAAACTAAAATTTAAGGTCATGTCTGTTCGACGGTAGTTTACCCCTTTTTCGGTCTGGACGGTCAACTATACGAACAAAGGTATACTCTAAGGAACTTCAGTTCTCTAGAAGAGTACTCTCAGGTATCATTTTAACCCTTTTTAGGCCTGAGAGACTAAATTTACGAAAAAGGAACCCCCATGGAGTCCATAGTTAAGCTCTTTTCAGACTCCCTAAAATTGAAAAGATCGTTGAGTTACCTTATTCTTTCACACTCGTTAAACTGGTCCAGAAGAACATTCTTGACAGAGTCCATAGTTAATCTTTTTTTAGACTCCTTAAAAATGAAAAAATGGCTAAGTGATCTTGTCCTTATCACACTTGTTAAAATGGTTTTGAATAGATGTCTTGTCGGTGCTGGTTTACCCCTTTTTCAAATCGACTAGACTACCTTCGAAAAAGGTACCCCAATAGAGTCTCCTTTTATGTTTTTTCAGACTCTCTAAATATGAAAAACCGTCAAGCTTACCTTCTCTGGGCTCATTAAACTTACATAGAAGGATGTTACCATTATGTGTTTTGTTAACCATGTTTGCATACCTGCGTCTTTGGTCTAATGTTGGCTACATGTTGCTCTCAACTGAACCATCTGAAGCATACCTTATACGCAAGCCTTGTAGCACTTTGTCTCTGCATCTTGACACCTTTGGCCCCTGGAGGATTTTTCCCGAGTGTCATTGATCTGAATATCAGTCTTGTCCTTGTGCCTTGAACTTGTATGTTTTCAACACTTGTTCCTCCTTTGTAACGTAACATTCTTTTATTCTTTTTCCAAAATTATTGAAAAAAATACAAAAAAATCAAATATACCCCAAAAAGAGGAAGGGAAAAGTATTTTCTTTATTGGCAGCATAATGAGTCGCCCTTGAATAAATCACATCAGTCTATTTGTTCGTCAAACTCTAGGATTTAATACGACCTTAGGAAGATGTTCTCACTACATAGAGTTGTGTCCTCCTCCATTTGGTTATTCTTCCAAACATATGGAGAGTTTGTATTGCCTCATGCCTCGTAAAATTATGTTAATTCCATGCTGCCTGAGTCTCATCATTTGTCGTGATGTTTTCCAAGAGAAGTTCTTACCAAGCCTAAGTTGCCCCCTCTATAGTTTGTCTCTTTCCCTCATACCCGGCCATCCTGAACGTCCAATCAAGTCTTTGTTCGAAATCAATGAAGTCTTCAGTTTGATCATCAAGATTCTCTATTCCATGACCAATGATCCATCGAAGACCTCTGGGTAGTGGAGTCGTACACTCATATTACACTCCTACCCAAGTTTTGAATATTTTGAAGTTGTTTCTCGAGCTCTAAAGACCTCATCTCCAGCCATCAGGCCTTATCAACTTCTAAGAAGATGGATACTCTATATGTATATCTTTTTTTATTTTGATATATAGCTCCACTGTGTATTGTTCACGGCTACACTTTATATAGTTATATGACATGGATCTACAGTTTATTTGATTGGTAACCATGATTTTATTTGATCTTGAGCATGGGTATGCCTGCCTCGGTGAGACAATTATTATTTTTGTAGACGACACCTCCTGATTTCTGGTCCCTGGGCTCACTTGTTCGGCACATCAGTAAAGATTGTTAATGTATTTCGACCATCAAATGCTCTTTTGACCTCACACATTAGGGGGCATCTGTTATAACCCTAATTTTCACTAGACATGCTTACCTAGCATCAGGCCATATCAGATTCCTTATTTGCCAAAGCACTGCTGAACAACTCTTCTTAAAAACCTCTTTTATAAAGGCCCACGTGCCCTTCTCCATTACTACACACGTGTACATGCTAGTTGACCCAAAATAGCCCGCGTGTACTTACAAAAGCATGAAAAAAGGAAAGTTGTTGACGTAACACATAGCTTTGGGTGAGTTAACTAAACCTTTCGGCCATGCATGGTTGAGGGTTCGACCAAATACCTGGCTTATTCTAGCCTATAAAAGAAGGGTTAGGGGTCCCATTTGGAAGAGGAGAATCATAGTAAAGAAACTATACCCGATTTTGCATTCCCTTTGTCCCAACCCTTTAGCCTTCCTTGTGCAAAGAGAAAGATAGAGCAAAGAAGTTGGAGGACAGTTGAAGAGGATCCCAAGACCAGGTTCATGGAGTAGTGGTTGGCTTCATCATTGTAATTTGATTTGTTGAAGTTAATAATAAAGAAGTACTTTTCCCATCCCACCATATGAGGTTTTCATGGTTTATTGAATCTCTAACCCATTAATATATATATATCAAATGTCTGTGGAGTTTGTTATTTGTCTTGTGTGAATGAAGGTCATCCTTGGGAGGAGAGCTGCAGTCAAGGAGCGATCAAGTGTGAGGAAGGATCGATATCAAACACCTGAAATAAGGTATGCTCACTTGATCTTCTTAACTATGTATTTGCTTAAGAATAATGGAGATTAGGTCTGGGACGACGGTAGAAAGTAGAAATATTTGGTCTTTTTTGCATGCATAATTAAACCCTAAGTGATAGTCCATAGAGGGATTTCCCACTAACAACAGAGATGAAGAGGATCATTTAGAGGTGAAGCTAAGGGAGGAGGTTGAACTAACGGAGGTGGTAAATCATCAACTTTCTCTTTCGAAGGAAAATAATCTTTGGCTCGAGTTGTGACTACAAATTCATTCTTCTTGGAGTCACCAGTACACATAAGGACATAATATGTGGTAAAGGGAGAAGGTTGGTCATGAATGACCAATTGGGACAGCTGTTGAGAAGGAAAATATTGTGACAAAATGGCGAGTGTAGGAGGTTTCTCGGTCCCTTGCAGGAACTTAGTAACCTCAGAACATCATGGAAAATCCTTCATATAATGATCGTCACCATAGATAAGGCAAGGATAACAAGGTTTACTCTTATCCTTTTCATAAATAGGTTGTGTTTGTTGGGTATGTGTTATATTCTTTGCATGTGTGTGTGGGCACGTCAGATATGGCAACTACGTTTGACAATCCCTCATACTAGTGCTCTGTTTGTGCCATGTGTGTTGGGCGCTTTCCTGGGGGGGTCCCAGGGGGGGAAGGTATGCCCCCCTGGTTACATGCAACATTCGGCAATGAGCGATAGCCCGGAGCCAACGAAGTTTGGGCAGCGCCCCAAAATGTTTTTTTTGGGCGGTTTTTGCTAATTTTAATGGATTTTGCTATTTTTAGAGGTTTTGTAAATTAATCCCGAATTAAGGGATTAGGGTTTTGGTATCTACAGAATACCTAAAAATATTGTATATATATTGTATAGTGAATGGTGAAATTCGATATAATGAATATAAGAAAGGTTTTCTCGATTCAGGGTTTCCGGTATAAATCTCTATGTACTATGTGAATGAGCCATTGATTAATTTATGTTTTACTTAAGAATCTATATGCATTTCTTTACTTCGCAGATTTAAAACTTCCAGTGTTTTGGGTTTCTCAGATTGTTGATTATTATTTTTTTCCTCCTTATTCTTACCCTTCCCTTTATTTTTATTTTTATTTTTACTGGTAGGTGTAAATTGAACCGAATTGACTTCAGAATTTTTACCGGGAGAAGGAGTAGGAGTAGGCGTATTTTGTACATTAGCAGTGGTAGATTTGGGATTGGTATGACTGTCTTGTGTAAAATTATTCTCAGCATGAAAGGTGCCAATAATTCCATCAACAACATGAGAAGCTATTGGAGGTGTTGGGTTAGGGGTCGTAGATGGATGAGGAGCATCAGGAATCAAGTCGTATAGTGTGTTTGTTTGCAAATAAATGAGATCTAGATATTGAGCATGACCAATATCCTTCTCTTTAGTGACGACACCACCCATGGAAACATCATGGGGAATAGGACCAATGAGTGATTTGGTAAACCACTAAGCCAACAGTTGATCAGAAAGGGGAACTTTGATTAAGCATCTTCTCCTCCTCCACTCATGGATATGATCAGAAATATGAGTGGAAGAGAATTGTTTAAATAAACTCAAAATTCCAGTTACTATCTCATATTGAATTGGCAATTGGTAATGCATTAAGAAATCCATGGCTAAGGTATTGAAGTCATTAAAGAATCCTCACAGTAACTCAATATACCATTTGGTTTCCGAACCTATGAGAGTTCGTTGGAAAAGTTGTAATCTTATAGATTCATCCATCAATGAGTTGGATGAACACCAAAGATGGAAAGTCATGACGTGATTATTTGGGTCTTCTCCCCATCGACCATCAAACTTAGGAATATCAGATGGTAATTTGGCCGGTATGATGGGCCAATAAGGAGAATGTAAAATAGGATCATTCAAAATCCTAGATAAATCTGGTAAATCCAAAGTAGAAAGAAAGGGAAAATGTCTATTCACTTGAGGAAAATGGTAGTTTTGAGGAGGAAGTCTCATAGGTATACTAGTAGGACCATAAGCAGTTTGAAGATAGTTAGATAGTCTTGAAAAATTCATTTGTGGAGGATTTTGAGTCAAATGGACAACAAGGGTTGGTTGATTAGGTATTCTCCCCTGGAAAGGAACATTAGACTGAACATTTTGACCCCAAGTAGGATTCATAGAACCTGGATACAGTTTTCTGAGATTAGGGGGTACAAAAGAATTAAATTGAGGATGTTTCCCCTAGATGGTTGTTGATTCCCTTGGAAAGGAAGATTCCAAGGTCAAGATTGTAAGTTAGCTATACTTTTCCCATAAAATGGGTTATGGCCTCCAACTTGAGGTTTCCCCCCAAGTTGAGGTTGTCCCCCAATTTGAGGTTGCCCCCCAAATTGAGGTTGCCCCCCAACTTGAGGTTGGCCTCCAACAAGAATCTGAAAACCAGAAGTGACAAAATGACTGGTGCCTCCAATTGGATTGAAGCCACTGATTCGATCCTCCAGTAAAAGGTGGAGGAGGAACGTAAGGCCCACCAAAGAGAACCTAGGTAAGTGTAGGAACAAAATGACTAGCATCATTTACCCAGGAGGAACACAAATATCAGACTCTCTGGATGGATTCTAGGCAGGAATATCCATGGAAGTATTCAAATAATTATGCCCAGGAGGAAGTGATGGATTTGGTCTAAGAGGAAGTGGTGTTCCAATAGGACATTGAGTGATAACCACATTTCCAGTAGAAATAGGCATAACTTGTGGGACCATGGTAGACCCAGTGATCTGGAGAGGAAGAATCGAGTGAGAACCAACCAACAATTGGTCTGAAACTGTGATGACATTACTAGTCATGTCAGTAAAATGATTTAAAGGTATGGTATAAGCAGCGAAAGTCACAGGCGTTTTTGATTCCAGGAATGCTAGTTTATCAAAAATATCATGTCCTGAACAGGTTCTCCAAAAAGAACGACTAGGACAGGATCTAGGATTAAAAATTCCAGTAGTATGAACTGGGGTTATAAATGACTCACTCTAAAAAAGTGGACCGTCTACTCCAGACTTTGTGTTAGGTCCAATAGGTACTTCAATATTCACGCCAACAACAAGTTCTCTCGATGAATTCATCTGGAGCAAATGTGGATCTTATACAACACTCAATAACGGATTTTTAGGAAGTATGAATTCCTCTAAAGTAGTCGAACTTCCAATCTCAAAGGCGACTTCATTATTGACTTCTCCCTCAGGAGATCCATCTAGTGAGTTAGGAAGAAAAGGGATGTAATCTTCTATATCCTCCTGAGATAGCCCTTTCATCCTACATGAATGGCGAGGGCCGATGCTAGCCACACCAAATCAAGAATGAATCAAATCTATGGCCAACTAGAGAAACAAACAACACTCACTAATAAAATCTAGAAATCAAACCAGGAAAACAAACCTTCTTATTTCGAAGTCAGTAGTTGGTGATGAAATCCAACATCACGAAATCAATACAAGAAGGGGTTGGGACAAAGCGGGTGGAAAAGTTACGTTGACGACCTTCTTAACAGACTTACACCCTGGTGCAATCTCCCACACATAATTGTGGGTATAACCTCCAAGGAGACCGAGTGAGTTTGGCCAATGTCGATTCTAGGTACCGTGAAGACATTCCCCTCCATAGTAACCTCATGTAAATACCCTAAAGATATAGGATACTAAGGTTACCAATTACGACAATGATGCATGGGTAAATAGTCGATAGTCTGATCCATGCACAAAGGCAGGGTCTCTAGCCTGAAATCAACTGGAGAAGGTCCCCACATGATTCTCTTCTCAAGTGACCCCCAATAATATGCGCAATCTCTACACTAAGACCGACAAAGCAGGGGGAGTAACTCTTCCATTCCTAATGCGACCTCATGATTGACCCTTGTGTTAGAAGGGCTTTCCAGGACAAAATGTAGCAAGTGGATTTGAACTCTCCCTATCACAAGATACTATTGTGTGTTTTGATGCTTTGGAGAGTGTGCCTTACAACCTATTCCAAAGCATTATCCTATCTAATGTTGGTGAAGATAATTTCTATAAAATAAAAGTTTGCTAATAAATTTTAAAATTACGTTGAATTTTAAAGGTTGTTGTTTACTCAAAAGGGAAATGGAAATAAAATTGATGATGTATGTGATGTTGACCCAATAAGATGAAAGAAGATATGATTATGCAATCTTTCAATCCAATGATCTGTAATTAAAGTAGGGAGAAGGTATCTCTTTTTGAAATACAAAAGCTATGAAACACAAATTCTCAATTTTTGAATGAACAAAATCCCAAATAATCAAAAGCTACAAAATTTTCCAAGTTTCTCCTTTAACAAATATTTTGAATGCAACAATTTTCTTGTAAAAGATTGCTAAAAAGAAGAATGACTTCAGTTCTTTCTTTCTCAAATCAGATCAGAGATGTAATGAAGAAAAGAAAAGCATAATCCAATAAAATTAACACCATTCTCAACACGATTCCCAAATCAAACCCATAATGTACAAAAAAATGAAATGATAGGAAATCCTTTTGTCAAATGCAAACACAAATGTTTCTCAATCAATGAACAATCCAGAAAGTAAAAACAATCCAAAACTCTACATAAATCAAGGGCTCTTTGTCAAACAAGCACTTAGGACCAAGATCTAGAGATTATACCCTTGTGACAAAAACAAAACTTGCAAAATTTACAAAGAAAAACTTTCAATTTACGAAAATCAATCAAATGAAAGATTCAAACTTATAAATCAATCAAATATTGGTATCAGAATTTCATCCTAGGAAATTGAGGCAAAACTGGGTGGAAAAAAGAAAAATTGGCTATCTCCAACAATTCCTACAGGAATCGTCGCAGGTGGCAGTGGAGCATAGTGCGGCGATCTAGGGTCGTCGCATGTTCCCAATATGGCATAGTGTGACATCGTCACACTGGTCTACACCAGTAGAGTATGACGTCAGAGAATCATCACGGTCTATCTATAAAGTACAGTGTGACGATCTCTGCAAATAAAGGGAAAAGAAAGAAAGAGAAAAATTCTTACTGAACCTTCAGACCCAGTGAGTCTAGATGGATCACCCATAGACTCAGAGAATGAATTTTACCAAAAGAAGGCAGGGTAAAATAAAATTAAGAGGAAAAAAACCAAAAGAAATTTGTATCCCTAGTATGGTCACCAATTTTTTTATCGTATTAATCGGTAAGTGCGCACACAAATAGATCTCCCTACCTTCCATGGGAAACTAGAACAAAACATAACAGAATACAAACTTCATCTTAAACTCCATCATCATATAAAGTAGTTTAGTGACATACAAGTGACATACCATTTAAATGACACTTGATCCTCACTAGTGTAACCTTTGTAGCTCCTTCCTTGAGTTTGAAGAATAGTAATCCTGTCTAAGAATCACAAGCCAACAAAGAAGGAAAACAAAGATATATGTATTCTAATGAAGTTTATGTATATTATCAAGGAGTTATACAATAGAAGACGAGATGCTTATATAGGGAAGAAATGAATTAATGTATTAAGTGAATAGAAAGTGGCGATTGCAACCCATGCCTTGATGTTGCAAGGTCCCCTTTCGATGGCTCTTTTCTTCAACACAGACACCTTTGCTCCAATTCCTTGAATGAATAAGATCCACAATCTAACTTGAAGAACTAAAGAAAAATCTCTCAAGCATAATCTGAAGTAGAACTCTCCATACAAATATTAGCCTTTTCAACCTTAGCCTCTTCCATGAGAGATCTCTCTTAATATAGTGTGAAAGAGAGATGGATGAGGAGATTAGGATGATCCCACCAAATCAGAGAAACAAGTAATATCCAAACCAATCGGAGGCCACCTCATCTTCTAGAAGATTCCCTTCTAGAAAATTCATGAAATTTGACTTTTCTCATGCTTTAAGCATCGTCTCACCCTATGCACAAGTAGCATGCAAGGATGTCATAGTCTAGGTTCAGGGCAGAGTGCAATGATCATGCATCGTCGCACCCCATTCATATAGCAGGGTGTGATGACCTTCCTTGACATGGTTTTTGAGAAAGGAAAGCAAATCACTTTTCCCATGGAGAAAGTCTTCTTTTAAAATTTTCAGGGAACATCAACACATGTTTTCAAGTGATCACTGAGGTGACCAAAATAATGTGTAACAATGGGAAGTAGAAGGGACATATCTTGAGTCGGATGCATACACACAACCAATAAAGATGTGGAAGGTAAACATTGGGATGAAAGAGAATCCAAAGTTTGCGGAGATAGATTATTACTAGAGTGACGAGACAGTAGAGAAATTTACATACTTACTGTGTCAACATCAAGACCTATTCCCAAATACATTTTCAGAGATGAAGGGGATAGTTGGGGACTTAGGCAAGATGAAGATTCCTTTGAAACCATGTGTTAATCTAGTGTGACAGAGACCTTACAGGCTAAACACGAAGTAAAAATAGAAGTTTAAAGAAGAAATAGACATAATATTGGACGTGGGGATCATTGAAACCATGGTAGAAACAAAGTGGATAAGTCCACTAGTAGTGCAAGACAAGAATACAGGAGGAATCAATATTTTTGTGGATCTAAGGAAGTTGAGTGATGCATGTTTACATGACCCATTTCCAACAATGTTCACAGATGAGGTATTAGAGAATGTAAGAGGGAAAGAGACTTATTCTTTCACAGATGGATTCTCGGGGTACCATTAGATAAAAATTGTGCAGGAATATCGGTACAAGACTAATTTTGCAACAAAGTGGGGAAGTTATTAGTATAGAGTAATGCCCTTTGGACTGAAGAATGTCCCTGCAGTTTTTTCAAGAGTTTTCGTTGTAGCGTTCAATGAATTTATTCATAAGTTCCTTGAAGTGTACTTATATTATTGGACTATATTCATTCTACCAAAGGATCACACATAAGTACTCAAGATAATGTTGTATAGGTGTAGACAGAGTCATATTTCTCTAAATTTGAAGACATATATTTTTTGCGCACCATTTGGAATTGTGTTGGGCCATGTGTTCTACAAGTAGGGATTACTAGTGGATCTAGGAAAGATTGTAGTGATTTTGGATTTAGAACCACTTACATCAATCAAAAAGTTAAGGGAAACTCTAGGTCACATAGGATATTACAAGAATTTTATCAAGGGCTATGCACAGATCACAACACCTATGGAAAATTTGTTGAAGAAGGAAGTGAAGTTCCAATGGAACGAGGACTGTCATAAGGGTTTGGACACCTTAAAGAAAAAAATAGTGACTGCATCGATTTTAATCTTTCCAGATTGGAACAATAAGTTCCATGTTCATGTAGATGTGTCATCCATAGCTTTAGGCATAGTACTATCTCAACTAGGGGAAGGAGACATAGATCACCCAATTGATTTTGCAAGTAGGAAGTTGTCTGTAGAATAAAATAATTATACTACAATAGAATGAGAAGGATTGGAAATGATATATGCACTACAGAAGTTCATACATTGTTTATTGGGATCTCACTTTAAGATGTATACATACCATTATGCACTAAAATACTTAGTGAATAAGCCAGTGTTGGGGGGGAGAATATGCAAATGGCTATTGTTGTTTCAAGAATATGATTTTGAGATTGTGGTGAAACCAGGGAAGTTGAATGCAAGACCAAATCATCTATCATGCATACTCTCAGGAGAAGATGCAGGGAATTTAGATGAAATATTACCAGATGCACAATTGTTTGTAGTTAAAATGGTGGATGACTACTTCTCAGACATCGTTCAGTTTTTAAGTACAGGAATGGCCCCATCAGACATGACAGTTGCGCAGAAGAAACAACTGGTAGTTAAAGCAGCAGACTATCAGCTCATTGCAAGAAATTTATATAAGTTAGGTGACCATTAAGGGAATTAAAGCACGAAAATGACAGTTAAAAACCCATAAATCACAATACATATTGGAGATGCGTATTCATAAATAGCAGGAATCGCCAAAGATAAGGATAGACTGAAATATCCAAGGAAAAATCCGGTGAAGGATTGGCATTGATGCCACAGTAAGGAAAGTATTAATGGTTTATTATGATTGGATTCGACATTTCCAGTGGTCATGAAATAAAGTATACAGTTGTCGAAGGGTGATAAAAGCGCCAAAGGGGCCGACGGAGAAGGTTATTTGCAATTAATCAGAGTTATGAGAATACAGAGAGAACCAAAGTGAACCAGAGCTGACTTAGAGCTAAACTATAGTCACACCAAAAACAACATAGAAAAATTTAAGAAACCTGTCACACGAAACAATGGCCCCACTGAAAGTTGGAAAACCATCAACAACATTATGAAAGCAATCAAAACGACCACCAGTTGCACCAGGGATCGAGGAAACACCTGGAGCTTCAACTTCACAAGAAAATTTTCATAGGGACTATATACCACTACAAAACTACAACGCACCTCAAGTAAAACTACCTGCAAATCGAAAATACCCACTGGTCACACCACCCATCCCACCTAGTGTAAGTATTGAAGGGGACATGTTAGGAAAGATTGTTGCCCTAAAGTTCATAGATCACGATATCATGGATGAGAAGAAGTTTTCCGAGCTAGCAAGGGAAAATTATTTGTGTGCCAAGAGTGTACTAGGCACATGAGAAATACTGATTGAAACGCATATGTGCACAACAGGACTTGAAAAGTTGGGGATATTGTACCAATTGGAGAGTCCCCACTTTGGGAAAAGCATGGAAATCAATGATTGTGTCAAGTTACTACTTAGTTTTGTCAATGGAGGAACGTTGTGGATTGACCCACCGAAATTGATTGATACCGAATTAATTGCATGAATCACAGGGTTACCAAAAGCAAGAGAGGGCCAGGCCACATTGATCAACAACAAAGCAAGGGAGAAAGCACAATCAAAAGACATGAAGGAGAAGTTTGATACCTTTAGGGGAAAAGGGGGGTTGGATGTCGTGAACATCAACGATGACAATGTTTGATTTTCAATGTAGGTATTGGCCTGCAAATTATTGAGGAAGTGTTGCAAGGACAAAGTACTAGCCACGATAATCGCAGCTACATAAAAATGCTCAGAGGGGGTCCAAATGAATTGGGCCACATTCTTGGTGAATCAGTTTTGAAATACTGTGTAGAGGCCCAAGAGAAAGGCATGGAGTTTCATTATGCATGTCTTCTTATTTTGATTGCACTGGTAGGATGGCCATAACCGGGTTATTACCAATGTATGAGAACAACTGAAAGAGGTAATGTAGTTGCGTGGTATGCCAACTTATGGAATACACCAAACAAAATGAGACAAGAAGACAACAATGTTACATTTTATTTATACTTTGAATCAATCAGGTACATCATAGAACATACACCGTGCATCACAATTGATATAGTATAAACTTATCAGGATATTGTGTGCTTCAAAGTAGGGATGAACCATATGTATATTCAAGAAAAAAGGGACCCTATGCACTAGTGGATGCCTACTAACTACAAATTAACATCATAGGATGTATGTCTAATCTCTAATGATTGAGAAGATGAGTGGAAACTCCTAAAATAACAAATGGGCCACCCAGAAGAGGAAGAAGAATAGGACAGGGATGAAGAAGAATTGGACAAGGGGCAGGGGAATGACCAGAACAATGGTACAGGAAATACACCAGGACCATTAGTAGGAATAAAATGAAAATACAATGGGAAGGAGCCAATAGGAAGTGTGTGCAAGAAGATGAAAGAGCACAAGATACCCCCATCCATAATCTAACCAATGAAAATGGACCGAATCGGGTACCAAGTAAGGGATGCCACAGAGGAGGCCATTGAGGAAGCAACAAAGAAACAGGAAGAATTGCATTAACAAGTATAGGCACACTTAGCACAAGTGAAGCATCTCTTAGAAGCAACGAGATTAACACCATAGTGTAGATTGGGGGAAGGATTGTCCACAAGTCTGGTTGGAGAAGCACAGAATTCCAATCCACCTCTGACCGAGCTCGCAGCTGGGTGGAGAATGTTACAAATCGAGATAGACATAGTCGAGTTCCCAAAACCCGAACTGTAAGAATAGATGAAAACAATAAGCCACCTAAACATATTGGTGTCATAGATGCCTATACACATACTATAGAGATTGCAAGTAGGTAATTTTCATGAAATTAGGCTTCGTTTAGATGAAGCAAAGTAGGAAATGACAAAATTGTTGAATGAAAGGGCTCAATTGCAACAACCATATGCAACTTATCTACATGAAAAGAGTGAAATTGAAGGGAAAGTGGAAGGAGAAAAGGAGGAAAACAATTATGTTGAGGAAAAGGACAAGAAAGATTTAAAAGAGAAGGATGAAGTCGAGATAATGGAAAGAAAGACACAAGCGGTCATCCAAAAGTTGTATAAGGAAATTCCAGAAGTATTGATAGTAGTAGAGGCCAATATGGAAGAGAAGGTCTTGAAATTTGGTGAAGTCATCAAAGAATTCTGCATGAGGATTGAGGACCTACATTTGTATAGTACATCAGAACACCATCGAAGGAAAGAGAAGGAATAGAGAGAACAATGATGACATCCATAGAAAACATCGAGAATTTGGAGGAAGAATGCGTAAAGCTCTGCGAAGAAAGTGTGCAAATCTGGACAAACCTGGTAGAGGATCCAGAAATGAAGGCCATGTAAGAAAAATTAAAGGATGCACAGGAAAATGTGCAGAAAACATCAAAGAGAATAAACACACATCCATCAGCTGAACAAATGATGACCATTTTGGCACAAATACAGTCACATGTGAAAGTTTAAAAGATCTGAGATCAGTAGAAGATCCTTCAGTAGCACTTAGGACCACTGCAAGAAGAAGCACTAAAGGTCATAGGAGAACTGGAAACTACATAGGGAAAGGTGAAGCAAGAAGTGCATGAAAAAGAACAAAATCCTACATCCTTGACTTCATAGGGTGTAGAATAAATTGTGGAAACAGATGCAAAAATAATAAAGGAAGTTTTGGCAGCTAAGGATGCCTCCCAAAAGTTCATCCAAGCATGGAGGAGGGTGAAACAGGCTTAAGTGGCTTGAGATGAGCCACGGGTGAGTGTTGGGGGGATGTTGGACAAGCATTGTAGAAATAGTCTTCATGAAAATCCTAAGTATGGAATATGTGCACAACAGGAGAAGAATAAAGACAAGGTAGTCTAGGGAGTGCGTAGTTAAGTCAAATTCAGGAGTACAGTGTGCCACAAGAACATACTTAGCAGAAGAATAAAATAGAAGGATAAAGCAAAGGAATAAAGTAGAGAATAAAGCAAGAGAAGAAAGTGGTCAAAAAGGAAGGAAAACATTCTGGCATGCTAAAAATTGCAAGACATGTAAAAGCAAAAAGACCAGTTGTCGAGAAGGAAAAAGCAACATGTAGGTGCAAAAGTAGGTAAAGAATCCCAAACAACAAACCGAATTGAGTTGTCATGAATTGTAATAGGGTTTTGGGATGAGAAAAGTAGTGTTTTAAGCCCTAGAATTCATGTATAAATATGTAATGGGTTGGGGAGATAGGGGTTCTCTTGTTCTCTGGTTCTCTCTTGTGTGGTTTTGCTCTCTAGATGCACTGTTGAGACTTCCAATCTTTCAATATTTCTTGTTTTGTGAGAAGAGTGATAAAGTAGGTTGGGAAGGAAAGAGTTTATGTCTAAATATTAAGGAGATATTGCAGAGAGAGAGAGAGGCTTGCACTATAGAGCGACTAGGATAGATGAAGGAAAAGATAGCATGATGTATCTTTGTAAGCGTAGTGTGCAAACCTGAGACAAGTGTAGAAAGAATAATAAAGAATCCAGTCATTGTGGATGTAGCCCAAATTTGGGTGAACCACATTAACTATTTTGTTGCTTGTCTTTTATGTGATGGATCATGAGTATTCTCTTTATGCATGTTAGATTAGATCTATTCCTTACATGATAGTTGTGAAATCGTTATGAATGTTACAGTACTTGGTTTATGTTGCAATATGAAGTATAATCATAATACACAATTGAATTCACTAAGTAACCTAAGGAGAGAAAATGAAGAATACGCACATAGAACAAATAAGTAAGAATGAAAAGGATGATCACCTCCCATTCCCTCACTATTGAAGAAAATCGATTCCTATAGCCCCAATAGATTCCTCGGGTGAGACTTCACTTGCATTAAGGTGATGTGGAAAGGGTCGGTGTCTGAAGGTTTTTGTTGGTCAAGATAAATCGAACCTAGGGTCTTACAACTGCACACCTGCCAACATCATTGTACCACCATTAGCAATGAGAGTTTGAAAATTAGAAATTGGTCTAACAAAGTAATTGACCTCCTCAATGACCCAATGATGAATAAAATTATGGGTTCTACCTCTATCAATCAACACCATGATCAACCTATGTTTGATGTAGCCCTTGATTTTTAATGTTTGTGGAGTAGAAATACATGTGAGGGCATGGAGAGAGATGACAAGTTCCTCCGATTCCACAGGAGGTGTGCCTAGATCTAGGGTGAGGACAATTGGAGTGTATCCTATGAGTTAGTGGCCTCATATAATAGTATGTCTTCGGAGGATGATGAAGTTGACACATCAATTTGGAAGAATTTTTTATCATGACATTTATGGCATGGGGAATACTTTTCATCACAATAATAGCAAAGTCCTTACTTTTGACGTTCATCTATTTATGTCGGAGATACCTTTGGACCTTCAAAGTTTTTGTCGGAGGAAATGTATCCCTTGGACTAGGGTAGTTGGCAACTACAGAACGAAGGTTTTGGGCCTGAAGAATGGTCTCATCTTCCAATGCTAATTTGCACACCTGCAACCAATTTTCAGATGGTGCATGCAAACATGAGCCTGAATGGAATCCTTTAAGCCAATGATAAAACAATCTAGATAAAACTCATCAGATAAGTCCTCAGTTCTGATAATCAACTATTCAAATGCGTAGATGAATTCTCCTACTGGCCTTGTTTGTCACTGTTAAGCCCTAATATTGGCTCATTACCCCTTAATTGGGGCATATTAGATTAGTAATGTTATTTTATTTATGTCGGCTTTAGTCCATTAGTTGTAATTATACCTCCTAGTCTCCTATATATACCAAGGAGACATTTTCATTTGGAATCATCTTGTACTTGAACATTTATGTGGGGTAAAAGGAGGTTGCCCCCTCAAAGAGGCTTATTATCTGGCATTCTCTCTTTTTCAAGGTGTTGAGTAATTATTCTATGGTTTTTCTATGCTATATTGATATTTGGTTCTTAACATATGGTATCAAAGCTCAAGGTCTTGGGGTTTCACTGCTACATCTGAGACACCGTGGCATTTTCACTATAACTTTTTTCTACAATGATTTAGAAGGAATGGCTTGGAGGAAATTTAGTAGATGGATCAAGACCCAGAACTCCAAAGGATATTCTCAAAAATTAGTAAGGTATCTGTGGTAGCAATTTTAGCTTCTGGGTCATCTTAAATTTGTAGATACACCCTCTGGAAGATAGGGTATCTGACTAGTCCTATTGACTAGTCTCAAGAAGGTGTTTCGAGTAAAACAATCATAAATTCTTCCTAGAGTATCCAAATTGAGTGAGACTAGTTTCACTAGATAGTGGACAACCCATAGTAGTTCTAGTACAATTTTCAGAATTTTATATCAATTATTTTGTGCAGGGCATGCTATACAAGTGAGATCTTCTGGAAAGGCCAAAAATCAACAAGTTGTGGGGAAGTTACCGTAAATTCCACTTGGCACATCCAATTTTTATCAAACCTGGGTCATTGAAGTGAAGAAATATCATAGACCTACAAAAAATAAAATCTCACACTCAGAAGGGCCGAAATTTTGGAGATACAATAAAAGGAAGATTGTCTAGCAGAACCACCTCAAAATCAAGGTTTAAAGTGATACTTGGCCAACATGCCACCAAAAAAGGGAACTTCTACACCAAATAAGCCTCCAAACAATC
>ML803532.1:138656-187357 GCA_009831015.1 Picea engelmannii
TTTCATCATCTTGAATCTTTTGTATTCTAGAATAGACTTCAATTTGACGTATCCAGTTATCTAACTTTTCAACATTAACTTCTCCATTATAAAGTGGCAACTCAAATTTTATATCAAGCTTTAATGAAGGAATTTGCGAAGGATTTTTACCATGCCCATTCGAAAGATGTTTTGAACTGGTAGAAGAAGAAGAAGAATATGAGGATGGAGGAGGAGAGGGTGGTGGAGAAGCACCATTCCCTCCATTTCCGCCTGGAGTCTTGTCACCACTGCCTCCCTTATGCATTGAAGGGTTGGAGCCTTCACCCTGCAACATTATGTTCCGTTCCAACAAGATCTTCATCATATTTCTCAACTCTATGACAGTCTATCTGAGATCTTCTTCTTCGTCCGGAACACGGTCATGACTTTCTGCATGAGCCATGCTTGGTGAATGTCTCTCTGCAACTTGCGGTGAATGAAATTGCTTCCTCCTTGTCGGATAAGAACTTGGCTCCACAAGTTGACCTTCTCCTCTTGTGAGTTTCAACCTTGTGAGCATCAGAAACAAAACTTGCAAACAATCAAGTCTTCAAAACCAGTGCTCTGATACCAACTTGATCTAAAAATTGAAGAAGACTTGAAAAACTTGAAAACTTATTGCAAGTGAAATGTTATGTTTTTAAAGCAACAGGATCAATTTGCAACACATAAATTAAGTATTACTTATGCAAAATACACATAGACAACATCATAAACATTGAACATAAACACATGTGCACAACAATTGATAAAGGAGTTCACCCCTCTTATGGGCTACATCTCCTGGTCCAGCTTCCTATGGATCATTATTATTAATTGCTCAAAAAGTGCTCAAAAACATGTATTACAATGCTCAAACTGACAAACCGACTGCTCCAATGGCTTCCCAGCGTCCCAAAACCCCTTGTCTGGGCTCTTTTGGCACCTCAATCGGTCGAAAAATGAAGAAGTTAGGCCTCCTCGAAGTCTCCCTCTTCAAGCTTGTTGTCTCTAGTTCTACAATTCGCACCCTCCTTCAACAAACCTGGCTCACACACTCATTTAAGCGCAAAAACCCAGCACCGGGTGCAACCGCGCCAACGGTGCAAATCGTAGGACGGTTAAGGTGCCTCCAGCCCCTAACTGCCTCGGCATCTGGGCATATGGCCATGTGACCTCACGCATTGGCAAATGGTGGTTATACCCGTCATAACCGTGCAACTACATGTGGATTCAAACCCGTGCCAACATTTAACACACAGTTATATGAAACCACGGGTCTTGGTTTCAAACCCCATGCCAATCATTTAACACATGGTTATATATATATATATATATATATATATATATATATATATATATATATACAATGCAATACATTGCAATACAATACAATAAAATGCAATGTAATGCGCGCGCGCCAAACGGTCGATCCATAATATATGTTGGGTCATATGTAATACAAAACGACCACGGGCCGGGGCTTAGCCCCAGCCCGACCCCCCACCCGATATACAACTTGTAAACATAAATAAATATGAACCCACATCCATTACAAGGAACATACAGTGGCCTATTGGCCGGGCGGTCGTGCGAAGGTGTTACAATGGGGGGAGGTCCGGGGGTCGAACCCCATGGACCCCAACAAATTTTTATACAACCAAACCAAACCAATTAATGAGGGGACACGTGGTGCCCATGGATTGGG
Organism: Picea engelmannii; assembly: GCA_009831015.1. Lineage (NCBI taxonomy): Eukaryota > Viridiplantae > Streptophyta > Pinopsida > Pinales > Pinaceae > Picea > Picea engelmannii. Next base: position 140,365 of record ML803532.1, read on the forward strand.
CCACGTGTCCTCATATTACTTGCCACAAACTGGACACGTGTCACCATCCGATTCTCCAGCAACCATCCAATAAACAATTGCCACATCATCACCGTACAGCCTGTACGGTCCTGTCATGTCACCATACGGACTGTATGGACAAGTACAGTCAGCATCCAAAAATTTTGCCTGTTTGGCTTGGCGGACAGATCGTGATATCTCCTCCATACAGACTCTGTTTGAGAAAGTAAATATACCACCGGAATCAGGAAGACGAGACGGATGCAATGGAACTTCTTTCATCGCATTCAGAGCACTTTGAAAATTGAGCAAAATTTGATCCCCTGATCACCCATCTAGCAATGGCTCTCCTCCTCCAACCATTCGTTTCCATGCTCCACCAAGAGCACACAAATTCAACAAGAGTGAGGCACCAGAAATGAAAGAGTGATAAGGGTGTAACAGTGAATGAATAATAACAAGTGAACCCAAAACAATGAGTGGTTGAGTGAAGAAGAACAACAAGAATCCCCAAAACATCCCCCACAGGATGTTTATATAGTTACATGAAAACAAGAACCACATGGCCTTCCTCCTAAGAAGCTCATGTAACCTCTTTTCTCCATAAAATCAATTATGGGTAAATAAAATATAAAATAAATACCTATCCTCTTAATCCCTCTCTCTCGTGGAATCACAACCCCCTATCTCTTTTATCCTTGTTCATCTTATAACCAACGGTGTATTTTATTAATGTGTACACAATATTACATTTCCTAGGAACTCTAGCCCCTTTTCAACTTTACCGGCTCACCAGCCTAAGTCACAATTACATAATATATTATAGCTCATAAGGGTTAAAACTAGAGTGTTACATCCCCCTCCCCTTATTTTGGCATTGTCCTTAGTGCACAACACCATTCCAATGTTATTAACATTAAAAATCTAGCCCCTCTAGACTTAATCCACACAAGAAGTCCAAGAAACTATTATATACATAGGCACCTGATACACATTGTTTTTGTCACCCCATTGATCAGCTGACGATATGTGCATAACTCACTTCCATGTTCCCTGAAAACATTAAAACAGACTTTCTCCATGAGAAAAGTGGTTTGCTTTTCCTTCCTCAAAAATTATGACAAGGAAGATTGTTGCACCCTGCTCTATGCTTGGGGTGCGACAATGCTTGATCGCCGCATGCTGCACAAAATCTGGACTACATCGTCATCGCAGGCTGCCTATGCATAGGGTGCGATGATGCCTAAGAAAGGGAAAAGTGAAATTCATGAATTTTTTAGAAAGGAATCTTCTAGAATATGAGGTTGCCTCTGATCAATTTGGATCGTACTTGCTTCTTTGATTTAGTGGGATCATCCTAATATCCTCATCCATCCCTCTTTCACCTTATATAAAGATGGATCTCTTATGGAAAAGGATAAGGTTTGAAGAGGTTTGCATATGCATGAAGAGTTTTGCTATAGATTATACTTGAGATAGCTTTGTTTTATCTCTCTAATTCAGATGGTGGATCTTCTTCATCAAAGGCATTTGAGAAAAGGTGTGTGTGTTGGAGAAAAGAGACATTTAAAGGGATTTTGCAACATCAAGGCATGGGTTGTATTCTCCACTTTCCATTTTAATATAATGCAACAATAGATTTCTTCCCTATAAAGGTGTCTTGACTTTTATCGTATAACTCCTTGATTTTATACATAGAATTCATTGGAATNGTATGTATGTATGTATGTATGTATGTATGTATGTATGTATGTATGTATGTATGTTCTCTCTCTCTTTGTTGGTTTGTTCTTCTTAAACAAGTTCATCATCCTGCAAATCCAAATATGGAGTGACAAGGATGACACTAGTGAGGATCAAGCATCATTTAAAATTTATGTTACTTGTCCCTCTCTGAACTATTTTATATGACAATGAAGTATAAGGTGAAGTTTGTATTTTGTCTTGTTTTGTTCTAGCTTCATGTGGAAGCTAGGAAGATTATTTTGTGTCCGCACTTACTGATTTGTCTGATAACAAAATTGGCGACCATACTGGGGATACAACCTCTTTTGGTTTTTTGCTTCTTATTTTCTTTTGGCCTACCTTATTTTGATCAATTTCATTCTCTGAGTTTGTGGGTGATCCATTTTGACTGCCTTGTCCTAAAGGTTCATTAGAAAAAAAAAATTCATTCTTCTCAATTTTCTTTATATTCAAAGATCGTCGCATTGTTCCCTATTTACAACCTACGACGATTCTTCATCGTCTCACTCTACTTGTGCATACCAGGGAGATGTCATCGCATTGTGCCTTGCTGACAGCCTGCGATGATCCTAGATCGTCGCACTATACCCTTCTGCAGCCTGATGATTCCTGTAGGAATTTTTGAGTGACAGTTAATTTTATTTGTCTTTACTTCCTAGGATGAACTTTTAGCATTGGTTAATGATTGGTTTACATATTTTAAGCCTGGGTTTGATTTATTTTCAAGGATTGAGAGTCTTCTTCATGATCTTTGCAAGTTTTATTTTTTGACTTCTTATCGCAAGGGTATAATCTCAAGACTTTGTTCTTGGGTGATTGTTTGATAAGTATTTCTTGATTTCTTTTGAGTTTTGGATTATTGTCGATTAAGAAACATTTTTTTTTGCATTCGACAAAAGGTTTTCTTATCTTTTCATTTTTTGTTTGCATTGTGAATTTGATTTGGAAATAGTGTTGAGAGTGCATTAGTCTTCTTAGACCATTCTCTCTTTTTTGAATTATGTCTCTATTCTAATTTGAAAAGGAAAGGACTAAATTTTATTCTTATTTTTAGTAGTTTTTGTAAGAATTTTTTTTCATTCACATATTTGTTGAAAAGAGAAAATTGGAAAAGTTAGTAGTTTTGATTGTTTGGAATCCATATCATTCAATTATTGAGAAATTTTGCTTCGTAGCTTTTGTATTCTGGAAAAGAGAAACCTTCTCCCTATTGTAATTAGAGTTCATCAAATGAAATGATTTCATTTCATCTCTTCTTGCATCTTATGGGATCAAGGTCAAATACCTCATCAATTTCACTTCCATTTCCCTTTTGAGTAAACAACAACCTTTAAAATACAGCGTAATTTTAAAATATATTAGCAACTTTTATTTTCTAGAACTTTTATACACCAACATTAGATAGGATAGTGCTTTGGAATAGGTTGTAAGGCACACTCTCCAAAGCATCAAAACACACAATAGTATCTTGTGATAGGGAGAGTACAAATCCACTTGCTAGATTTTTTCCTGGGAAACCCTTCTAACACAAGGGTCAATCATGAGGTCACATTAGGGATGACAGAGTTACTCACCTTGCTTTTTTGGTATTAGTGTAGAGATTGCGCATATTATTGGGGGTCACTTCAGAAGAAAATCATGTGGGGACCTTCTTGAGTTTATTTCAGGCTTAGATACCCTTCCCTTACGCATGGATTAGACTGTTGAATGATTTTCCATGCATCATTGTCGTAATTGGTAGCCTTAGTGGCCTATCTCTTTAGAGTCTTTACACGAGGTGACTGTGGAGGGGAAAGTATTCATGGTACCTGGAATCGACGTTGGCCAAACTCACTCGGGCTCCTTGGAGGGTATACCCATGATTATGTGTGGGAGCTTGCACCAGGGTGTAAGTCCATTAAGCAGGTCATCAATGTAACTTTTCCACCCACTTTATCCTATCCCCTTCTTGTATTGATTTCGCGATGTTGGATTTCATCACCAACTAGTGACTTCAAAATAAGAAGGTAGTTTGCATGTTTGATATTTATATTTTATTAGTGAGTGTTGTTTGTTTCTCTAGTTGGCCATAGTTTTATTTCATTCTTTATTTGGTGCGGCCAACATCGACCCTCGTCATTCACGTAGGATGCAAGGGTTACCTCCAGAAGATCCTGAAGAATATGCTTCTTTGCTTCCTAACTCACCAGAGGGTTATCCTGAAGGAGAATTCAATAACAACATAGCCTCTAAGATTGGAATTTCTACTCCATTAGAAGAATCCATACTTCTTGTAAATCCATTATTGAGTGTTGTACGAGATCCAATTTTTCTCCGGATAAATTCATCGGGAGACGTTGTTGCTGAATATTATACTAGAATACCTATTGGACCTCACACAGAGTCTGGTGTAGATGATCCACCCTTTTAGAGTGAATCATTTATAAATTTGGTTCATACTGCTAGAACTTTTAATCATATCTCTTCTATCCTTGTTCTTTCTCTTTGGAGGACCTCTTCGAGACACAATATTTTTTAAAAACTAGGAATGAGTCACTTACGTCAAAGGACCTCTAATCAAACTATGGCATCGCATATGCCTGTGACTTCCACTTCTTATAAAAAACCCTTGGATTATTTTACTGGCACGGCCAGTAATGTTGTCACAATATCAAACCAATTGTTGGTTGGTTCTCATAAAATTCTTCATCTCCAGCTCGCTATCTCTATCATGGTCCCATAAGTTACGCATGTTTCTGTCAAAAGTGTGGTAATCACTCAAGCTCCTATTGTAGCACAACTTCTACTTAGATCAAATCCATCACTTCCACTTGGATATCATGCTCTAAATACTTCTATTTCTAATCCTACCCAGAATCCATCCAGAGGGGCTAATGTTTTTGTTCCTCCTAGGTATAATGCTACTAGTAGTTTTGTTCTTACACCTACCTAGGTCCTCTCCAGGGGGGCTAGAATTCCTCCTCCACCTTCACTTGGAGGATCTAATCATCCTGGCCCAAGTATCTCCAATCAAATTGGAGGCACAAGTCATTATGTCACTTCTGGTTTTCAAATTCCTGTTGGAGGTCAACCTGAAGTTGGGGGGCCATCTCAAGTTGGGGAGCAACCTCAAGTTGGGGGGAAACCTCAAGTTGGGGGTCATAACCCAATATACATACATTATACCCCTAGATTATAGTCTCAACCTTGGAATTTTACTTTCCAAGGTAATCAAAAACATCCTGGGGGGAAACATCCTCAAGTTAATTCTTTTGTACCCCCTAATCCCGAGAAACCATATCCAAGTTCTATGAATCCTACCTGGGGTCAAGGTTTTCAGTCTAATGCTCCTTCCCAATAAATTTGACCCAATCAACCAACTCAAGTTAGCTATTTAACTCAAAACCCTCCACCACAAAATTTGACAGGACCCTTTAACTATCTACAGACTGCTTATGGTCCCATTGGTATACCTATGGGACTACGTTTTCAAAATTACCAGTTTCCTCAAGTGAACAGGCAATTGTCATTTCTTTCTACTTTGAATTTACCGGATTTATATAGGATTTTGAATGATCCTATCTTACAATCTCCTTATTGGTCGGTCATACCTGCCATGTTACCATGAGACATTCCTAAGTTTGATGGACGATCAGGGGAAGATCCAAATAACCACATCATGACTTTCCATCTTTGGTGTTCATCTAACTCCTTGATGGATGACTCCATTAGATTATGTCTTTTCCAACGAACTCTGACAGGTTCGGCCGCCAAATGGTATATTGAATTTCCACGAGGAATATTCAATTACTTCAACACCTTAGCTATGGATTTCTTAATTCATTACGAGTTACCGATATGATATGAGACATGAACTAAAATTTTTAGTTCATTTAAACAATCCTCATCTACTCACATTTTTTATCATATTCATGAGTGGAGGAGGAGAAGATGCTTCATCAAAGTTCCCCTTCATGATCAACTATTGTCTAAGTGGTTTACCAAGTCACTCATTGGTCCTATAGCCCGTGATGTTTCCATGGGTGGTGTCATCACTAAATAGAAGGCAATAAGTCATGGTCAATATTTGGATCTCGTTTATTCACAAACATGCACACTATATGACTTGATCCCTGATGCTCCTCGTCCGTATAAAAACCCAACCCCAACACCTATAGTAGCTTCTCATGTTGTTGATGGAGTGATTGGCACTTTTCACGCTGAGACCCATTCTAAACAAGCCATTCATTAAAATCCCAAGTATACTATTGATAATGTAAAAAATACTCCTCCTCCAACTCCTTCTCCCAGTAAAACCTCTGAGTTTAATTCGGTTCAATCTACACCTACCAGTAAAAATCAAAATAAAAAGAAAGGGAAGGATAAGAATGAGGACAAAAATAATAATCAAAAATTCGATAAACCCAAGGCTCAACCTGATGATGACAAAGAAAAGTGAAAACCTCATTATCCTTGTCTTATCTGTGGTGAGGATCATTATACGAAAGATTGTCCACGACATGCTAAGGTTACTAAGTTCCTGTAAGGGATCAAGACACCTCCTACACCCTTTGTTTTGTCACAACCTTTTCCTTCTCAGCAGTAGACCCAATTGGTCATTCATGACCAACCTTCCCCCTCTACCACATATTATGTACTTATGTGTACTGGTGACTCCAAGAAGAATGAAGTCACAGTCACTACTCGAACCAAAGATTATTCTCCTTTGAAAGAGAAAGTTGATGATTCACCACCTCCATTGGTTCAATCTCCTCCATCTAATTCACCTCCCAATGGTCCTCTTCATATAGAATGATCAAGTCTAGATACATTTCTTCATCCTCCTCCTAAGGGAATTTTTCATAATTCGTCGTTTAATCCTCACCCATGTGCTGCTCAAAACTACATTATTGTAGAAGATCTTGCGCAGGCACCTTCTGTGACATCTTTTCTTGAAGTCCTTCAAAGTTTTCCTACACAACGGAAGGCACTGTTAAATTCTATTGGTGGAATTGATCCTATCGATATGAACTTGATAATATTTGACTTGGAATATTGTATTACAATTCTTTCTCCTCAATTAGCATTTTAGATACGAGTTATTGTGGAAAATAAGAATATTTGTCGAATTGTTATTGACGAAGTAGCCTCGACTTGCATCATGTCTGTCACTTGTTGGAAATCCATTGGCTCTCTTGCTCTTACCGATTCACACAATACTCTAAAATCATTTAATGGTATAGGATTTAAACCTTATGGTGGTATTCCTTAATTGTCTATTACGTTAGAAGGAAAAGCAGTTACTGTTGAGGTTGAGGTCTTTGATGCACCTCTTGATTACAACCTTCTACTTGGCTGTAGTTGGATTGATTCCATGCGTGCAGTTGTTTCTACTCTTTTTTCGTGTGATACGTTTCCCTCACCAAGGAAAAGTTTTTACTGTCGATCAACTTTCCTTCTTTAATTCCAATTCACGTACTAGTAACATACCTTTAATTGTGAAAACACCTCTCGGTTATGAGAATGTCGGTGTGGGTATTCTTAAAGATTCATCGTTAATGGGTATGTTTCCCATTCCACCTCTCGACATTCCTACTCCTTTTGTCAATTCAATTAACATGATATCAACCACTGTTGGTGAAATCCCTTAGTCTTATGACCCTTGAATATTACCTATCTATGATGACTATCTTCATTATGGCGACATAATTCCTTTAAGTCCAGTGGAATTGGCTTACCAAGCTATTCAATTCGAAACTCCTTCTCCTCTCTCTCTCTCTCTTAGACACGTCTCTGGATCCATTTCACGTATTTTTTCACACCGATGAGATGATCATGACAATCATGTATATGGAAGATACCCCATGGGATGATGGGCATCATCGTTCTATTCTCTTCCTCGAACCTGAGACCATGGAGAGTTATAAATGGATTTTGAATCCATCTACTGTTGTTACTATTTCCCCTGTTCCTGAGCCAATACATGATTTTTTGTACGAAGGGAACTTGGGTAACATTTCAAACACCATCCCTCTAGATATTTATATTAAACTTGAAGTCATGGAAAATGTACACATCAGTGCATCATGTTCTGTTGATGAGATCTGAATTTATAAAACTCTTTTTCAAGAATTTTTTGATGCTTTTTCCTAGAGTTACGAAGAGATGTCGGGAATCGATCTAGATATTGTTGTACATGAGATTAAGACTTACCCGAATGCTAAATCCGTTCGACAGAGACTTCACCTAGTACATCCATGCAAATATGTTGTTATTAAACTCAAAGTTGAAAAACTTATTAAAGACGGTTTTGTCTATCCCGTGGCTTTGACTGATTGGGTGTCTAATCTTGTTTTGGTTATGAAGAAACAAGGCATGATCCGTGTTTGTGTAGATTATAGGGATATCAACAAGGATTGTCCTAAAGACAATTACACAACCCCTTTTGTTAACCAGATCATTGACGACTGTGCCGGGAGTGAAATCCTTTCTTTGATGGATAGATTTTCTGACTATAATCAAATCAATATTTTACCTATGGATCAACATAAGACTTCTTTTATTTTCCCTTGGGGAACCTTTGCATACCAAAAACTACTTTTTGGTCTCAAGAATGTTGGTGTGACTTTTCATTGCACTATGTATTATTCTTTTCATGATATTAATCACATTGTAAAACCTTACCTAGATGATTTAACAACGCATTATGTGCATTGTCAGGATCACCTGACACATTTACGGGCCATTTTCCTACACTTTCGCTGTTATCGCATATGATTAAATCCACATAAATGTGTTTTTTGTGTGGATTCTAGATGAATTTTTTATCGTTTATACACATGGGATTAGGGTAGACCCTCTGAAGGTTGAAGCTATTCTCAATCTACCTCCTCCTTCTACATTAAGACAACTCCAAAGTTTGCAAAGGAAGGAAAACATTTTACGTCGATTCATCCTTTTTTACACGACTTCTTAAAAAGGGTCACAAGTTTGTATGGGACGACACTGCCAACAAATCCTTTGAAGCTTTGAAACTTTCTTTAACGCGTACACCACTCTTATTTCCACTCGATTATAGTTGAGATTATTTCTTATACTTAGCTGCTTCGGACTCGACCATATCTATGTTTCTAGTCCAAGAGGATGATAAGCATGATGAACATGTTATCTACTATTTGAGTCGGAGTCTCACGACCACTGAAACCAAATATTTTCATGTGGAGAAGCTGGCCTTGGTAGCTGTTCAAGTTTTTCAACATTTTCGTCATTGTATCTTATTGCGTAGAACCACAGTCATTTACAATTGCAACCCTATGCAACACATCCTTACTCAACAATTGTTGGGGGGGAAATACTCCAAATGGATAGTGATTCTCTAGGAGTTTGATTTGGAATTTGAGCGTACCAAATCAAAGAAATCTTTGGATTTTGTCGAGTTGATATGTGACCTTCCTTCTACTAAGACAAAAATTGTGGCAGAGGATTCCTTTCTTGATGAGTCTCTCTTTCTGATCAGTTTTGACGACTTATGCTATGGAGATATTATCATTTATCTCTAAACCTAAACTTTTCGGCCTGATCTTTCTAGTGTGGATCATCGTCGTATTTGATATCAAGCCCGTTAATACATTATCCTTGGTGATACCCTTTACCGTTGTGGTATTGATTCCATATTTAGACGATGTCTAACCTATGATGAAGCTGAGAAGGCTTTGAATGACTGTCATTTTGGAGCATGTGGAGGTCATATGTCTGGGTATGCCACTGCCCAAAAGATCTTATGAGTTGGTTACTTCTGGCCTTCGTTGTTTAAATATTGCATTACTATCGTCTAGAAATTCCATGCTTGTCAAATGTATAACCATAAGATTCAATCTCATCCTACTCCTCTTTACCCTGTAGTTTTCATTGGTCCATTCGCTAAATGGGGCATTGACTTCATGACATGTAACCCTCACTTGTCTGGGGGGCATGGATACATCATCATAGCCGTGGATTATTTCACTAAATGGGATGAGGCGATGACTACATTTGTTAACACTGGGAAAACTGCAACATTATTGATATTCAATCATTTAATTACTAGATTTTATGTCCCTCAAGCCATCGTCACTGGTCGTGGTAGTCATTTTCACAATTTCATGATGTCTGAACTTACTGAGAAGTTGGTTCTTCAACATGAAAACTCAACACCTTAATATCCATAGGCCAATGGCCAAGTTGAAGCAATTAACAAAGTTCTTACTACTATGCTTCGACGGATGATAGGAATTCACAAGTCAAGCTGGTACACAATGATTTTCTCGACATTATAGGCCTATTGGACATTCATTAAATATGCCAAAGGGTTCACACCTTTCTAGTTAGGATATGGTATTGAATCTATTATGTCGATTGAATGCGAAATCCCATCTTTGAAACTAGCCATCAAACCTCTCCCTAACACCTCAGCTAAAGAGGAATGTCTCTTGTATTTGATGCAATTAGACGAGACTCGTCATGATGCTACCTTAGTCATTGAAACTTAGAAGAAGCGTGTCAAAGTTCAACATGAAAAGCATGCCAAACCACATGTTTTTTCTGAGGGTGATTTAGTTATTCTTTATGAACATGATCGTGACTTATTAGGGGCTGGTAAATTCGAGCCCATGTGGCATGGCCCTTATATCGTGAAACGAGTGTTGGAGAAAGGGGCTTATGAGTTGGTAGATTATGATGGAATTCCTTTGAGTGAACCCAAAAATGGGCTTTAATTGAAGAATTACTATGCTTAAATTATTTTTGCATGAGTGTTGTGTATTTTTAGTGTATTATACTCTAGTGTGATTTTTTGTTTTTTGGTTCTACCTTTTAGCTGCTTACCTTGCATTGTGCTTGGTTTCCATATGTCGGTGTCTTCGCTACCCTATATTGGATTTGTTGATGGTTCTAGTCACAGTACTCAAAACCTAGTGTCTGTTGCATGGGCAATCTATGCACCTACAGATGAGTTGATCAGTCTACATGGTGTTTTCCTTAGTCGTGCAACTAATAATATTGTGGAATACAGTGCAGTTATCGAATTATTAATTGACATCATTTCATTTGCAATCCTTCATCTTATTGTACGACTTGATTCACAGTTAGTAGTGGTACAATTAAGTAACATTTATTCCATCTAAAGTCCTACATTGTTACGGGTATACTTAAGAATTCGCCTCTTGGAAAAACATTTTGATTATATCAAGTATCAAGATATTCCTAGATGTCTAAACACATTGAAAGATTCATTAGATAATTATGTGTTAGACAGACATTTGAGACATTTATAAATCCAAACACACATTTAAAAATATAAGTAAGCCGGTAGGAACTTTATATTAATACGATAAAAGTTACAAAAAGTGTTTTTCCAAGGACCAAAATATCAAAATAATGAAGCTCATGGCTCCATGTACAAAAGTGTTGAAATTACTAAGACAACTGAGAAGGGGGGTGAATCAGTTTTTACTGTGCTTAAACAATTTTAAGTCTATTAAACCATTTTTAATATTTCATCAAGTGAACATCAATATTATACATCATATGGACAACATAAATAATGAGCATCAATCACACATAAGATATACACAAAGACAGATTTTCACGAGGAAACCCATAAAGGGAGAAAACCTCTTCTTCTTCAAAATGATAGGAAGTATTTTAAGATCTGTACATCATCTATGTTTGAGCACCAACTCAAAGTGAGGCTATTGCCTCTGTTTTACAAGCTCCAACTTGTTGAGAGCACCAACTCTTTGGTTTCTCTAGTACCCACTAGAATGAAGCACCAACTCTCAAAATATTCCAACACCAACTAGATTTATACAAGCACCAACTTGTCTACAGAAAACTTTGTGTTTTCCTAAGCACCACCCTGCCACCCTATTTTTCTAGCCACAACTAGATGGAAGATACAACTTCCAATATTCAAGCACCAACTTGAATATCAGAGGACCACAGTCCTCCCTAGCACCACCCTTCCTCCCTGATTGTAAATAAATGATTGAATAACAAACAATACAGGTATCTCAATTCTTACCCCTTCTTCATTGTTTTGTAGTTCTTCTCTGATTCAAAAACTGTTTTGCAGTTCTTCTCTGCTTCATGCTATTCTATTATTCTGCTCTTGCTTCTGTCTTTTCAACGACTGTTACTCATCTATTACTTTTATCTCATGCTCTACATACTGTAATTTTAGCCTTCTTACAGTTCATCTCATTTTTCTGGTTAGAACAACCATCCTCACACAGTCACTGCATCTCTCCTTTTATACACACCAGCCTCATCAGTTACACTTCGAATCTCCTTGGGAAAAGAAGAAAACATCTGAACAACTGAATCGCCAACCGATCAAGAACCATGATTCAATTATGCTAACTGAAATGTAACTGAATAGTTAATCATGAAGATCAATAGTAGCCCTTCGATCAGATGCTCAAATAACAAGCATCATTGGATTAAATCCGCAAGGTCTTGCGTTTATCCTATATGCCCAATGGATGTGACCATGGGCCTAATCAAAATGCGTTTCTCATTTCACATTTCAGCAATCCTGTGTCGAAGGGTCTCAATGCTCCAAGTTGCGATCCCAAAAATGGAGCTTAGCTCCGCTAGCTCCTCCCTCTCACATGACCACTGGTGGTGACCATAGCCTATACAAAAAGGTGTTTTCGCATTTCACATTTAGGTAATCCAGAGATGAAGAGTCTTGACTCTTCATGTTGCAATCTCTGAAAAGGGGCTTAGCTGCGCTAGATCCTTCCTCCAGCCTTTGACGATGTGACCTTGTCTATGACCATGGGTCATTCCTTATTGTGATTTCGCATATCGCGAGTTGGAAGGTTATAGTATTTACTTCCTTTGACTTTCCAGTCAGTGAGATGCCAATCGCTTGCCATGTGTCCTCTGCATCCAACGTTCCATAGCATACCTCGATCCAAGGGTTCAGATCAACCCTCAATCCGATGGCTCGGATCATTTTGGGATATCAAATATCACGAGTTCCCACACCATGCTCTGTTGAAACCTCCAATGTGCAAGTTAGTGAAATTTCAATCACTTTCCACGTCTCCTATGACTCCAACGGTCAGGATTGTTATCGCAATTTTGCATATCGTGAGTTCGAGGGGTTAGAGAACCTCTTTCCTTTGGATTTTATGATCTGCGAAACTATGAAATGAAACCTTTGTCGTGCTTTGACTGTTTTCCACATGTCCTTCTTGGATCAACGGTCCTGCTACTTTCGAGACTTTCTAAGCCTACTTCATCTTATACTTAAATATCATGCTCCTTCTTCTGGATCCGACGATGGTCAGTCTTCACACTCAGATTTGACGCTTGAGATATTTTCTCCTCTTTTGTGCACTCCTCCAGTCTTAATTCAGATCTGACGGTCATCGGGAATTCTGAATGGGATCCAACGATCATTGTTGCTCCTCCTCCTAAGCTTACACTATTGATCTTGCCATTCCATCATTGTCATTGTGATGTTGATCGTGATCTTTGCCATTAATGAAAAACATGCAAACTCTGCCTTTTTCTGAAAAAACATTCCAACAATCTCCCCCTTTGGCATTTATGGCAACCCCTTGAAGAACATCCAATTATACCATTGTAGCATTCTTAAAATTACCACACTTTCTCTCCCTTTGACATCAATGTCAAAGAAGAAACATGCTCCCCCTGAGCTGTTGTAGTACATACTCCCCCTGTCAACTATGAGCAACTTAGAAATACAACAGATATTCAATAAGTACTCCCCCTGACTAGGTGAACAGATTATACAAAAGAAGTTATAAACCCCAACTTTTGATGAAGATATCCAAAAGGGGTTGCTGCTAATGGTTTAGTAAAGATATCATCTATCTATTCTGTGGAAGGAATATAATTCAGTTGAACAACTATGTTTGTAACTTGTTCTCTGATAAAATGGTATTTTATTGGGATATGCTTAGTCTTGGAATGAAGAAAAAGATTCTTGGAGACACTAATGGCACTAGTGTTATCACAGTGAATTGTAATCAGATCAGTATAATTTACCTTCAAATCTGTAAGAGTTTGAATCATCCATAAAATCTGAGTGCAACAAGTAGCAGCAACAATGTACTCTGCCTCTGTATTTGATAAGGAAATATATCCCTGCTTCTTACTAATCCATGCTACCAACGAGTCACCCAGGAAGAATGCCCCTGCACTGGTGCTCTTTCTCTCATCCACACAATTTGCCCAATCTACATCTGAATAAGCAATTAACTAAAAATTAAGATTTTTGGGATACCACAGACCATAAGTCATTGTTCCCTTCAAGTATTTGAATATCCTTGTGACAACTACCAAATGAATTTGTTTAGGAGCAGACTGATAACGACCTACCATTCCAACAGCTTGCATTATATCAGGACGAGATGTTGTGATGTACAGAAGACTGCCTATCATAGAGCGATATGTCCTTTGATCAACATTAGGTGAAATATCATCTTTACTAATCTTGCAACCAACCATGATAGGTGTACTAACAGGAGAGGAATCCTCCATCTGAAATTTCTTCAACATCTCTTTCAAATATTTTTCTTGAGAGATAAATATTCTTGCAGAACTCTGATTTACTTGTAAACCCAGAAAGTATGATAGTTCTCGTATTATGGACATCTCAAACTCTGTTTGCATAGAGTTAGAAAACCACTGGACAGAGGATTCATTAGTACAACCAAAAATAATATCATCTACATAAACCAAAACAACTAGTAAATTATCACCTTCAGACTTAATGTAGATATTTTTGTCAACAATACCTTTCTTGAATCCTTTGTCTTGTAAGAATTTGTCTAGTCTATAATACAAAGCTCATCATGGTGCTTGTTTCAATCCATATAGAGCCTTCTTCAGCTTGCAGACATAGTTAGGATTATCTGTCAATGAGAATCCTTCAGTTTTCTCCATATATAATTCTTCCTCTAGATCTCCATTAAGAAATGTTGACTTAACATCCATCTGATACACTTTAAAGTTCTTATGACATGAATATGCAAGAAACATTCTGATAGATTCCAATCTTTCCACTGGTGCAAAAGTTTCATCAAAATATTGACCTTCAACTTGTGCATACCCTTTATAGACCAATCTGGCTTTATTTCTAACAACTTGTCCTTTTTCATTCATTTTATTTTTGAACACCCATTTGGAACCTATTACATTCTTGTCTTCAGTTCTAGGAACAAGCTCCCAAGTATTGTTCTTCTCAATCTGATCAAGATCTTCATTCATAGCTCTAATTTAATCATCATGATGGCTGGCTTCATCAAAAAATTTAGGTTCAGCCATAGATAAAAAAAAGCAACATGGGATTGTTCTGAGTCTTTAATCAATTTCCTTCTTGTCTGAACTCCTTTATTTATATCTCCAACTATCTTATTTTCAGGATGATTCTTTCTAATAATTCTGGGAGGTGATTTTGCTTCTTTTTGTTGATTTGTGTCAGTTGGAGTATTCGTATCTTCATCTAATTCAGATTCTTCTCTTTCTAATCCTTGGACCTGTTCATCTTCATTTTCAATTATATCTTTTGTGCTTGGTTCAACACTACTTACATTTCCTATCAAGATTTCTTCATCAACTTTTATGTCAATACAATCAACCAATTTATGCAGCCTCTTATTGTAGCATCTGTAACCTTTACTGTTTGTAGCATGACCTAAGAATATACCTTCATCAGCCCTGTCATCATATTTGCCAATATTTTCATAATTATTCTTGATATAAGATTTGCTCCCAAAGACTTTAAAATGCTTGATTGAAGTAGGTCTTCCCAACCATAATTCATAAGGATTATTGTCACTGTGTGGCCTAAGATGAGCTTTGTTTAGAATATGAACAACTGTATGTATTGCTTCCACCCAATATGTCTGAGAAATATTTTTTCATTCATCATTGATCTTGCCATTTGTTGTACTGATCTATTTTTCCTCTCAATAACTCCATTTTGTTGTGGAGTCCTTGGTATTGTGTACTCTCTTTTGATCCCATGTTTATCATAGAACTCTTTGAATTTCCATGAGCTAAACTCCCCTCCTCTATCAGACCTTACTGCCTTCAATCTTTTTCCTATTTGATTCTTAGTTAGAGCCTTAAACACTTTGAATTTTTCAAATGCTTCAGATTTTTCTTTTAGAAAGGAAACCCATGTTAGTCTAGAATAATCATCAATAATCAACATAAAATAGTTTTCTTTTCCTGTACCTTATTTTCTCGATGGTCCACATAAATCCATATGTACTAACTGGAGAGGTTTTTTTGTTGAAGGAAAGTTTTTAGATTTGAATTGTGTCCGAGTAAGCTTTCCTATCTGGCATGGTTTACAAACAGAATCATATGGCTTTGATATCTTTGGAAGATCCTTTACCGCCCCACTGTTTTTTAGCTTGATTATATAATCAAAATTTAAGTGTCCAAGTCTCCTATGCCATATCTAACTTTCATCATACTTGCTTAAGTGGCATGCTTCTTTTTCTTCTTTTAACACACAGACATTGTTTTTTGTTCTTATCCCTTTTGCAACTAGCTGTCCTGAATTCAAAAATTTTATTCTACAATCTTTAGAAGTAAAAACGACTTCACATCCTCGTTCACAGACTTAACTGACACTAAGAATATTATGTTTCATACCTTCTACAAACAACACATCTTGAGCTTTCCCTTTTCCATTACTCAAACTTACCATTCCTTTACCTTTTATTTTTCCTGGTGCATCATTTCCAAAAGTTACATTCCCTAATTTGCTTTCACTTAGAGTTAGAAACTTACTTTTTTCTCCAATCATATGTTTGGAACATCCACTGTCAATATACCAGATATTCTTTTGTCTTTGGGATGATAACACTAGTCTACACTTGTCATCTTCTTTCTTCTTCCAAATCTTGAAATTTTCAGCAGTGGGATTCGAGTCTGCCTTAAAATTCCTTAAGCGACAATCTGCAGCTTTATGTCCATAGTTATGATAGATGTAACATTTTGGTTCACTGAATAACAGATCATAACGATTTTTATGCTCATAACTGTTGTTATGTTTCACCTACGTCCTTCCCCCATCCATCACATGATTTATAGTCTGTGGTCTTTTGTTTCTTGGTTGTCTCAATCTTTGTTGTGGTAGATAATTATTCCTTGAGTATCTTGATTTCACATATCTAGATATTAAAGAACAGTTTACATTTTTGTGACCAAAGTTAGAATAGAAAAAGCAATAACCATAGAAAAAACCTTTGTAGCTGGAAAAAGACTGTAGTCAATTTCTTCCATGCTGATGATTTCTTTGATCAGAAGATGTGTTTGTGTTATTTCTTTGATCTACAGATTCGGTTCTTGTACTTTTTCTTTCATTCCTTCTTGGTGGCTAATTTTCTTTCTTTGTTTCTGCAGAGTGGTTGTTGTCAATGATTGTAGATTTGACAAACTTGATGGGTTTTGTATTACTTGGATGATCACTACTTGATCCTTCTTCATGGCCCAAGCCATGTTTCAACTTTGGATTCCTTTTCTGATTTAGAATGGAAGTTAATTCTTCTGAGGCTTTAATACTTGACAGATTTTGGTGATACAATGCCTTAAACTTCTCCATTTCTTTTTTGGTTTTTACTATCTCTTCTTCTAAGGCTTCACACCTCACTTTCTTCTTTGACAACTTTTGTTTCAGTATGTCTTCTATTTTCTTTACCTCTTCTAACTCCACTTTTAGTAGAGCAAATTTTTCATCAGGTTTTTCACCATTCATTTTACACTACATCAACAACTATTTTTGTTTTCTCTTCTTACATCTGAGTCTGTCAATTTCTTCCAAAGCACCGATTAATTCACCTTCCATATCCACCACAGCTTCTTCATCATCCATTTCACCTCTTGTGTGTTCATCATCAAGATCTCCCATATCCATAAGCATAAAATCATTCACTTTGTCTTCACATGATGAATCGCTATCTATGTCTTCTGAGGAAGTGTCATTGTTTGCACACAAACTTTTCTTTTTACTATATTTCTTGAATTTGTACTTATTTTCATCATCAGAGTTCTGGTCCTTTTTCTAGTGGGGACACTTAGATGCAAAATGACCTATCTTACCACAGTTAAAACATTTGAAGGGAAGCTTGGCTTGATATTTTCCTGATCCTTTCTTTAACCTTCTCACAAATTTTGCCTCAATATCATCTAAATCTGAATCAGTATTCTTGTATGCTTTAAAAGATGCTTCTCTAGTAATGGATTTATCTTTTTTGATTCTCATTTCATATGCAGTTAGAGTTCCTAGGAGTTGATCAATGGACAAAGTTTTAAGATCATTTAGTTCTTCTATTGCAGAGACTTTTGGATTAAATTTATCAAGCAGAGATCTTAAAATCTTTTGAACTAAAAATGATTCTTCAATCTTCTCACCAAGACCCTTCATGGCATTCACAAGTTCTTCAACTCTTAAAAAATACTTGCTAACTGTTTCATCTTCATTCATCTTTAGTTGTTCAAACTTCAACCTATATGTTTGAAGTTTGGCATCTTTTACTTTCTCATTTCTTTCATAACTATTAATAAGTTTATCCCACATAGCTTTAGCAGTTTCAAGCTGCATCACTTTTACAAACTCAGCTTCAACAAGTCCATTCAAGATAGAATTCATTCCCTTAGCATTAAATCTAAACTCTAACTTATCATCCTTGGAAGCTAGCACAATAGACATTGTATATCCAATCTCTACTACATCCCAAACATCAACACCTAAGGCCATTAAATATGTTCTCATTCTAACCTTCCAGAAGGAAAAATATATTCCATCAAATAGAGGGGGATTAGTAGCTGAAGTCCATTCATGAATTGTCATGTTTAAGCTTATAGATCTACCTTTGAATAAAAGGAACCCACTCTGATACCAATTGTTGAAATTACTAAGACAACTGAGAGGGGGGGTGAATCAGTTGTTACTCTGCTTAAACAATTTTAAGTCTATTAAACCATTTTTAATATTTCATCAAGTGACCATCAATATTATACATCATATGGACAACATAAATAATGAGCATCAATCACACATAAGATATACACAGAGACAGATTTTCATAAGGAAACCCATAAAGGGAGAAAACCTCTTCTTCTTCGAAATGATAGGTAGTCTTTTAAGTTTTGTACATCATCTATGTTTGAGCACCAACTCAAAGTGAGGCTACTACCTATGTTTTACAAGCTCCAACTTGTTGATATCATCAACTCTCTAGTTTCTCTAGTACCCACTAGAAGGAAGCACCAACTCCCTAAATATTCTAGCACCAACTGGATTTATACAAGCACCAACTTGTATATAGAAAAATCTGTGTTTTTCCGAGCGCCACCCTGTTTTTCTAGCCACAACTAGATGGAAGATACAACTTCCAATATTCAAACGCCAACTTGAATATTAGAGGACCACGATCCTCCCTAGCACCAACCTTCCTCCCTGATTATAAATAAATCATTGACAAACAAACAATACAGGTATCTCAATTCTTACCCCTTCTTCATTGTTCTGCAGTTCTTCTCTAGTTCAAAAATTGTTCTACAATTCTGCTCTGGTTCATGCTATTCTGCTATTCTTCTCTTGCTTCTCTCTATTCAACGATTGTTACTCATCTCTGAGTTTTATGTCATGCTCTGCATACTGTAATTTTACCCTTCTTACAGTTCATCTCATTTTTTCGATTAGAACAACCATCCTCACACAGTCGTTGCATCTCTCCTTTTATACACACCAACCTCATCAGTTACACTTCGAATCTCCTTGGGCAAAGAAGAAAACATCTCAGCAACTGAATCACCAACCGATAAAGAACCATGATTTGATTATGCTAACTGAACAGTTAATCATGAAGATCAACAGTAGCCCTTCAATCAGATGCTCAAATAATCAGCATCGTTGGATTAAATCTGTAGGGTCTTGTGTTTATCCCATATGCCCACTGGCTATGACCACGGGCCTAATCAAAATGCATTTCTCATTTTGCATTTCGGAAATCCTGTGTCGAAGGGTCTCGACACTCCAATTTGCGATCCCCAAAATGGAGCTTAGCTCTGCTAGCTCCTCCCTCTCACATGACCACTAGCACTAACCACAACCTATACACAAAGGTGTTTTCGCATTTTTCATTTTGGTAATCCAGAGATGAAGAGTCTTGAATCTTCATGTTGCGATGTTTGAAAAGGGGCTTATCTCTGCTAGCTCCTTCCTCCATCCTTTTATGATGTGACCTTGTCTATGACCATGGGCCAGTCCTTATCGCGAGTTGGAAGGTTAAAGGATTTCCTTCCTTTGACTTTCCAGTCAGCGAGATGTCAATCGCTCACCATGTATCCTCTGCATCCAACGTTCCACAACATACCTCGATCCAAGGGTTCAGATAAACCCTCAATCCAACGGCTTAGATCATTTCGGGATATCGCATATTGCGAGTTCCAACACCATGCTCTGTTGACTCCTCGAATGTGCAAGTCAACGAAATTATAATTGCTTTCCATGTGTCCTATGACTCCAATGGTCAGGATTGTTATCGCGATTTCACATATCGCAAGTTTGAGGGGTTAGAGAACCTCTTTCCTTTGGATTTCCCTATTTGCGAAACTCTAAAACGAAACCTTTGTCGCTCTCTGACTATTTTCCATGTGTCCTTCTTGGATCAATGGTCCTCCTTCTTTCGGGACTTTCTAAGCTCGCTTCATCTTGTACTTAAATATTGTGCTCCTTCTTCTGGATCCAACGATGGGAAGTCTTTGCACTCAAATCTGATGCCTGAAATATGTTATCCTCTTCTGTGCGCTCCTCTTTTCTTAACTCGGATTTGACGGTCATCATGAATTCTGAATGGGATCCAATGATCACTGTTGCTCCTCCTCCTGAGCTTACACTGCTGATCTTGCCATTCCATCATTGTCGCTATGCTGCTGATCATTATCTTTGCCATCAATGAAAAACATGCATACTCTGCCTTTTTCTGAAAACCATGCCAACAAAAAGCATCAAGGATTTTTCGCGTTGTAATAGACAATTTCCCATGATACTCTATGAAGTAGTTGAACAATAGATGTTGATATGCTAAATGTATGGCATTGGTAGCGACGAGTAATTTCACCCACTGTGATATCAGGGATATCCATGCTTAATCCCTCTAGGTTCTACTTGATCTCCTCGAGATCCTCAACAACAACTCCTCGACCGACCACAACACCTACATAACCTCTCCTCTGAATGGGAGATGATCCAGGAGGATGATACAGTGCCACATCTACATTATTGAGAGCACTTGATTAGTCTTGGATAAATGACAAAAAAACATTTTATATAATTAAAATATAAAAACATCATAAATGAAAATTTCATTCTTACCTATGTCTCCCCACTGAGATCCCTCAGGAAGACCTAAGTCAGGATCCCCACATAATTTTATCCCAGCGTATGCATAGTAGTCCACCATGATTAGTTGATCTCTCGGCCACTAGAAGAAAGCTTTGTCATACTTGATGAAAGGCATGCCACCGTGACGAGCCATCAAGTCCACCCATATTTTCATATGTGGATCTTGTGGAGTAGGTATGCCCCACTCCACCTATAGATATAAGATGGGGACCCTCTCTAGGAAGAAGGACACTAAAATGGATCCATAACCAAACTATTTAAGACAACCATTTCGACACTTTTTCAGCTTCTTTTTCATGTTCTTCTAGACACCCTAACACTAGTTGAAGACTCAAGACTCCATACACTCTATGGCATACTGAAAGTGGCTTTGCAAAGCCATGTGGGGAGCCACACTCCCTACCATTTGGGTAATGGTATAGAGGATGGTTCACAATGGTAAATCCTGAACATCTCTAATGGAAACCTTGCCACTATGTTTTCCGTACCTAGAATGTAGTGGTGTGCAACATAGTAATACATAGGTTCTCCCCCACCCCTGCTTCCCGAGAGTGATACCCAAGAGCCTCGGTGAGATAACCCTGTCAGAACGTAAATGTCCTATATATCCAAGGTGAGTGTATGCACACCCACGTGAAATGCTTGTTCATTTACATCCCACATGTGGACTAGATACTCCAACAATATAAGTTGGGCTCTCATGCCCTGAATTTTGAAGAACTTGAGTAAACCACACTCCCAGAGTGCCATGATTGTGCTTGGATCATTCTCAAAAAAATGGTCTTGTTCCTCATTCTCTCGTTCCCTCTACTCGAGCATTTTGACTGAGGAAAACCCGCCAAGTAACATCAAAAGATGATTAGAGTCATAAAAAATCAATTCTTGGAAGTTTTCCTAACTCATTTTATATTTTCAAAAATTGGGTTGTGGTCGTCATAGGGATTTTCTTTTATGCAGAGCGACATCATCACACCCTATCTTTGAGTCCCCTCCGACGATTTGATATTTTTTCAGTTCACGATACTGTGGGCTTGTGACGATCTCAAAGCGCAACCACCCCAAAAAAATCGACCCAAACTCAAGATTAAACCAATAGAAATGAAATTTTAAAACATGAAAAGACAAAGATGCAAGAGATTACCTTATTGATGGAATCAGTTTGCGAAATGATCCACTAGGCACTCCAGAATCGACGCTTGAATTTTGGGAGAAAAAGAGGGTTTTGGCCACTATTTGGGTGAAATTGCAAAATGAAATGGTAAATGGGTTGTTTTGACCTATTTTATTTCTTTTTAATTGCAAAATTAAACCATTTTTCATATTTTACTATGCCCTAAAGTCTAACCAACTTTGCAAAGTGTTTTCTATTACATATTGAAAGATCTAAGGATGAAACATTTGACAAGGATCCACCATATTTTATTGTTTTTGTTTGTTTTTCTTATGTACAGATGCTTTTAGGGTTTTTTAGGAAAAACTCCAAGCATAGTCTTAATTCTTTCTCACGCTCGTGAAACCATGAGAATGGAATCGAGTAATCTTTTATCGCTTTTTCGAACTTGCTTTGGTAATACGAAAAATGAACCCTATAGAGTATCCTTTAAGCTCTTTTCAATCTCCATAAAAATGAAAAGATATCCAAGCGACTTTGTTCTTTTCACACTCGTAAAAGTATTTGAATAAAACGTCTAATGAGCGGTAGATTATCTCTTTTTCGGTATCATCAAACTAACTTACGAAAAAGTACATTATGGAGTTCTCTTTAATTTGTTTTCAAACTCTCTAAACATGAAAAATCCTTGAGTTTTCTTTCTTTGGACTCGTTAAATAAGCATCGAAAGGCCCATATGGGATCAAACCACTCCTTATTAGGTTTCGTTAAACATACTATGAGGGACTCGTCCAAAGGATGAGTTTACATTACAAGCATACGTTATCCTCCTTCAGCTTGCATAAAAGTAAAGAGGTACTTTCTAGAAATGGTGGGGGAAATTTGGGAAAGAAATGTGTATTTGTATCTGTGTTAGTGGTAGTAAAGTCTCTCTTGAACATGACACCCCCCTTCATCATTGTATTCAGGTTGGGAAATCCATTTGTCTCTCATTTGACCATCCACAAGTTCATATGTTGGGTCCTCCTTGAGTCAATGTTTCCAAGACAATTGTCGTGTCATTCATATGTTCAAGAGAAGTCCAACCTAAATGATCCTTCTATCGAGTCATCCATTTGTAGTTCTAAATATTCTACCATGTTAGTCTTCCCTGAGTCAATTTTGAACCACTTCATGCTTTGATCTACTTCAAATCTGTTACATATTTCATGTCATTGATGGGGGATACATTAAGGCCCTCATATGACGAGTCTTTTCCTATCGAATTCAACTCATTATCTAGGAACATGACTTATAAATCACATTAGTACCTTGGAGCTTGCATGCCTCAATGGCAGGTCTCTTCACTTTCGATAGTGGGTTCACATCATTGGCCCCTGATTGGAATATTCCATCGACTGTTCGACATCAAATCATTCATTCACATTCATTGGATTGTACTAGAGTACCTTGGGAGTTATTGACATCAACGGTTATTTCCCTCACACTTTTTAAAGGTTTTCATTAATGACCGTTAATCAAGTGGTTTCTACCATGTTCGACTTCGACACCTATAATCACATGGTTAGATTCATACTTAGAGATGATGGAAATGAAGACCCTGGATCTCATCATATTGGTCTAGGTTGTGATGGAGTACTCATAAGTTTGTACTGACACATAGATCCACTGTGTATGTCTCATGGCTATGTTCGAATTTGAGTTCTTTAAGAGCTTAGATCCATAGTGTATTTCTCATGGCTATGCTGAATCATGATGACATGGATTCACAGTGTATGTTTAATGGCCATGACTCACTTGACACTTATGATCAAAGTCACTTGTATTCTGAGTATGGGAATTCCTACCTCAAAATATGGTATATTATTATGCAGATGCTTGATTGTTTGCAGGTTCCCAATCGATGTGTTCCTTGTTTTTGACACACACATTCTACAAAGTATTTTAGCCGTCACAGGTTCCAACTTCATACTTTGGGGGGGAATTTTTTACACATTTTTTTGGTCACCCTAGTGATCAACTAGCGACATGTGCATAACTCGCTTCCATGTTCCCTGAAAACATTAAAAGACACTTTCTCCATGAGAAAAGTGGTTTGTTTTTCCTTCCTCAAAAACTATGACAAGGAAGATCGGTGCACCCTTCTCTATGATTGGGTGTGACAATGCTTGATCGTCACACGTTGCACAAAATATATATTGTGGCGTCGCCATAGGCTACATGTGCATAGGGTGCGACAATGCCTAAGCAAGGGAAAAGTGAAATTCATGAATGTTCTAGAAAGGCATATTCTAGAAGATGAGGTGGCCTCCGAACAGTTTGGATCTTACTCACTTCTCTGATTTAGTGGGATTATCCTAATATCCTCATCCATCCCTCTTTCACCCTATATAAAGAGGGATATCTTATGGAAAAGGCTAAGGTTTTCATAGGTTTGCATATGCATGAAGAGTTCTTCTATAGATTATACTTGAGATATCTTTGTTTTAGCTCTCTAAGTCAGATGGTGGATCTTCTTCATCAAAGGAATTGGAGAAAAGGTGTGTGTGTGTTGGAGAAAAGATCCATTAAAAGGGATCTTGCAACATCAAGGCATGGGTTGTATTCTCCACTTTCCATTTTAATATAATGCAGCAATACATTTCTTCCTTATAAAGGTGTCTTGAATTTTATTGTATAACTCCTTGATCTTATGCATATAATTAATTGGAATATATATATCTTTGTTCTCTCTCTCTTTGTTTGTTTGTGCTTCTTAAACAGGTTCACCATCTCGCAAATCCAAATATGGAGTGACAAGGATGACACTAGTGAGGATCAAGCATCATTTAAAAGGTATGTTACTTGCCCCTCTCTAAACTAGTTTATATGACAATGAAGTATAAGGTGAAGTTTGTATTTTGTCTTGTTTTTTTCTAGCTTCCTATGGAATCTAGGGAGATTAGTTTCTGTCTACACTTACCTATTTGTCTGATAATAGCACCCTGGCCTAAAATTAAACATGTATATAAATGAATTCCGACCCAAAACATGTATAATGATCTTCAGAATTCATATTTCTGGCAGCAATTCCAACCAGCAAGATATCCTTCCCTCTCAGCCTGCACAACCCAAAGAAATGAACCCCTTTCTCTGCCATGCAATCCCTTAGGTTTTTCCACTTCTCTCCAGGGCTCTAGTGCACTCAACCAAGAAGTTTCAGAGTTGCGGCTTCAATAACTCTAGATGCAACAATTCTACTGGACTTTGTTCATTACATGCCTTCATCATTGAACTCGATTTCCTTCTGGTGTTATTTTTCATGAGCTTCAAAATTCAATAGCCAACATTTGAGCTGTA
Organism: Picea engelmannii; assembly: GCA_009831015.1. NCBI lineage: Eukaryota > Viridiplantae > Streptophyta > Pinopsida > Pinales > Pinaceae > Picea > Picea engelmannii. The sequence continues at coordinate 165,981 of ML803532.1, forward strand.
TTATAAAAATATAGTCATCATGAGATATTTTTATAACAATTTCAATCATAAATTTAAAATATGTTTTATACAGGAAATAGAGTTTCCAAGCATGAGCTTCAAACTCATAATTCATTTGACTTTTGTAGTTGCAGGCATCAATATTTATTATGGCTTACAGCAGTTCCATACCCAATACCATTATTCTTGTAATTTTCTCAACCTTCAATCTGTCAAACCAATTGTTAGCATAATCATGTAACAATTTGTAACTATTAATTTCTCAAATCTGTTTTATATAGGAAAATAAAATTCCCAGGCATGAATTTTTTTCTCATAATGTTCGGCTTTTGCAGTTGTAGATATCAATCTTCCTTATGGGCTTACGTCCCTTTCATATCCAGTGTCATTCTACCTGCAATTCCCTCAATTTACACTCATCCAAACAAACTGTCAGCATCTCATGTACAAGATATATATATTTTCATGGTAATAATTCAAAACAAGTTCACATAGTAATCTCAGAATTGCTTACAACAACATTTCAATCACTTCCATTAATCCAAATATTAACTAGAATGAACCTATCATTCTTTACACATGTATTATCAACCAATATTTTTGTTTCTTCTATCCGCCGATATTTCTATCACTATGTTCCCTTGACATAGCTTTTTCATAATTTATCAGCATATAACTACTCTCACCTGCAACCTTCTTATTGCATTATCTAACAGCTCCTAAAGTGTTTTCAACTTCATTATTTAGCAATACTCACATCATTTCAGTTGTTATCATAATCATTTCTATTTTATATAATATATACATGCATTCACCAAAATGCATTCAATAATTCTTGTACTACCACTTGTAACATTTTTAATAGTTCCAAAAAGTGATCTCAGAATTGTAACAAACATCAATCTAATCACGTTCAACTAGTATTCATATTAAATATAATGCAACTATCCATCATTATGTACTTCTAGCACCACATGCTTTTAATAATGCAACAATTAATTACTAAATAAAATAACAATCGATGTGCCAATAGTACCATGGATGATTTTAGGGGCTAAATTTCGCTCATGGGCTAATTTTCCATGGTTTTTCCAAAAACGAGATTCTCTCTTTTAAAAATGATTCGCCCAAATTCTATAGGATAAAATTATTTTGCCTTAAAATCGCCAAAATTTTATAAAAATATATATAAAATCCTTAGATATTTGAATATTTTTGCAAAAATATCGCCAATCATTTATAGTTGGCATATAAAGGGTTAATAAGATTCGCCAAGGTTTCTACATTTTAAAATAAATTTCCATCCTTAAAATCATCCCTAGCCAATACCCATGGCCACAACTACAAAATGCATCCATTCATTGACTACATAATACCACATAACTATGTCATGCATTCCATCGTGACAAGTTGGAAGGTATGGCCAATGCCTCAACAAATCATCCTCAAAATTCCTACTGCTTGCCTGACTATTTGGACACCTTCATTTTCAACCCAAACACAACACCAAGAATATAATTCTTAAGTTCTCTTCAGTGTCAACAAATAGGTTGCAGTCCAACCATCATATATACAGTAGATACCATTGATCACTCACATAGCGCTATATCCCTTCCATATCCAACCATATTATGGTCTCACACATGATTATCTCTATGGATATTCATTGTTATAGAATGTGTATGTCTCCTCAATTAACCCAGTTATGATCCCATAACCAATCATAAAACCATATACAACTGACAATCTATCTAAATGCATTATAGCATCAATAACAATGACATACTATAGGCCTTTGGCCATTATATATCAATTTAAATATTGAAAAATTAACTAAGGGAATTCTTACCTCGATTCCCTTCAACATATATGCAACAAATGCATACATGGATGGTTTTTATCAACCTACTTGATGCTACCTGATCAACTGGTATTTGTAGAATCTCACAGACTTCCCCCTTCATCATTTTGATCACCACACCTACCACCCTCATGGATCTTCACATAGATGGAAATAATAAGTAGCAGCAACATCCACATCTTTAACCATGCTATATCATTTTTCCTGAATACATAATCCATCATTAGTCATTATCAATTTCCATAACATCATTATTTCATAATAACAAACTATTCTAAGTTCACAAGCATGTTATATGCATATCCAAGTATGTTCATATGAAAAATTACACATCCATATGCACCAAGCATTCACTGTCAGCATGCCTACTAATGCATATGCATTTTAACTTCATTGTATGCCTCATGCACTCTAGTAGATTTCTATTTCAATTCATTTATTTATTTATTTATTTATGTTGTAGTTGGTTGTCCTTGAATTCCTTCAAATACTTTCTACCTTGTGTGCTCCGATTATGCTCATCTACACTATTGTTCCCTGGTATGAATACTTTCCAGCCAAGTTTCACTTGGCCATTCTGCAATCCAACCAATGTACTCAATTTTCAATAGCTCCTTTTGGGTAGTCACATCCAACGTTATCTTTATGAAACATTCCAGCACCCTAGAATGAAGTAGCTCAAACATTCCACAACATTCTTGAATCGAATACTATTACTCCTAGTTGCCCATTAGACTAGTTTTTTTTTCACACTTAATCTTTGCAACTGTATACACCTCTCTTCCTTCAAGGCTAGGAAATCATATTTTTCCTTTTTATGCCCGTTACTGACATTATTCACCTTCTAGCTTCATGTCTAATGTGAGGATTCTTTCTTTTTTATTTGCTATTCAATCAGATCCTGTAGTTGTTGACTAATACTTTTGTTCCACTATTCTTGAGTTCTTTATCCATTTTTCATTACTTTCCCTGTAGTTGTTTGTTGCCTCAACCAACTTCTACAAGATCTTTCATGCTTCCATGACTATGATATCCAATCCTAGACTGAAATTGATCCAATTAAATCTCTAATCCTGCCAAATCTGCAAGCAACCATTTTTGTTAGAATTATACATATTATAGAAATCTGCCAATTAATGCTACATATATTATTCCTTCTTAATTCATGAATAAATATATCATCATTATCCAAAATATAACAATTCGATGTTATTCTTCTCTGAGTAATCTTTCTAATAATTGTACTCTTTCCCCAATCTGATAGTTGAGCTAAAAGTTATGGCTTTCCCAAAAGTCACTTCCAACCCCTTTTCTTTTGTTTTGCAATAGGATATTGTCAAAATATTCCACAACTCCTTTAACTAGTACAAAATTAGAATTATGTATAGGTGCTTGCTTCAAACCAATTTTCATGTGACCACAACTCGAAACCATGGGATTAACCACTCTTTAGCGCATTCCTCTATATTCTTCTACACAGGATCTTCTTCGAACAAAATGTATGAGAGATTGGTTAATTATAGGCCCTTTGCGCCTCTAATCAACCCTTTTACGTTATCATGAGACCGATTCTTGGGACCAATTCCTCTGGACTTCAAACTTCATATATTCTCCCTTTTCAATCTTCCAACTTCTCCTGGAGTAAACTTTGTCGAACCCTTATATTAAATCCACTAGAAAATCAAACGGTCGAGACTTAATATCCCGTTGATTGGACAGTCCCGCCCCATCTGGAGGGTTCAACAATATCAACAACCATGACTTAATTAGGTGTTGGGATGGATGATCCTTAATTAATTCGGGACTTTGGTGCTTCAAGACTCTGGGACATTACAATTCTCAAGTCGCTCAACTCCTTCGGAGTTCTACTTGCCAAAGTGCTTACCGTATCCTTCCAATGTTTAATCGTACAGTCACAAGGAATCATGGAAGGTCTTATATCAACATCCCTCATCAATTCATTACTCCAGGACTCCATAACATTACCACTCATGGGTTGCTCAACTCCTCCGGAGTTATACCTGCTGCAGCGGTCATAAAGTGATGATGATTGCTTACCATCGGTTTATGACCGCTTATCGTTGGTTAACCCCTCCACTTACACTATCCTTCCATTATATTAATACAATGATTAGGACTTAATCAAGCATTGGGATCGAGGTTCCTTAATCATTTCGGGACTTCGTCACTCTGGGAATTTGGGAAATTTCATCTCTCTAGTCATTCCACTTCTATTATAGGATAAGTCTGTGAGTGCGGACACAAACTGACCTCCCTAGATCCACCTGGTATCTAGAACAAAACAGGATAGAATAATACACTTTCCCTAGATCTAGCCTATTTAATGAACTAAGAGATAAGGGTTATGAACATACCTTATGATCACTTTCCTTATGTCTCTATTGTTCCAAGCTTTTCTCCAATGCTCTCGTCCCGTGCAGATCACAACAAAATGAACCAATCGAAGTAAAGGCAGATTAAGATATTCAATGACTAGTCTATACATATGATCAAGGAATTATGTAATAAAGTGACATCATCTTTATGGGAAAGGGACATATTACTGTATTGAATTAATTGAAAGTGAAACTTACAACTTGAGCCTTGATTTCGTAGGTCTCCTTTCGATGGCTTCTAGCTCTGACACACACACTTGCTCATGCATGAAGAAAATCAACCACATGTGATGACCTTGAGGTTGTCTCTTGTTGTTGTAGCATCAGTCCTCCATACAGTCTTGCATTAATTCTATAATGAATCTCTTGCTAACTTGCTGCTAACTGAACTTAACCCTTTCCATGAGAAATCTCCTCAATATATAGGAAGAGATAGATTAGTTACTTGGATAGGGAATTATCCCAAGATATCTGGAATGCCAACATCTGAATAACCATTCGAAAGCCAACTCATCCTTCTAGAAGATTCCCTTCTAGAAGGTTCGAGATCTTTACCTTTTTCCTCTTTAAGAGCATGTTCGCACCCCAACCATGAGTACAGTGCGAGAAGTTCGCACCCCAGCTTAAGGTGGCCTGCGGTAATTATTCATTCTCGCAAGAGAATATATAAGTAGCCTGTGAACATGTTTCAAAATGTGATTTGTGGAAGAAGACAACTATAACTTTTCTCAGGAAAGTGTTCTTGGTAAAGAGCTTGATTTTCCATCATCATGACATCATCACTATGACCAAATTTGTGGATAACAGAATGCCCCCCAAAGTCTGAGAGTGTAACCAGTGACAGTCGATAGACTTTGTAAGCTGCATGTGTGTGTCAAGAACCAAAAGCACATCTAATCAAAGACCTGTAAACATCCAAGCATCAACAGAATATCATGTATATCAATTCCGAGGTAGGCATTCCCATACTCAGATCATAGTCTGACAACATCATAAACCAAGGTCATGGCCACCAATCATACACTGTAGATCCATGCCGTCACTATATAACACAGCCACCTGAATACACTGTGGATATGTGTGACAAATTTTCAGTCAAGACGACATAGCCACGAATCATACACAATGGATGTATGTGTCGCAAAATATGCATACTCCATCGCAACCTAGATCAGAAAGACAATATCCAGGGTCTTCAATCTCGTTGCCCAAAGTACGAATCTGACCATGTGATTACATGTGTCGAAGTCGAACATGGTAGAAACCACTTGATTACCGGTCATTGATGTATACTGTTAACAAGTGCGAGGGAAATCACCATTAATGTCAATGACTCCCAAGGTACGATAGTACAATCCATCGACTGTGAATAAATGAGTTGATGTCGAACACTCGACGGAATCTCTCGATCAGGGGTCAACGATGTAAACCCACTGTCGAAAGCGAGAAACTTGCCATTGAGGCATGCAAGCTTCAAGGTACTAAATAATTTCTAAGTCTTGATTCTGGATAATGTGTTGAAGTTGACAGAACAAAACTCGTCACAGAAGGGCCTTGATGTATCCCACATCAGTGACACGAAATGAGTAACAGAGTTTGAAAATGAAACAGAGCATGAGACAATTGGACTTTGGACACAGGGAAGGCCGACACGGAATGAAAGCATAACTACTGATGGCCGACTCAAAAGAGGTTTGGACTCTTGAACATATGGATGATACGACCAATGATTTGGCAGCATTGACTCGAAGATGACACATGGAAAGACCTTGTTATTGAATCGACTGAGACAAATGGATTTCCCAAACCGGCTTCAAATGATGAATAGGGGGTGTCATGTTCAAAAGCGACACTTATTGCCAATTAACACAAAGATTAAATATATCCCTTTCCCAAATTTTCCCCCACCATTTCTGGTAAGTACCTCTTTATTTTTACGCAAGCTTGAAGAGGATCACATATGCTTGTTGATATAAGCTCATCCTTCGAATGAGTCCCTCGGAGTATTTTTAACGAACCCAAAGAAGGAGTGGTTCGGTCCCATCACGGGTTAGTCAATGTTTGTTTAACGAGTCCAGAGATAGAAAACTCGAAGGTTTTTCAATATTATAGAGTTTGGAAAAATACTCAAAAGAGAACTCTCTCAGTTCCTTTTTCGTACAATAGCCCAACGAGACCGAAAAAGGGTTAAACTATCGCTCGAAGGACGCGTAACTTAAAATACTTTAATGAGCATGAAAATAGCAAGGTCGCTCGGCAATATTTTCATATTTAGGGAGTCGTGAAAAGGGCTTAAAGTTAACTCCAGAGGGGTTCCTTTTTCGTGTAACCACATCGAGCCCGGAAAAGAGATAAAACAATGCTCGATCACGTTCTAGGTTTTTCGCAAGTGCAAGAACGGATAAAAGACACTTGAGCTTTTAGATCAAAACCATAGGAAACAAACAAAACACATCATATCACAAAATTTTTTTGTCCATAATCATTTGCATTGGGTACCTGCAAGTCATTTTACTCACTTTCGCATTAGAAATTAGGGTAAAATAGTGAATAAATATAAAAAACCCACTTTTATCATGGTAAAAAGTAAATAAAACAAATTTACTATTCATTTTTACCATATTGTTTTACCCATTTACCATTGTAGTGCAAAAACTTCCATTTTACCTCCGATCTTCATCGTCGATTTTCAAGAGCTTCGGGGCATCATTTCACGAACCGTCTGGATCAGATTGGTAAGTGCTCAATTCTCTAGCTTTTCATGGTTTAATTTCATGATTTTAGTAGCTAAATTTCAAGTTTTAAGTTAGTTTTTGAAACCCTATGTGTGAATGAGGATTCTCGCAGGCTGCCCATACGAGGCCTGCGAGAAGTCTTCATTCTCGCAGGTGGGCTTGAGATACAGTGCGAGAAGTTCGCACTGTGCATTATAAGCCACCTGCGAACAGTACAGAGCCCAAAAAATTTGATAATATTTAGCCAATAAAACCATTTTTTCTCATGTTTTAGATCATTAACTATCTTCACATGGTTGCCATGCAGGTTAATAACCATCACAATGGTGCTCGAATGGAGAGAAAGAGAACACGAGGATGATAATGCAACCACCGAAAATCACCCTCAAACCATTGCCGCTTTAAGAGATTGCAGTCTCCTAAAGTATTTCCGCATACCGGGCATGAGAGCCCAGGTTCAATTGTTGGAACATTTAGTCCGGATGTGGGATCCGGATCAGCAGGTTTTTAACGTTGGTGCTCACACACTGACGATCGACATTGAGGATATTTATTTCCTGAATGGGTTGTCAAGACGAGGTTCTCATGTTAGTTTGACTGGTAACCGCAGGGGTGGTATGAAAATGAGTGAGTATTGCCGAGAGTATTGCGTGTTAGAGGTTGAAAGACAAAAAGGAAAAGTGGCCATTTGGGGAGTGACTGATATAACTCTCTGTACCATTCTCTTCACTATCACTCGGATGGCAGGAAGTGCTGCCCCGCATATAGCTCTACAGAGCTATTTTCAGTATGCCCTTGAGTGTGTCGAGCCCTAGGTCTTCAACTGAGCTGACGCAGTGTTACGCAACCTCAAGAAACAACTGACCAAATGCAGGCGTAGAAATCTAAAGCAGTTTGGTTATGGATCGCTGCTAGTGTCTTTTTTCTGTGAGAGGGTCCCAGTGTATAGGCTTCAGGCTGATTGGCACTTTCCGGGTCCCAGGGATCCACGGATGTTACGATGGTGCCAACTCATGGCTAAACATGTGACAGGACTGATCGTCAGGTATGACGATCGCTTCTTTGACTGGCTCCAAGGCCAGGTTTTGATGATAGAGGATTATGCGTATGCTGGCTTGGACTTTCGCGGTGATCCTGACCTTTCCCTTCCTGAATACGCACAGTGGGGATATATTGGTAAGAAGTACACCAGCTTTTATCTTTTTAGATGTTTTTTTTATTTTCATCATATTAAATGTTTTTGGTTTTATGGTTTTATCCGAAGACTAACACCAAAATCTTGTTGATAACACAGATGTTGGGGCATATAGACCTGCTGGTAGTTCTCTTGTCCAGCGTCGAGGAGAGGCAACAGTCGCAATCCCCCAGTATGCCGAAGACTATCTGACAGTGGAGCAAAACTTAGAGGGTCTCATGGTCGATGTTCCAGATATGCCTCTGGAGGAGATCCCATGACGCGATCAGCGTCACACTGTGGGAGTCTCTGCCTCTATGGGTCGTTTTCTCCGCAGAGTAGTTAGGACCTTAGCGTGCTATCGTGAACATCATAAGTGATGTCACTTTGTAGAAGCCATGGGCTTCATTTTTGATATTTTGGTCTTCGGACACATTTTGTAAAAACAAACTTTGACCGTTATATATACATGGGTTCTACCGGCTTACTTTACAATTGTGTACAATTTAATGTGTTCGATTGTATAAGTGATTTAAATTCCTTTCCAATACATAATTAGCTAAAGCATATGTTAATGTATTAAGACTTCTCGGAATGTGTTGATATTCTATGTAATCAAAATGTCTTTCCAAGAGGCGAATCCGCAAATATACCCTTAATAACGTAGGACTTCAAATAGAATATACATTGCTGAGTTGTAGTACTACCAACTGCGAGTCAAGTCGCACAACCAGGTGATGAATTCCAAGAGAGATAGCATCAACCAATAACTCAATAACAGCGTTATACTCTGCGATGTTGTTGGTTGCTCAACCAAGACATATACCTCGTAGAGATATGAGTTCATTTGTCGGGGCATAGATTGCCCATGCAGCGGAATCTAGATTCTGAGTACTACGGCTAGCACCATCGGCGAAGCCAATATAAGGTAGCGAAAACTTCGACATCTGGCAATCAAACACAACGTCATGTAAGGGCAGAGACCAGATAACGTCAAAGGAAAAATTAAAGTAACACACACACACAGTATGATACATAAAAATATAAATACTCATGCACAAATGACTCATGCATAGTACTTCTTCAAGTACAACCCATTCCTAGGTTCACTCAAAGGTACCCCATCATAATCCACTAGCTCATACGCTCCTTTTTCCAAAAATCTACTAACAATATAAGGCCCACACCACATTGGTTCAAATTTCCCATCTCCTAAGACATATTTATCTTGTTCGTATAGAAGAACAAGATCTCCTTCAGAGAAGACATGAGGTTTGACATGCTTGTCATACTGTGCCTTAACTCTTTTCTTCTGGGCTTCTATTACAAGAGTAGCGTCACAGCGAGTCTCGTCTAATCGCATCAAATACAACAGATGTTCCTCTTCGGCAGAAGTATTAGGTAAGAGATCTACAACTAACTTCAAGGACGGGATTTCACATTCTATTGGCAGAATGGCTTCCATGCCATAAACTAATCGAAAAGGCGTGAATCCTGTGGTAGACTTAACAGATGTCCGATATTCCCACAATGCCAAAAATAACATTGTGTGCCAGCTGGTTTTATGGATTCCTATCATCCGTCGAACCATGGTTATAAGAACCTTATTGATGGCTTCGACCTGGCCATTGGCTTGTGGATAATAGGGTGTTGAGCTATCATGACGAAGGCCCAACTTCTCTGTAAGTTCAGACATCATATTATTTATAAAATGACTACCGTGATCAGTAACGATAGACTGAGGAACACCAAAACGAGTGATGACATGGTTGAAAAGGAACAAGGTTGCAGTCTTCCCAGTATTGTCGAATGTCGGCATCGCCTCGACCCACTTTGTGAAATAATCAACAGCTACAATAATGTAACCATGCCCCTTGGCCGAGTGAGAGTGACAGGTCATGAAATCAATGCCCCATTTAGTGAAAGGACCTACTGAGACTACAGGATGAAGGGGAGAAGGATGCAACCGAATCTTCTGATTATAGGTCTGGTAGGCATGACACTTCTGAACGGCAGTGATGAAGTCCTTAAACAACGAGGGCCAAAAGTAACCTACACGTAAGATTTTCTGGGCAGTAGCATACCCAGACATATGACCACCACATGCTCCTAAATGGTAGTCATTCAAAGCTTTCTCAGCTTCGTCAAAAGTTAAACAACGCCGAAAGATAGAGTCAACGCCTCAACAGTAAAGAGTGTCACCGAGGATGATATAATGACGTGCTTGATAACGGACACGACGTCGTTCATTACTGGAAAAATTAGGCCAGAAATTTTGAGTTTGGAGATATATAATGATATCTCCGTACCAAATATCGTCGGTACTGATAAGGAAAAGTGACTCGTCGGGTAACGAATCGACTGCTACCTCTTTCGTGGCAGTGTGGGGAAAATCACAAATCAACTCGGCGAAAACTAGAGATTTCTTCGACGTGGCACGATCGAATTCCAAATCGAACTCCTGGAGAATAACAATCCACTTGGAGTACTTGCCCCCCAGCAATTGACGTGTCAATATGTGTTGCATGGGGTTACAGTGTGAAATCACTGTAGTCTTCCTGGAGAGAATGTAATGACGGAAACGTTGGACTGCTTGAACCGCAGCCAAGGCCAGCTTCTCAACATGTTGGTACTTGATTTCCATGGATGATAAACTTCTACTCAATTAATAGATAACATGTTCATTATGGTTATCATCCTCTTGAACGAGAACCTTGCCGATAGTATACTCGGACACAGCTAGATAAAGAAAGTAATCTCGACTATAATCCGGAGGGAAAAGAAGAGGAGCTTTTGTGAGGGACAACTTTAAAGCTTCAAAGGCGTTGTTAGCAACCTTATCCCAGACAAACTCTAAACCTTTCTTTAAAAGACGTGTGAAACCGCGAGTGATCTCGGCATAATTCGGGATGAAACAACGAAGAAAGTTTTCTTTCCCCTGCAAACTTTGTAACTAGCGCAATGAAGAAGGAGGAGGGAGATTAAGAATCACCTCGACCTTGATAGGATCTACCTAGATCCCATGATGTGAAACAATGAAACCTAGGAGACGTCCCGATTCTACGCAAAAAACACACTTATGAGGATTCAGGCGAATGCGATAGAATCGACAATGAACAAAAATTTCTCGGAGATGAGTAGGGTGATCGACTTGACGTAAAGAATGAGCCGGCAAATCGTCCAAATAAGGTTGAACAATATGTTTAATATCATGAAATGCGTAAGACATATCACGTTGGAACGTAGCACCTGCGTTCTTCAGACCAAAAGGGAGTTTCCTGTAGGAGAAAGTACCCTAAGGACAAATAAAAGTCGTTTTATGTTGGTCCTCAAGAGCGATATTTATTTGATTATAACCGGAAAATCCATCCATGAGGGAAAATATTTCACTGCCGGCACAGTCATCGACGATCTGGTCAATGAAAGGTGTTGGAAAATTGTCCTTTGGACAAGCTTTGTTGATATCCCGATAATCAACACATACGCGTATACTACCACCCTTCTTATCAATCGACACGAGGTTGGAAACCCATTCTGTCAATGCCACGGGGTAAATGAAACCATATTTAAGAAGTTTTTCAACTTCGAGTTTAATGGCTGCCGCTTTACGTGGATGGACAGGATGAAGGCGCTGCCAGACGGGTTTAGCTCCGGGGTATGTCTTAATCTCATGAAAAACGATAGCAGGGTCAATACCCGACATCTCTTCGTAACTCCACACAAAAATATCCCGAAATTATTTAAACAAGGAAGTATAAGTGACAATTTCTGTGGGAGAACACGAAGCTCCAATATGAATTTTCTCGACAATTCCAGGTTTCACTGAAATATCTATGGGTATCGTGGGCTAAATGTTACTCAGGTTCCCTTCTGCAAACACACCCCGTGTAGATCCAGGAACAGTCGTAATGACAACAACAGTCGACGGAGTCGAAATCCATTGATAATTCTCGAGAGTCTATTGTTCTAGAAACAGAATGGAACGATGATGCCCATCATCCCAAGGGGTGTCTTCCATGACGGACATAATCATCTCGTCAGTGGGAAAGATGACACGGAAAGGATCAGGAGACAACTCGTCAAGATAAGAAGTAGTAGGGGTTGTCGATTGAGTGGCTTGATAAGCGGACTCAACCGGACTTAACGGCATAACGTTGCCAAAACGAACATGATCTCCAGGATCAGGGACTATCCAAGGGTCGGCAGACACTGGAAGTTCATGCGGTATAGTAGAGATCATATTAATAGATGCAATAAATGGGCGGGGAAGATCGGGTGGTGGTGGTATGGGGAAAGTACCCATTAGTGAAGAATCTTTTAAAAGACTGACCCCGACATTCTCGTAGCCTGGTGGAGTTTTAGCGATGAAAGGCACGTTGCCAACGTGAGTATCAGCATTAAAAAAGGCAAGTTGATCGACCGTAACCACTTTTCCTTGGTGAGGAAATCGTACGACATGAAAAAGGGTTGACATGACAGCACGCATAGAATCGACCCAACTCCGACCAAGTAGAAGATTATAATCTAAGGGAGTATCGAAAACTTCCACATCCACCTGGACGGTCTTACCTTCCAGAGTGACAGGCAACGAGGGTAGGACACCATATGGCTTAAAACCCGAGCCATTGAAAGCTCGCAAAGTGTTTTGTGATTCGTTTAATGGGGGAGAGCCAATGGCTTTCCAACAAGAAAAAGACATTACGCACGTAGAGGCACCCTCATCAATAACAGTCCGACAAATAATCTTGTCGAAGACCACAACTTGGATTTGAAACGCAAGCTGTGGGGGTAACCTTGGAATGTGATCATCCAAGTTAAAGACTATCAGATTTGTATCGGTCGGATCAATACCACCTATAGCTTTCAACAACGCCCTTCGTTGTGCAGGACAGGACTGAAGGAATTCCAGGGAAGACATCGTTGAGGGTGCTTGGGCCAAATCTTCGACAATGCTATAGTTCTGGGTTGTCCGAGCATGAGGATTGAATTCCGACTTCTTAACGACACCTTTTGGAGGTCATAAAAATGTATCAAGACTCAGTCGTTCGAGATGAAGAGGACCGTTCATAGGTGGGTTTGGTGGAGAAGGTTGTACCAAATCGGGAGGTAAGTCGTCAACCTTCTCCTTAGAAGGAGTATAATCTTTAGCTCTAGTGGTAAGTGCAACATTGTTTTTCGTGGAATCACCAGTGCACATCAAAACATAAGATGATGTAGAAGTAGAAGGTTGGTCGTGGATGACCAACGAAGCCTGTTGTTGAGACGGGAAGGGTTGAGACAAAACGGCCGGCATAGAAGGCTTCGATGCTCCTTGAAGGAACTTGTTAACCTCAGCACGTCTCGGACAATCCTTCGTGTAGTGATCGTCACCACAGATAAGGCAAGGGTAGCGTGGTTTGCGCTTATCCCTATCATCAACAGGAGGTGATTTGGTTTGCTCATTTGGATTATTGTTTTTACCCTCCTTATTCTTGCCTCTCCCTTTCCTAGACTTAGTTTTACCGGTCGACATATATTGAACATCGTTCACTTCTGAGGTTTTACCGGCGGGAGGAGCAGGAGACAGAGCACTTTGCACATTAGAAGAATTGGATTTCGGGGTTGTAGTTGAAACAGAATGTGAGTGGCTATGAGTGGAACCAATCACAGCATCAGCTGCATGCGAGGCAGCAGGGGTAGTAGAAGTGGTAGAACTACCAGGACGAGGTAAATCGGGCAGTAAATCATACAAGGTTCTCATTTGCGAATAAACGAGATCTATATACTGAGCACGACTAATAGCCTACTCTTCTGTGACAACACCGCCCATAGCAATGTCTTTACCGATTTTGTTTACAAAAGACTTGGTAAACCATTCTGCCAGTAACTGATCAGGAAGATCAAGTTTAATGAGACGTCGCCTTCGTCGCCACTCATGAATATGATCATAGATATGAGTGCCCGAGCTTTGTTTGAAGGAGGTTAAAATCTCAGTTCCGGTATCGTAATGGATCGGTAACTGGTAGTGTGTTAGAAAATCCATCGCAAGGGTGTTGAAATCCGAAAAGAAACCCCGTGGTAATTCAATGTACCACTTCGCAGTAGCACCCGTAAGAGTTCGTTGAAAAATACATAGTCTAATGGAGTCGTCCATCAACGAGTTGGACAAACACCACAAATGGAAAGTCATGACATGATTATTTGGGTCCTCTCCCACCTTCCCATCAAATTTTGGAATATCTGATGGAAGTTTTGCAGGAATAGCAGGCCATTGGGGAGAGTGACGAATAGGATCATTAAGAATCCTAGACAAATCTGGCAGATCCAAAGTAGCAAGAAAAGGCAATTGTCGATTCACTTGTGGATACTGGTGACTTTGGGGTGGAAGCCCTGTCGGTAAACTAGTGGGACCGTATGCAGTCTGTCCCCAGAGGGAAGATCCTGGTTGGTTTGGTGGTGGTTGAATCGGATAGTAACCCCAAGGATTTTGACCTTGAGTTTGAGTATTCTGACCGGAACCCTAGATGGGATTAGTCACCCATTGATATGGTTGGCCTGTAGTAGGGACAGCTTGCTTCCCCTCGGCATTTTGAGGAAAATTTTGCATAAGTTGATTCCAATACTGGGCCAATGCGGGAGGTATGTTTTGTCCTAAAGGTGAGGTTGGTCCCCCTATAAAAGGGACAGTTCCACCCGGAAGTTGTGTACCAACCATAGGTTGTGTAGTCACTGTATTTTGTTCGGGAAAAGGAAAAGGAAACAGAACTATGCCACTTTGTCCACCAACAGGAATCTGTACATTAGGTGCAACGGTCGGGATAGTGCTACTGAGATTAGGATTAAGATTGCCAGGAGGAAAAAATTGAGGGGGGAGTGTCGGGACGAAACCGGGAATAGAATGCCCAGGAAATTGAGGACCACCTGGAGAACCAGCTGGAGTTTTTGGGGGTGTTGGATGGGAAACATTCAACGATGGATTCAATGCATGGTAACCAGGAGGTAAATTTGGATTAGTCTCAGGAGTTCTCTGGGTATTAATAGGAGGAAGAGTAGTTGCAGTAATTTCAGTTTGGACACTCGAAGTAATTGCAAGATGGGCCATCTCGGGAGGGAGAACAAAACGATAAGTGGTAGTCTCTGGTGCAGTTTCTTGTTCAGAAGACATAGAAGGGTTGATTTCGTATACAGGGGTTGATTCAGTACCAAACAAGACTCGTCGGAAATCACCCGACCAAAAAGGATCTTGGCCTACTACATCGTGAGAAGGCCCAGTGATTGATTCAGAAGATGTAGTAAGAGCTTCTTCAGAAAGATGAAAACGTCATGTAGGTCATTCACCACGACGAATGCGATAGTCCTCTATAGTATTGGTAATGCAAAACTCAGCAAGAGGATCAGTAGGTTCTACTTGTGGAGGTGGTGTAAAGACTTCTGGGATGTCACTTATTTCCACGTGTGGTAAATTAACAAGAGGGATTTCACCCGGACGAGGAGAGTCCTCAGGGGTACCCTCAGGTGTTGTTGTGTGCAAAGGTTGTGAAGCTTCTGGATGCTTCGGAGACAAACCTTGCATCCTACGTGAACGTCGCGGGGGAGCAATTGTAAACAAGTAACAAACTCCTCACAATTCCTATGGTCAACTATGAGAAACAAACAACATACACTAGTAAACAAAATCTAGAAGCAATCACCAAACAAACAATACCTTCTAATACCGAAGCCACTAGTTGGTGATGAAATCCAACGTCGCAACAATGAGACGAGAAGGGGTGAGGCTAGGATGGAAAAGTTACGTTGACGACCTGCTTAACAGACTTTCACCTTGGTGCAAGCTCCCACACATAATCGTGGGTATACCCTCCAAGGAACCCGAGTGATTTTGATCAACATCGATTCCAGGTACTGTGAAGACTTTCCCCTCCACAGTCACCTTGGGTAAGAACCTAGAGAGATAATCCACTAAGGTCACCACAAACAATAGTACTACCTGGGGAAACAATCGTCAGTCCGATCCACACGCAAAGGCAGGGTATCTAGCCTGAAATCAACTCAAAGGCTTCCACGCATAATTGTGGGTATACCTCGGAGTGACCCCCGTAATATGTGCAATCTTTACACTGATGTCAACAAAGCAGGTTAGTATCTCTGCCAACACCAATGCGACCTCATGCTTGACCCTTGTGTTAGAAGGGTTTCCCAGGACAATATGCTTCCAATGGAATTTTACACTCCCTAACTCAAGATACTATTGTGTGTTTTTGAGATTTTGGAGAGTGTGTCTCTCTTTCTACTCCAAAGCACTAGCCTAGCTAAATGTTGGTGTAAAAGAGCCCTAGAAAAGAGTTACTAGATCAATTTTAATATTACGCAATGTTTTGATAGGTTGTTGTTTACTCAAAGGTAACGAAAATGAAACTCGTGATGTAGGACTCTAACCCAAATAATGCAAGGATATGATGAAATAATTTGTTTCATTCGATGAATCCTAGTTATGGGAGAGAGAGAACAATTTCTGAATCAATCTCAATACTACAATGCAAATGCAATGCTCAATTTCCTTTCAGATGCCGATGCAAACAATCATGTATCAATGGGCAAATTCCATAAGTCTTTTTCAAAACTTGTATACTCTTAAAACTTTGATTTTCAATGTTCTCGCAAAAGGCAAAAACAAAACTTGAAAGAAAACATGCAGTTCACTTTCCAAGAAGAACTCTGAATAATGAGAAAAGAAAACCAAATTATAAAGACTCAAACAAACAACCCAATCCAATACTTTCAATGAAAGCAAAAACAAAAGCAAACCAAGGAGCTTGATAAAGAGAAACACCAAACACTCAACTCTCAACCAATCCCTGGATCTCATCCAGTCAGATACACTCAACTCCAGAAGTTAGAGAGAATGAAAATACCAACAAGAGCTAAGAAATGAAAATCAAGCTTCAAAGGAAAGAAAAACCTAGAAAACCTAGATCAGTTCCAGCAAGCCAATTATAGCAAAAGATAGGTAACTCACTGAATTAATAAGCCAAAGAGGTGTAAATCAACATATATGAGCTATTGACAAAGTCAAAACTTGAATTCAAAAATTTCAAAAATGTGTTCGCAGGCCAGTGTGGGACACAATGTGAGAAACTATGGTTCTCGTAGGCCACTTTGATGCAGCATGCGAACTATCCGCACTGAAATGTATATGCAGAGTGCGAACTATCAAGGTTCTCGCAGGCTGCTAATGGACACAGTGCAAGAATCCCTGAAACTAATGAAAATTTTGAAAAAGAAAGTAAAAATCAAACTGGCTTATAGACCCAGAAGGTCTCTCAGGGTATCCTAAGGAATCAGAGACAGACAAATCAAGAGAAAAAGACAAACAGAGAAAATGGCCACAGAAAGTTCAAAAACCAAAAAGACAACAGGGATACTATCCCCAGTGGAGTCGCCAATTTTGTTATAGGATAAGTCCGTGAGTGCGGACACAAACTGACCTCCCTAGATCCACCTGGTATCTAGAACAAAACAGGACAGAATAATACACTTTCCCTAGATCTAGCCTATTGAATGAACTAAGAGATAAGGGTTATGAACATACCTTATGATCGCTTTCCTTATGTCTCTGTTGTTCCAAGCTTTGCTCCAATGCTCTCGTCCCATCCAGATCACAACAAAACGAACCAATCGAAGTAAAGGCAGAGTAAGATATTCAATGACTAGTCTATACATATGATCAAGGAATTATGTAATAAAGTTACATCATCTTTATGGGAAAGGGACATATTACTGTATTGAATTAATTGAAAGTGAAACTTACAACCTGAGCCTTGATGTCGTAGGTCTCCTTTCGATGGCTTCTATCTCTGACACACACACTTGCTCATGCATGAAGAAAATCAACCACATGTAATGACCTTGCTGTTGTCTCTTGTTGTTGTAGCATCAATCCTCCATACAGTCTTGCACTAATTCTCTAATCAATCTCTTGCTAACTTGCTGCTAACTGAACTTAACCCTTTCCATGAGCAATCTCCTCAATATATAGGAAGAGATATATTAGTTACTTGGATAGGGAATGATCCCAAGATATCTGGAATGCCAGCATCTGAATAACCATTCGAAAGCCAACTCATCCTTCTAGAAGATTCCCTTCTAGAAGGTTCGAGATCTTTAACTTTTTCCTCTTTAAGAGCATGTTCGCACCCCAACCATGAGTACAGTGCGAGAAGTTCGCACCCCATCTTAAGATGGCCTGCGGGAATTATTCATTCTCACAAGAGAATATATAAGTAGCCTGCGAACATGTTTCAAAATGTAATTTGTGGAAGAAGACAACTGTAACTTTTCTCAGGAAAGTGTTCTTGGTAAAGAGCTTGATTTTCCATCATCATGACATCATCATGACATCATCACTATGACCAAATTTGTGGATAACAACTTCCCCGTAGTGATATCTATCGAAGTGCTTACACCATCCTTCCACTGCTTGATCTAATGGTTGAGAAAATTCTTGAAGGGATCTTCAATCGATGGTCTGCGTGAATTCATGACTTTGGTCTTCGACACTTTCGCTAGAAGAGACGTTGGACAGCCCCGGAGGCCATACTCTTGGAGATGACATGGCATGTTGATGTCACCTATGGTGATGTGGACCCATGGCATGTGTGTCATGTGTCAGTAAAAAATGAACAGGTTGGGGTACAAAAGGTATTGAATCCAGGTGACACGTGTCCCCACATGGAACCCCTTCCACGAGGCATAAGACACGTCATAAACCAAATGGAAGGTCCACATTCCTTTTCTCCAAATATGACGGCCTGCGTGACTTCACGACCATAGCTTTACACTTCTTTGCTTCAACACTTTGTGGCTTCGACACTTTGCAGCTTCGACTCTTCGTAGCTTTGGCACTTCACGGCTTCGACACTTTGCAACTTCGAAACTTCGCGGCTTTGACACTTTGGGACTTTTCCTAGTCTCGAGTAATATCCGAAGTGGTGAAGTTCCAAATTCTTCAAACTTATCTATCCTTGTACTTCTTATATAATGGCTGAAATTACTCTTGAATTCTTCCTTTGATCTGACAGTTGGTGATATTTGAAGGCTTCGGCACTCTGGGACTCTAGGATACTATGACTCTTGAGTAGTTCAATTTCCCTCAGAGTTATACCTGTCAAAGTGGTGATAAATAAATGATGACCTCTTACTGTTGATTAACACCCCTACTTACTTCATCCTTCCACCATTGCTAGATATAACGGTCAGCATTACTCCCGAAGTCCTTCCCTCGATATAATGATCGATGGGAATTTGGGACTTCCGCACTTCGAGACTCCAAGTTATAACAGTTATAAAATGGTTTGATTCTCCCATATTTAAATTTCCCGAAGTGGTCAACGTCAGATGACCCTGACCAACGATTGATATTTCACCCGGATTTCCTATCAGATTAGATGACTGACAAGACTTCATGACTTCGAACTTCGGCATATCATGCTTTTGCCTATTTCTCATAATCATCGAAGTGGCGAAGTTCCATATATTCCATCTCCTACTTGTCTTTGATCGATAGTTGACGATTGGGTAGTTCGATATGATGGTTCTTTTTTACTTGACTCCCGATCTAATGATCTAGAGCTTCTTTGATTCAATGGTTGCGATTGCTCCCAAAATTCAAAAGGGGATGATCATGATTCCATGATCCTGTACAATGATCTATGTCTGCACGACACTCTGGATTCTAAGTGATTCCTGTAATGCTATCTCTCTTGAGCTTTCCTTTGACCTTTCCAAAGGTCTTAACGTTGCATTCTCTGAACCCGTGCAACCCAATAAGCTGCCTCTCTTGAGATTTATACTTATATTGGATTCCTTTTCACCTCACGCTACAATGAACACTAAAAAAATGAACCTTCAACCTTCCAAGTCGAACTCGGCTCTACAACTCTACAGATCGAACCCATTAAACTTCTCAGACAATCCTGAATTATTTCAACTCGAATTTTCCTATGAATTTAGGGATATTTCTCTCTAATATTTTCGTTTTTCCCCAAATTCACATAGTTTGAAATATATGACATTGAATTTCTCAAATTTGAACTCGTTATGGCCCATACTAGTCCAGTATTTCAACCAGAAGATTTGATACCATTTTATAATGTACCCAACCACCTACAAGTTGGGCACGTACCAATCTGTAACGTACCTAGCCACCCATAGGCTCGCCAAGCGACTCCAAAAAATCTCTTCTGAACTGATCTCAATCTGAAATCAAGCATGAAAGACCCACATTCATTAATCAATATCCATGCTACAACATAAAAGAAATAAACAACATGTCATGCACAACAAATAACCAGCAGACATGCACATTAAAAATACAAATCTCAGAGATAATTAAATACATAGCATAATATACATTATATAGAAAACATAGAGAGCACTTATCTTTGCAAGTAAACATTTACCAACTAGGTGCATACCAAGGAATTTCCTCCCAACCATAGACATTGTTGTTCTTTTACTTTCAACAGTAGGTCACCCCCGATCCAGGGCTATCAATCCACAAGGACGTGTCCTAGGTAAAATCTAAAACACACAATAGTTGGCTAGCTAGCTCTCAGGTTTCCCAACCACACAACAAATCTGAATTTCCAGCTCTCTTTCCCCCTCATCCTGCACAACCCAAACAAATGAACACCTTTCTCTTCCATGCAATCCCTTAGGTTGTTCGATTTCTCTCCAGGGCTCCAACGCTTAGTCAGGAAATCTCCCTACTGGAAACTCATGTTGGCAAATATTGACCAAGCAACGAATGTGTATTGATGGTTGTTGTCATTGATGGCAACAACAGAGCTGGTAGGATAAGAAGGATAAAAACCTTTAAGGATTCGAGGAGAATAAGCTCAGGAGGCATAGCGCTCTTATAGCACAGGAAAGATACTGAGAGCCGTCGGATCTCACTCGGAAATCTCGACAGTTGTTGGATCGGGCGAAGCTGCACAGATGTTAAGTGCAGGAGTTGGTGTGCAGAAGAGAAGGAAGACAGAGATCCACAACCACAGGATCTCATTCAAATTTCCCGAAAGAACGAGGGTCGTCAGATCAGACAGAATCTGCGAGGGAGATATTCCATCGGGAAAAGCCAAGGTGAAATCCCGATTGAATCTGGACCGTCAAATCCAGAAAGGGTCAGGACCGTTGATCACAGCTCTGTACGGATCGGGGTTCGGGACTTTGAA